>OZ038492.1:20332347-20347347 GCA_964036315.1 Acanthosepion esculentum | reverse complement strand
CACAATTCATTTTTAAGGTATTTACAAAATCTATCAAGTTTTTCATTTTCAAAAAAAATAAAAAGTTCTTTCTGAAGCTCAATTACGCGAGATAGCACGTTTCCATTCGATAACCATCTTACTTCTGTGTGCAATAGTAAACGAACATAATGAGAATTCATATCCTTGCACAGCAACTCAAAAATTCTGGACTTCAAAGGCCGAGTTTTTATGAAATTTACCATTTCAATCACTTGATTCATCACCTCTTTTAGTTCATTTTGTGCTATCTTTGAAACTAATACCTCTCTGTGTAAAAAACAATGAGTTCGCATGATGTAAGGATTCTGTTTTTCTACTAAAGATGCGAAACCTTTTACAGAACCAACCATTGATGGTGTTCCATCGGTACATATTCCCACACATAAATCCCAGGATAAACCATATTTTTCGAGGCATATTGTGATTGTATCAAAAAAATCTTGACCTTTTTTAGTTGTAGGTAACTGCTTGCAGCATAGAAATTGATTAATTATGGCATCTTCATCGATGACACGTATAAATGCAATTAGCTGTGCATGATTACTGATGTCAGTGGATTCATCAATTCTGAGAGCAAACAGACTATTTTGAAATTTGGATATTACACTTTCCTCAATATTATCAGACAAGTCAAGAATCCTTCGCTGAATTGTATTGTTTGAAAGAGGGATCCTGCTAATTTCTTGTTCGGCCTTATCACCAAGCATAATTTTCACCATCTTTTTGCATGCTGGAAGGATGGCTGATTCTGCAAGAACATGAGACTTCAATTTAAGAGCAATAATTTCGGCCACCTCATATGAAGCTAATTGAGTTTTTTCAGACACGGTTACTGTTTTTTTAAATAGTTGACTTTACCTTGCATTTGATTCTAATAACCGTTGAAAATAATCGACATTTTTAGTTTGAAGGCTAGGATGATTAGTAGTAAGATGTCTTTTCATTTTACTTGGAACCATTGCTTCATTAGACAGCATCTGACCGCAAACAACACATAGCGGAGAAGGAATCTGTGTATCTCCAGTCCAGTGAAATCCAAATTTCAAGTAATCATCACTATACAACTGGTGAACTTTTGGTTTTTTAAATGACGTAGAATTATTCTTGTTACCATCGCCTTTTCTTTTCAGAAACTTGTCCATATTGTCTCACATCGTACAGTTCTGTGTTACAACTTTTTGTCTTACAACCTGTGTATTTAGGAATCGTTTTGGTATCGAAATCGGGTCTGAATTATTCAGCTCTGATGCCGATTCCCGATACTTTGAAAAACTCCTGATATTCCGATTAATCGTCCCATGACTAATATAAACCATAATAACGCTTACCAATTAGTATGCGAGAAATGTTTAGATTCCAGAAATTCGGCGATTTTGAATTGAGCGGTGTCATCATGATTAAGAAATTGAATGTCTTTATTAAACAAAATGAAATTAAATGGCTTCTAGGTATTATCCCTTCGCGGCACACCAGTAATCATTCCGCGACACACTAATGTGCCGCGGCACAGTGGTTGGCAACCACTGTTATAACCTAATGGTTACATAGTGCATTGCCAATCATATATGACTGAATATATATATATATATATATATATATTCATATATATAATGTGTGTGTGTGTATGTGAGTGTTATATTCAGTAAGCCTGTTATGTGTAAATAGGTACATTGTGTGTGTCCCAAATGAATGTTGAATGTGTGTGTCTGTCTCAGGCAATTGACAACTGCGCATGTGTCTCGCGTGTTGGGTGTGCACGTGTTTTGCATGAATGCTGCGCACTCATACAATTTGTCTCACACAACTGTTGTATGCGTACGCATGTTTGACTACCGTAAATGTCAAGTCAAGTGTGTGTACATGTTTGTATGTGTCTCCTGTGACCATTGTGTGTACATGTGTATAGATGGATTTACTATATATGTGTGTTATTTGTGTTTATTTTGTTGAAACACCAGTTCCCATACAATCACCGAAGTTAAGCAACATCATGCCTGCTCAGTACCTAGATGGGTGGCAGTTTAGAAGTGTTGGTGGTGTAATGGATAATGGCTCAGAATTGGAAATCAGAGTGCCAAGTTCCAATTTTGGTTGTATTCGCTATATTAACTTATGCACTGATACTATTTGGAATGGTATGAATACACCTCTTCTTCTCCCCCCAGCTATGGGTTAATTAGTAAAACTTGTATCAGTAAATTATTATTAGCACCTTAAAAAATTCTTACAATCGAAAAATATTTTCTGGCTTTAAATAACCTGTAAAAGGTTGATAAAACGTAAAAAAACAAATCGATCAATCTATTTGTGTTTGTTTTTGAGTGTGTATTTGTGGATGTTGTGTGTCTGTCCAAATGTTGTGCATATTAAGTATATTTTGTATATCCACACACACATACATACATACATATATATATATATATATATATATATATATATATATATATATATATAGTCAAACCTAATGAGCCAGACAAACCTACCAAACCAGCTGACCCTGACGATCTGCCTAAGTGAAACCTTGGTAGGTTTGTCTGGCTCATTAGGTTTTGACTAGGTTTGCTCTACGTTTGTATCGAGCTCTTTAGTTAGTTGTTTACTCGTATCGGGGTTTTTTCTTCGGGCCTTGAACCTGTATCTGTGCGATTATTTTCGACAGACTTTCATTTTCTTGGCTCTTTCTTTTTTAAAACCTTTTTTTCCCTTCGAGATTGATTTGGCTATTGTTAAATCAAGAATTCGAAGGCTTTCCGACACGAGTATAGTTACCTATATATATATATATATATATATATAGGTAACTATACTCGTGTCGGAAAGCCTTCGAATTCTTGATATATATATATATATATATATATATATATATATATATATATATATATTGTATGTTTCTGCATTACAAAGAGCATTGTTTTTGGTGATAATCAGTATTTTGTTCAAAATTTGTCATGGACAGTCGATTAAATTTTATCTCTGCTCTGTAAATTTAAATAAATAAATAAAAATGGCAAATAGAAATATTATTAGATTAAAAACTCCACCCCCCACCCCAGCTGTATGAATAGAAAGAGAACCAATTTACCAATAAAACCATCTTCGTAACTGATGCTATCCTCTGCACTGCATTAGTCATGTAATGCATCCGTGATTGTGTTTTTATGTGCGCACATATGCAAATGTAATTTATATAAGTGAGTTTATGATTGTATAATTTTCAATGAATATTTAATAAGCGCGTGCATGTGTGTGCATATATGCTTATATAAATAGAAAAATGGTCACTGAAGTCAACACTGAGCAGTGACAGTCTGTTTCATGCTAGAACACAATGTTCAAGCCTGAAGATTGCATTCAAATGTGAAACAGACTGTCACTGCTCAATGTTGACCTCAGTGACTATTCATGCTAAATGCAATCATCAGGCCTGATGATTGTGTTTAGCATGAAACAGTCTGTCACCTCTGAGTGTTTACTTCAATGTTCACTTTTATATTTACATACGCTCTATCTCTGATATTGAGCACTTTATCCCATAAATATAGCATACCTTAAACTATATTTCTTCATATATATATATATATATATATATATATATATATATATATATATATGTATGTATTAGGGATCTCCACTAAAAATCTAGGTTTAAAATGAATTTTTAGTTTTAATTTCAAGCTAATAGATTAAAATTAATGTTTTCAATAAGCAAAAATGTATTTCAAAAATGAATTTAAATTGACTGGAAGGAGTTTTTTTTTTTTTTTTTCATCTTTCATAGCAAGGTAATTCTCTTTATTAAAAAATTTCCAAAAAATAAAATATGCTTTTCTCAAACATTATTTAAGGAATATTAACTGATTTACAGTATAATTAATCAGATTTGAAACAAATATTATTTACTTTAAGTTTAAAATATTGCAGAAATGCATTTTTTAACCCGACAATAGTTGTGTAGATGTGCTGAGAGTGTATTGACAGATCTAATGTTGTTCTACAGAGACTTTATATGATATATATATATCTATAAAACATAATTGAAGAAAATGATGTGAACACCTTATTTATATAATTTTTAAGTATTCAGTAATCTTTAAAATTTATATATATAATGCTAGGATGAGTTCTTAAGCCTTAAATTCCAACCTTCCTAGAGATGGCATCTCAATAAAAACACTCACTGTACTTGGACTACCATGAGTGTCTGAGTTGGATGCTAGGAAGAAAGAATTCAACCTTGTAAAATCATACTTCAAATCATTGACAAATCGTTCACCAGACAGGACCCACTTTGCTTTGCGAAAAATTAATCTCAGTCCTACCTTAACAAAAATGTATGGCTATATATATATATATATATATATATATATATAAAATCATACAGATTGGAGGCACTTTATTCTGAGGGGATTCTATGCCTTTGAGGATGAATGTCTCAAGCATGCTCAGATCAAGCGTGACCTACAAAGAGGCACTTACTCTGATTTGCAAACTAATATGCAGTCTTGGAAATGTGATGTGTGTGAGCTAATGCTGTTGTTGACAACAGGTTATATGAACCATCAGAAAGGTCATCTTAATAACCAGAATCAAGTCTGCTATGCCAACCTGCCTCCTCGTCCTGCCAGCAATATCTGTGTTGTTTGCAACAAGGTTTTCAGGTCATCCTCTGGACTGAGGAGGCCCATGATAAACACAAGAGAAAGAACAGAACTCATATAAATGTTCACAAATACAATATTCTATGAACAAAGATATCACCAAAACTCACGTAAAAATTCACCAAGGCTACATTGGAGAAGGACGTTCAAGAAATTACCAAAGCTACAAAGCAATTTTTGGCTACAAGGATTTTCTAAGGATTACGTGGATACTAACCAAGTTGTTCAAAATACAATATTCACAAAAAAACGGGATATTATTCCAACTACAAAGAACTATAAAAACGTAACGAAAGGTATGTGAAATTGAAGTTTACAAAAATCATGTTGAGAGGGTTTCTCAGTGTAACGGTGTTAACATTCTCTGCTGACATGAAGTGTAAAAACTATATTGAATCCATTGCTGGATCAGCTACTAAGAACGATGGTTCACTGTGTCGTGCAGGACAATTTTTCTCTCCAGAATCTATCTTGAATATCTATAAGTCTGCCAGTTGCCCATGCTGCCACATATGATTCGGCACCCCTGCTATTTACCTTGAGCTCCTTAAGATTCAAATAAGAATCTGCAATATTATTGGTCCTGATCTGGCAGCTCATCTCCAGTCACTTTCCCACCTCCTTAAGGTTACCACTCTATGTATTTTCTATAACTACATTACTTTGCCACAGGTTTCAGTGAGTAAGCTAGTAAGGGATGACACTAAACTGAAAGCAAAAGGTAAAGTAATAATAATAATAATAATGATGAAAAGTAGATACAAGTGGAAAGACTATATGAATCCATTGCTAGATCAGCTGCTAAGAAAGTCGGTTCATTATGTCAGGCAAGACAATTTTTCTCTCCAGAATCTATCTTGCATATGTACAAGTCGATCATTCACTCATTCTTAGAATGTTGCTGCCACATATGGTTTGGTGACCCTGCTATTTACCTTGAGCTTCTTGATAAGATCCAAAGAAGAATCTGCAATATTATTGGTCCTGATCTGGTGGCTCAGCTCCAGTCACTTTCCCACTGCCGTAAGGGATCATCGTTGTGCCTTTTCTATAAATAGTTTCAAGGTAATTGTTTGGATGAGTTCTATGCTATGGTACCTTGAATTTTTTTAATTTAAGCACAGTACTACATTTTTCAATGGTGGAACTCCCTGTGGCTTAATGCTTACCAGCCAAAATTTAAATGCAATGTCAATCACTATCTACAGTCCTCCTGATTACTCTTTTCTCTTCCAGCTGATTATTAATGTTTTTGTTCCTAATCCTTCCACACCCTGTAACCCCTTGTGGCTTCACTGCTTTGCATGGGGTGATACCTAAAAGAAAAAATCTCAAATGCTAACAAAAATACCATAATCATTTTTTTTTTTTTTGGCACATTCCATAGTAATTTGTAAACAGTCTTTATCTATCTATATCCATTTGTATGTGATGAAGATATTAACTGAAATAAATCACGGAAATGCGATTAGATTGACCTTCCATTTCTGTGTATATTGATGTGCACCACCGCCTTGCAACAGGGTCACATCCGTGCACACCAGCACCAAATAATGTAACACCTTTCGCAACTGCTTATACCCAGTGGTGTAACAATGTTTAGTGGTCTGGTCCTCAGGGTCTTAAGATGTCACTTTAACCATGGGTTAACTCTGCACTGGTCAATGCTGATATAGGTCCAAACTGGTTGTTGGTCACTGGCTGCTTCATTCCACACCAACTCTGCCTACATTGTGTTCTTGATCTCAGAGCAGAAGGTTGAATGTCGTCATAGTCTTACAGTGCTGATCAAGCTGTGGCAGGTGCTATATTAAGGAAAAAAATGTCTTCACAACAAAAAAATAAAATAAGATTTGTGAGGTTAATCTTCACTTGGTTTATATAGCTTTTGATCAATATAGCATCAATCTCTCTAATGACACTGGGCCTTGTCTAAACTTCTGAAAGCCTTGGTTCAAAGTCTTGGAATCAGGAATTCTGGTTGGCAGCAGGCATGGATTCCAGAAGTAATCAATGTGGCTTCTCAGCCCAAGCCTTTTGAGCACCCCAAAGTCATCTGCTTATATGCACTTTGACCCAAAACTTGTATGGAGCCGAAGGGTTCTGGGGGTTCACTGATTCCCCAATTTTCATTAATTCAAATAAGGGTTTTCTTTGTTTCCTACCTCCACTCTCTCAAACAACTTTCCAAATTTGGAAAACCATCCACATTGCCCAAGAGCATCACAGGGATTGCTTCTCCCTTAACCCCCACCTGTCCCACTTCACATCTCTCCCTGCCACTCTGCAGGGCTAAACTCTGCCCCGTCTTCCCTCATTCTCAGTACTCTAACTCTGCCCACTTCTCAGGGTGCATTACTGTCCTTGTGACAAATCTAATTTCCAAAATGTGTAGGAGAAAGGGTGTGGTTTATTCTCCTCATTAATTTGAATTCTTTGAATCTTTTTGCACAAACCAGAACACCTTCTTGGCACGACATGATTGATCTTCACAACCTCAACCCTAAGGAAAGGGGTTCACTCCTTGTTTTCGTTTTTATCAATGAATTTAGGATTCTAATCTGCTTCTCTTTCCATCAATAATGTGTTTTTCTAATTTTTCCAGGAAGAGATAAACTTAGTTCCCAAATCTGTCTTCATCAATGAAAATATATTTGTTTACCTAAATTCTCTACAAAGAGACTCTCTGTTTCCCATCCCTGTGTTGGTCACTGTCTCAGTGAAAACTCAAACCAAATCACCATCTCAGCACGATATGATTGATCTTCATAACCTAAGAACGAGAGTTTGCTTTTTGTTTTCACTTTTGTCAATGAAAAATATATTTGTTTCCCCTATTTTATCAAGAAAGAGATAAAGCCATTTCTCCGAACATGTTTTTGTCCATACACTAAATCCCCGATAGATAAAAAAAAAATAAACATTTCAATCGAGACATCCCATTCTAACTCCCTTCTCACCAAGAAAAATGTCTCCCCTCTCTCTCTCTCTCTCCCCCCATCCTCCAGCCTATATTCCACTTTTGGTTAACTTGTTTCTTTTCCTGTTTAAAATTAATGTTTAGCCAACTTAATGCTTCAGTGTCACAAATGAATACATTTCAATATTTTTCATTAAATTGACTGAAACTCATTTACCATAATTCTGTAAAAAAATTTAAAGTTTTTTTTTTATTTTAATGTATGTCTTTAAAAATATGCATTCTGTTGGTTGGTCAATTTTGTTTAGCAACTTATCAACCTTTATGCCAAAATCTAAATACTTTGTATGTCATTTGATGCTTTCAACCAGAGATACTTTATTCATAATTTTATACTTTTAGAGTAAAGGTATGTTTTCTTAAATATATGTTTTGTAGATGATAAAATGTATTGTTGGTAATTTTACTATGAAATCTATTTTTATATTTTTTTTTAGTGTTGCATCAATTGTCCTTTTGCTATAAAAAATGTATTGTTGGTCATCTTATTATAAAAATGTACTATTGACTTTTAGTTGGGGGCTCACTATTTGCCCATGTCTGGGACCCTAACAGGTGTTGCCACCTCGAGTCAGGGTGGACCTGGGAACAACAGCAGTTAAGAGGGGGTTCCATGCTCAAAACCTCCAATCTCCCAGTCAGAGGCCTTGCTGCTGGATGTAGTTTATCATCATACTCAGGATGTGTGCATTATGTACACAAGTTCATATATATATATATATATATATATATATATATATATATATATATATATATATATATATATGATGAATAAGTAAGATCTCCGACCATGTGGCACTGTTAATAGTGGAGAGAGATGATGTTCAATTATTTTTGGGTAATATATAAGACCTGTTAAAACCAGTTTGTATCATTTTCACTGTTTAATAGCATTAAGTGATAGCATTCATATAAAGCAGTGATTGGTGATAAATAATTTGGGAAATATTTTCATTGGAGTTGTTCTGATGAGTTTTCCTTCTTGTTTGAATTTAAATGTGCTACTAGATTGGCAGTTAGGTCTCACTAGCTACAATCATCTGTTCAATTCTAATAGTTTCCTTTCTCACTTGTGGAACTTCTGATTTCCTGCTTCCTTGCCAACTACAATCTTCAAAAATTTAAAAGCAACATCAGTTGCCATCTTCTGTCTTCTGAAACCTGTTGTTCTATTGTCCTTGCTTTTCTTTTCATTTGCTTTTACTTCCAGCAGCCACTTGTGTCTTAGTGGCATCATCTCCTTGTTGGGATGAAATGATTTTAAAAAAATGCAACTAGGTTAGCACAAATTGATTTGCAGACATAGACAAGCAAGGAAATTTTCTGAACACTCAGAGAATGCCTCCAAGACCTGAAAGGAGAGACTATTTTTTTCTTTTTTTTTTTTTGCCCTATGATATCGCAAGACTATGATGAAGTTAGCAAACAGTGGGAAGTCTAGAAGTCATTGTTCTTGCACTCTCTGATTTGGTTGTTCCAAAAAAATGAAAGAGGCATTGAAAGGTCAACATTTTGGCATCTGATGTTGAAGCTGAAATTCCTGTGCAAAAAGTCAAACTGAATCAAAAGTAATCCTAAAATTTATTCATGGATGGCATGAAAAATTTGTTTTTGATTCATTCATTTAACAACCATTGCAGATTATTTAAAGCCAGAAAAGATTTTTAGATTGTAAGATTTTTTTTTTTTTTTAAATAATAATTTAGTCATCCGAGTCTTACTAATTAACCCATAGCTGGGGGGAGAAGAGCTGGATTCATACCTTTCCCAATGGTATTTGTGTGTGAATGAATATAATGAAGCCTACAGGAATTAAACCTCAGCTGCATGAATAACAATCCTGAGCCATTATCCATTATGCCACCTACACATCCAAACTTACTGCACCTGGTATTCTCAAGCAGTCACCCACTTTGGTACTGACCAAGCTCAACATTGCTTAACTTCAGTGATCATATGGGAACCGGTGTTTCAACGTCATGTAGCCATAAGCCGTGGGAAAAAAGCAGCCCTAAATGATGACTCTACTGAAAATTAAACTTACATTTTTGACGAAAAATAAATTGACTTAGTTTTGATCACAGTTTAATTATTCTCGTTGGTCTAAAACTTGTTTTATAAGACTAGAAAACTTATTTATCAATCAACTCTTGTAATTTTGAAGAGAAATAAATTAATTTTATTTTGATCCCATTTTCATCATTCTATTTCGTCTAAAACCTGTTTTATAAGATTCTAGACCTTAGTTATCAAACAACACTCTGAAGTTTGAAAAATAGGTTTACTTCATTTTATGACAATTTAATTATTCTATCCTGTCTAAAATTTGTTTTATAAAATAGGAGCCCTTATTTATCAGTCAACCTGAGTAATTTCAAAGATGAAAATTGAATGGGAGACCTTATTTATCAGTCAACCTGAGTAATTTCTAAGATGAAAATTGGATGGGAGACCTTATTTATCAGTCAACCTGAGTAATTTCAAAGATGAAAATTGGATGGGAGACCTTATTTATCAGTCAACCTGAGTAATTTCAAAGATGAAAATTGGATGGGAGACCTTATTTATCAGTCAACCTGAGTAATTTCAAAGATGAAAATTGGATGGGAGACCTTATTTATCAGTCAACCTGAGTAATTTCAAAGATGAAAATTGGATAGGAGACCTTATTTATCAGTCAACATGAGTAATTTCAAAGATGAAAATTGGATGGGAGACCTTATTTATCAGTCAACATGAGTAATTTCAAAGATGAAAATTGGATGGGAGACCTTATTTATCAGTCAACCTGAGTAATTTCAAAGATGAAAATTGGATGGGAGACCTTATTTATCAGTCAACCTGAGTAATTTCAAAGATGAAAATTGGATGGGAGACCTTATTTATCAGTCAACCTGAGTAATTTCTAAGATGAAAATTGGATGGGAGACCTTATTTATCAGTCAACCTGAGTAATTTCAAAGATGAAAATTGGATGGGAGACCTTATTTATCAGTCAACCTGAGTAATTTCTAAGATGAAAATTGGATGGGAGACCTTATTTATCAGTCAACCCAAGTAATTTCAAAGATGAAAATTGGATGGGAGACCTTATTTATTAGTCAACCCAAGTAATTGCAAAGAAACATTTACTGCATTATTCTATCTGATCTAAAACTTGTTAGAAACTTTATTTTTGAAGAGAAATAAATTCGCTTACTTTTGTTACTTGTTTCATTATCTTGTATAATTTCAAATGTATAGAAGACTTTATTTATCAATTAACAATCAAATAATTTGGAGAGTGACAGATACACTTTATTTTCTGACCAGTTTCATTATTCTGTCTGGTCTTAAAATTCTTTTTCAGTATTTGACACCATACCCTTACTTAGCAAGCTTTCTCTCTCTCATATATATATATATATATATATATATATATATATATATATATATATATATATATATAATATATAAAATAGTTTGTTGATAGATATTTGAGAGATTAAAAATAGAACAACAGTAATAATAATGATAATAAAAGTAATAATTATTTACACTATTTTCATTGTTTGGACTGTTGTCCTTATCTTTATTGTCATATTCATGATGTTTTGGCCTTTGTATGCTCTGGCCTTCTTCAGGTGATTGGAAGTCCGAACTGAACCCTTTATTTCATCCACTGGGGGTAGATTGTTCTAGTTCCACTTGCCATGCCTCTTCCGGTTGTCTCAGTTATCTCACTTTAACTCAACTCTCTAAGTTTTTGTTTATCACTGGAGTAGCCAGGTATCGAACTGGCAACTCTGAAACGTTGTGAATATGGCAGCAAAGATGAGGACAACAGTCCATACAATGTAAATCATATAAATATAAACAAGAATATTATTATTAGGCTTTTAGAACAATAATGAGAAAAGATGTTTAAAAAATCTCAACAAGAAATGAAATAAAGTTCAACTTTTTGAGGGAATTTGTTTGTAAATTACTGATGAAACCTCATAGTTTTGTGTTCATTGTTTGCTACATTTAAGGTTGTAGATGTTACGCAGATGGCTTTTTGGGGAAATTGTATTCATAGAGTATACCTAAATTCCTATTTAAACCCAGGATGGGTGAATTTATTTACCACAATTTTGACATAGAGAATGCTACTTTGATTAAAAGAGAAAATATTCAACTAAGACGAACATGTCTAGAAAGTGCCTTGATTGCTTGTTCAGCCACAATAAATTTGTGTCCAGACTCTTAGAATATATCACCATTCTTGTTAGATTTTCTATTGTCACAATGTGAAATTGTCAGGGACAAAGGTTATGGAAAGAAAAACAATATAGATGAATTTGGCTAGATTAAAAAAAATGTTCTTTCAAAAGTTTTGAAACTGCCAGCATCTCTCATATCATGTGTATGTGGTAGATGGGGAAACATCAACAAAACCCAGTCCAGTAATATCCTAATGAATGAAATTTGTCACAAAAACCTTTTCCCAATTTGTCATACTATTTTTATAAATATACAAATATATTGTAAAATATTCTTATTGTAATCTGTTATAATAAAAATATTATAATACATATATGTATTATAATATTTTTATTATAATATATATATATATATATATATATATATATATATATATATATATATATATATATAATATGTGTGTGTGTATGTATGTATGTATGTATGTATGTATTATAATATTTTTATTACATATATATATATCTTTATTTTAATACTTTCATATTTGCATATCAATTTCTTAGTGTCATTATAAAATGAATGGAGAAAGATAGCATTGCTGTTTTTATATTTTTTATTTTCACAAGTAGTTTCAATCTCATCTAAGATCATCTTCAGGGGTAAATTTCTAAAACAAAGAATTAACGTAAGTTATGAACACTGTAAAATTCTAAAAAAAAATTCTGCTATGTAAGGGAAGTAACTTAATTTAAGTAAATGCCTAGATTGTTCAATGAAACCTGCTTGAATTTAGATATGCTGCCTATATATATATATATATATATATATATATATAGATATATAGATAGATAGTGTTATTCAAGTGGTCAAAGAAGTTGGTTGAACAGGTGATGAAGTTTATTCATCTGTCAAGTAGTCTAGTCTTTCCCAAGTTTCGCATTTTATTTAATACATCTCTCAAAATCACTTAGTGAAATTTTGTATTTATTTTTTCCTTTTTTTAAATAAGACTTTTGACATTTACCATAAGTTTTCTAACTTAACGTGTGTTTAGAAACATTGTATGGTCACATGCTTTTTATGCTATCTTTAGAATGGAGGACTATCTGAAGATTATAATGTTGTTTCCTATGTTCACACTGTCTCTCTCTCTCCCCGTACATATATGTATAAATACATTAATATGAGTAGATAGGTTCATCTATTTCCTGATTCACGCTCTGTAGTGAATTACCTCATCAAACCGAGCGACAACGTGTCACATGTATTCTACAATGGAAAATGTGGCGAAAAAGAAAGTTACTTACCGAGAAAAAGTGGCACGTATTCTGCATGATATGCCAAAGATGGAATATCCATGGTTAAAAGTAGAAACAAGTCACGATAAAAGTACCTTGGATATGCTAATGTTGTGTATCCTTTCCCACTTGTCGATGAATGAAAAAAAATGGTGTGTCGCTAAAAGCAGTTGGCATTCTCGAATTGGGGAGAAATTTGTATATTTGGCTACCACGTTTGTTGTTGAGTGTATTATTTTCCTGACTGGTTACGTGCAGTGTGCTTTCTGACATAGTACCTGCGAATCGAGATTTCAATATTTCTTTCCACCCTGATATTCGAGTTTGAACTTGCGATTTGTTTTCTTCATTGTGGAAGTAGTCTGAGACATCAATTTCTGAACTTAAATTTTAGTTCAAGCACCACAAAAGTGACTACACACTACTTTGCCGTCATTTGAACAGTAGTAGAGTTTTATCCCTTGTTTCCCGTTTTAGAATTGGTTTCTGGTTCTTTTTCCTAAAGACTTCTCATTTTCTTTCACCCCCAGTAATCTCTTGCATCATCAATGGGGTGAAATGATTAAATATTTATATATATAAAATATAAATATAAAAGTAAACATTTCATGCTAGACGCAATCGTTAGGCCTGACGATTGCGTCTAGAATGAAACAGCCTGTCGCCTCTGAGTGTTCACTTCAATGTTCACTTTTATATTTACACATGCTCTATCTCTGATATTGAGCACTTTATCCCATAAATATAACACACCATAAAACTATATTTCTTCTTGTATATAAAATATATATATTTAAATATTTAATAAATATTTAATATAATCTATAAATTATCTCTCTCCATTATTGGAGTAACATTTCGCAGCTGTGGCTGTTGTTGATGTATAAAATAGCCAAAATTCATATTTTGTCCAGGTTTTCGATTTACATGTATCATCAAGAATGTGAGTAAGGAGGAAAGAAGATTAAATGTATTTTAAGCAAATTGTTTTAAAAGTGTCATTATGTTTTGTTTGAAAGCTAAATCCAGTGCAACAGAATTTTGAAAATAATGTTCTGCTTCAATTAAATTTCCTTTTATTTTCATCTCTTTTTCATCTTATGACTCATGTGAGTTGAAAGCTTGGACAAAATATCAATTTTGGCTATTTTTATGCATCAACAACAGCCATACTTTCAAAACAATATTTGCATATGAGAAGAAAAAAAAAACAACAAATAAATTTAATAGACATAATATGTCTATTCTTTTTAATAAGAACAATTTCTGTCAAATATACTGAATATATATATATATATAATATTACAAGTATTTTAATTAATTTTTTTTATTCAAATGTGGATAAAAAAAATTAAAATACACATAAGAATTCAGTTTGACCGTTATAAATAATGTCAATTTGAATGACTGGAAATTCGTTCCAGCAAACAAGTGAACACTGGAATTAAACAAGAACAGTTGCATAAACACACAAAAACCAAAATCATTGAAAACAAATATAGTAACATTCAAAAGTACTTTATTTTGGGGGGGGGGGGATAAAAATAAAAATGAACTCTTGTAAATTTACGATTTATGCAAAACAACTAATTCAGAAATTAGAGAATGTTATATATATAATAGCTGGCCACTCTTATTCGAGGATACCCGTCTACTAGGGCAGCTAGCCAATCCCTATTGCAGATGCTTTCTCAGGCACATTTGTGTTTGTCCAACACCCACAGAGCCCACCTGTGGTTTATACTGCAACTATGCTGAGCAGACCTAAGTTACAGTTTCTGGTAGAGAGCGTGTTATCTAGCATGATCCACAATTTGAACAAGGCCAGCATGCTCAAGCCCTCAGCCACGATGACTTG
>OZ038492.1:20327347-20329847 GCA_964036315.1 Acanthosepion esculentum | reverse complement strand
GAAGAGTGACCAATAACTTAAAGGAATCAGGAGAGTGACCAATAACTTAAACGAATCAGGAGAGTGACCAATAACTTAAACGAATCAGGAGAGTGACCAATAACTTAAAGGAATCAGGAGAGTGACCAATAACTTAAATGAATCAGAACAGTGATAGACAAAACAATTCTGTGTAACACATTCTGTCCCTTTAATCATCAGGCTAAAGTTATGTTTTTGTTGAAGGAATTGTGTAGGAAGATGAGGTGGCAATATAAAAATGCAACTGTCGATTATAATTATGCACTGATAGAAAATGCTAAAGATGTTGAAACACTGAAATTTAAAATTATTTAAAAAAATTTTCTTTTTTTGTATCCGGTTATGTTTCCTTATGTTTTTGTTTTGATCACTTTTGTTATTAAGTATCCTTCATTGTAATAATAGAAGATCTGCCAAGAAAGGTGAAATGTTGTAAGAAACTGGAACCAAATTTACTGTGTATGATCTAACAATCAAAGCACCTTCACCCTAGTAAATTGCTTTCATCCCTTAATTAAAGCAGTATCTTTTAAATCAAAATTATTGTCAAACTCATTACAGTCAGCAACTAATACATTGAATGTATTATTTTGTAAAAGATCTATTTTGTGTTCATATAATCTTTTATTTAAATTCTTTGAGGTTTCATCAATGTATTCCTTGTGACAATCATTACAGGTAATAGAGTAAATTCCTCCTTCAAGTTTTAGTTTATTATTAGTTTATTTTGTATTAATTTTCTTATTGTTTTTGTTGTAGTTATAACAAATTTTATGTTAAGCTTAGATAAATTCTTTTCAATTGTAGTTGTGATAGTGGGTAGAATTTTTTTATTTTACAATATTTTTCAAGCCTTTTGTTTCATGTTGAATATGAAATAATTCAGATATTGAATGAGCTTAAAGTATTTTCAATGTATTTCTCCTCATCATGTAAATATTTAGACCTACAAATTGTAAGTGATCTTAAATAGAAACCAATAATTATTCTAGATTTTATTTTGTTATTATGGTGAGAATAGAAATTTATGAGATCATTTTTATTGGTTGATGTGTGATAGACACTTAGTTTTAGGTCATTATCAATACAGTTTAACATGACATTGAGGAAAAGTAATGTATTGTTTGTTTCTGTTTCATAAGTGAATTCTATCGTACGTTCAACTTTGTTTAGGTAAAATACTCCAGAAAGGTCCATATTGAAGGAACTATAAAAAAAAAAAAAGACTAGCTCAAACTTCACTAAGAAGCAAACTCATCTGTAATTCAAATTTTTGTTTATAAAAATTGTTTAAGTGGAATATCATTGTTTTGTGATGAGTCAGCAAATTTTAATGATTTTTAGCTATTGGTAGGGATAGGTTTATTTTTGATTGTATTAGATGCTTCTCTTCGGTTTTTTTAATTTAAGCATTTGTTAACAGGGACAACAGTATAAAGAGATTTAATGTCTAAACTGGCCCCGAGTTTCTGCAGTAGCATGCAGGAGGTGAGGCAGAGGGTACGACAGCTGCGGGTATCCCTATTGTGAGGGCATCCAATCAAAGAGGGAAATAAAAATTTAGTTTTTGAAATATAAAATTGTCTCTGATAACAAGCAACCTACAGTCTCACAAGATGGTGTGAATGGGGATCCGTGTTTTGATAAGTGAGACCAGAGCAAAAAATCTGTTACATCAAAATACTGTGCATGACAGGAGATCTCATTTGGTGAACCGAACTTAATAAATCAAGCTGATTTATGTTTAATTTGAATAAAGTGTTTATTTTATGTTTCATTTGTTTTTATATATTTAAACCGTCTTCCTTTCTCACATATCTCAGTACTAGGCCTTATAGCTAACACCCCCCCCCCCACTCCACTTGTGTCTTGGGGCATAGAATCAAGGAGTTGACCCCAGGCATCACCAAGCCTCTGCATGCCACTGGTTTCAGTCATCTTTATCCCCCTTAGATTTTTTTTTTAATCAGGTTGCTGGAATTTTTAATATGTGAAAGGTTGATTATACGAAAAAGAGGTGTTAAAATTTCTGTCTCTCTAATTATTTTCTGCTCAGCTATTTTCTCAGATGTGTTAGTAATTTAATTTCATCATCGCATGCACTTTGCAAATTAATTTCATCATTGTAGGCACTTCTTTTCATAACAATTTCACCTCCTTTGTCCAGGGAGGGGATGTGAATTGCTTTATTTTTTGCTAGGTTCCTGGGGTAGAGCTCTTTTGTTATTTGATACATATATGAATTATATATATATATATATATATATTGTATATATATATATATATATATATGAATTGTATATATATATATATATATATATTGTATATATATATATATATATGAATTGTATATATATATATATATATATATTGTATATATATATATATATGAATTGTATATATATATATATATATATATGAATTGTATATATATATATATATATATATATATATATATATGAATTGTATATATATATAT
>OZ038492.1:20319847-20322347 GCA_964036315.1 Acanthosepion esculentum | reverse complement strand
TATTAAGGGGGAAGGTGCTGAAAATCTGCATGTTGTTAATTTAGTGAGTAGAATTTTGATATAAAGTTGTTGTGTTACACAGTTGTCTCTTTGTTCCCTGTTGCATCATCTCACCAAAGCTGCCAGATCAGTGACGCCAAGTGTACAACTCTGCCTTTGCCCACCTTGTGATCGAAAACAAACTCAACGTGGGCAGGGTGGGATTGAGGCTCCAAGGCTGGCCATAAGGATTGACCACGGACTCCCTCAGTGACTGAGGACAGGATTGTGATATCATATAAGCATCATGAGAAAGATTTTAAAAATCAAGGTTTTTGGACACACCTTTGTCCTTTCTCAACAAGATGAGAAATGTAAACTGAAGGGGGACTTCCTTTTATGGGGATTTTTTTTTTGTACATTTTTTATATTACTGAAGAGATTTGATTGTTTTGGGCTAGTTGTTTACACTGATTATTCATTTACCCAGACATACTTGGTCTGTATCCATTTATATTGAAGTGTGTTTATATATATATATATATATATATATATATATATAAGCAAATATGTGGATGCAGATCCAACGGTATGATGAAAAATATGGAAAAGACAAAACAAAATCCGAATATGCAAGTTTACTGTTTTCATGTTGTTTTACTGTCGACGTCAGACATTTCAGTCTAGTAGACCATATTTACTTATAAGCTTTAGATTCAAATAGAATTCCTCTTTTTCATTTAAGATAAAGTCTCTATCTTGGGAGTGCGTTTTTCGCAGCATCGCCCGCGCGACGCAATCCCAAAAAAGGGAACGTTGACTTTAGAATTTCAGTTGTTCTGTTTCTGATTAGTCTTCTGTCTATCATCTTTTCATGTTGACTTAAATATCATCTAATCCTAAGTATGTTTCTAATAACCATATCCTGAAGATGGTCTACTAGACCGAAACGTCTGACGTCGACAGTAAAACAACATTAAAACAGTAAACTTGCATATTCGGATTTTCTTTTGTCTTTTCCATATTTTTCATCATATATATATATATGTGTGTGAGTGTAAGCAAATATGTGGATGTAGATCCGACGGTATGATGAAAATGTGGAAAAGACAAAGCAAAATCTTACATAACCGAATCCAAGAAAGAGAACTCTGACTTTAGAATTTCAGTTTTTCTGTTTCTGACTAGTCCTGTATATATCGTCTCTTCATTTAACTTAAATTTAATATAAATATGTCTCCATTAACCATGTCCTGAAGATGGTCTATTAGACCGAAACGTCTGACGTTGACAGAAAAAAAATAAAAAACAGTAAACTCACATATTCGGATTTTGCTTTGTCTTTTCCACATTTTCATCATATATATATATATCACTTTTGATTGTCAAATTTTGTTTCAAGTGGGTAGTCATGGCATTTATTGTAGAGATTGCAAAATGTTGCAGTCAAACCAGACTGAAGCCCTAATAATCAATACACCAATGATATACCAAGCCACACTAATTTAGTCATGAGTGGGAATGTCTGTCTCTTGCTGGGAATTTTACTATTAATGCCCATCTGCCCACTTTACAGATGTCAACATTTTCACATTTCTTTGAACACATGCCTGTTTTTTTTGGGTTTTTTTAAGTTAATTTTCTCAGTTTGATCTTTGGCTATAATAGGCAAAATGTATGTCCTGTCATGGAAATCTGTGCATCTTTTCATTTGTTGTTTAAGTTAGACACAAGGCCAGGCATATGGAAGATTTGTCAAAATGGGATGAAGAGTTACCATTCACACTATTTATATTCAAACTATTTTCCACATCTTTGTTATCACAATGTTTCAGCCGTTGTGTCCTCTGACCTTCATCAGGTATACATTGATCTGGGTAAGCTACAGAGAATTCTGCATTGAACTCTTTATTTAATCTTGTCCTGGGTACGACGTTAAACTGCATCCAACAGCAAGGCCTCTGATCAGGAGGTTTTGAGGAAGCGTGGAACCACCTCTTAATTGCTGGTGTTCCCAGGTCCATCCTGACCCGGGGTGGTAGCACCTGTTGGGGTCCCAGCTATGGGCAAATAGTGAACTTCCAGGTCTTTTCCAGCACATTGAAACAATGATGTTGCCAACTACACCTTTTTGAAACAATGATGTTGCCAGCTATATGTTTTTGAAACAATGATGTTGCTAACTATACGTTTTTGATATATCTAGTAAATACTGGATCTGGCATTAAATAACCCATAGTGGTTGATATGCCATAAAACCCCAAACAACCAACCAATCTTTATTTAATCCACAGAGGTAGATTAGTAGATTAAAACATCGGTTCATGACTTTGGGGATATAGTAATTGTGAGTTCAATCCCTACACCAGGCAGTGTGTACTTGAACTTAGTTGAAACGGGCAAGCATTAACCAAGCAATTTCTGTCTATATTTCTGAGACGAGGTATTGTAACTATTTACACTATTTACATCATTCGTACTGTTGCCCACATTTTTATTGCCATATTCACCTTCAACATCT
>OZ038492.1:20307347-20312347 GCA_964036315.1 Acanthosepion esculentum | reverse complement strand
ATATATATATATATATATATATACACATTCATATATATATATATATATACACATTCATATATATATATATATATACATTCATATATATATATATACATTCATATATATATATATATATATACATTCATATATATATATATATACATTCATATATATATATATATATATACATTCATATATATATATATACATTCATATATATATATATATATACATTCATATATATATATATATATACATTCATATATATATATATATATACATTCATATATATATATATATACATTCATATATATATATATATACATTCATATATATATATATATATATACATTCATATATATATATATATATATATATACATTTATATATATACATATATATTTATATAATTTCCTTTATATATATCATCCTTCTTTTAGAAAATCCTTGTCATTTTTTTATCTAAATTTCACAATCAAAACATCCAGTAGGATAAAAGGGACGCTAATTTACATTGTTTGATCTCATTTTCTGCTAGTTTTAAAGTTATTTTTCTATTTTTAGTATTTTAATATGACGTAGATTACTGTAGAAATTCCACTTCACATTTGTAACAACCGATCTGAAGTGAAATTGCTCCATGGACAACTAAAATATTACCGTGGACCCCCAATTTGCTATTTCTTGAGTGGATCCCAGTAATATTAGATAGAACCCACTCTTAGGGTCCATATGGACCTTGGTTTTGAATCAATGGTCTAGATGATTCAAGAATTAGTTCATGAATTTGTTGTCATAGTAACTGTGAGTTCAATCCCTGGGCCAAGCAGTACAGGCTTTGAAACAGAGTGAACAATAACTGACCAGTATTACTAAAGAACAAGATATCCATAGATATAGATAGTGGAACAAGAAGAATCTATCCCTGTAAATTAAATAAAGTGTTAAGAACCAAATTTCTAGAAGATTACTTGGATTAACAGACACCTGAAGAAGTCCAGAAAACACAAAGGATGAAACATTGAAATAACAATGAAGATGAAGACATTAGTCTATCTTCTATTAATCTACCACGTCCATTTGGGAGGTGGATGATCATGCCTCTCCACAACTTCCTGCCCTTTGTAACTCTTAGCCGTGTTTGTCTTTTTGCTATAACTCTTAATCCCTGTTCTACCAATCATTTACTCAAGATCATTAAGAAGGTTATTCTTTGCTCTCATTTGTCCGTCTTGCCTGTGAGCATTAAATTTTCCAAGCCTTTTTCCTCATTATGTGCCCTTGAACTCTCCCTCATTTTGATTCAAAACGTAAGTGTTCTTTTTGTTCCATTTTCTCTAAAACTTTGTCATTGATCACATGTTCAATCCATGGTATTCTCACCATCCTTCTGTAGAAGAACATTTCTATTACCTCAAATCTCCTCTTTTGTGAGGAGATTATCTAACAATCACTGCCATATAGGAGGATTGATATTACATAGCAGTTCAGTACTCTGTTTTTGTTTCTATTGCCTTAAGCCTCCTCTTCATCTGTGAGGAAATTGTCCAGCATTCACTGCCACATAGGAGGATTGATATTGCATAGCAGTTCAGTACTCTGTTTTTGTTTCTATTGCCTTAAGCCTCCTCATCATCTGTGAGGAAATTGTCCAGTATTCACTGCCATATAGGAGGATTGATATTACATAGCAGTTCAGCACTCTCTTTTTGGTCCTATTGCCTTAAGCCTCCTCTTCATCGGTGAGGAAATTGTCCAGTATTCACTGCCACATAGGAGGATTGATATTACATGGCAGTTCAGTACTCCTTTTTGTTTCTATTGCCTTAAGCCTCCTCTCCATCTGTGAGGAAATTGTCCAGTATTCACTGCCACATAGCAGGGTTGATATTACATAGCAGTTCAGTACTCTCTTTTTGTTTCTATTGCCTTCAGCCTCCTCTTCATCTGTGAGGACATTGTCCAGCATTCACTGCCAAATGGAAGGATTGATATTTACAGTTCAGTACTCTTTGTTACTAATAAAAATTTTCCTCATTCTTAATACTTTGCTTAATTTTTGGATAGCATCTTTTACTATTCTAATTCACACAAAAGTAATAATAATCATAAAATTATTAGTCATTACGTCCATATTATTAAGTAATACAAAAATAACAATAATAATAGTGGTGCAATTAGTCAGCATCTCTATATCATTGAGCAGAGCACCTCTGCCCAGAAGATCATTAAAATGATTCCTTCATTGAAAGTAGGACCTCATCTGTAATGTTCATTCCTGTAATTTGGTTAGAGTCAGAAATGTCAGATTGTACAGGTGATAATGGCAGGTCAGGGAGGGTGGGTGCTTTGGTGAGATCAGACTTGCTATTAAATTGTTTCTGCTGTAAGATATAAATCATGTCTGCCTGCTGACAGTAATGGCCACATTAAAACTGATATACCTGCCTGTGACTCATAATATATCATATCTATTTTTATAAAATTGTTGAAGTTAATCCATGAATTATCTTTGTTGGTTTTATTATTTTAAAGGAAAGACCAAGAATCCACCAACAAAAATATTAGGATCAAAGCAAACAGCCTGGAAATGTCACTTGGAATAATTCAAAATGTTATGATAGTATATTTTCTCTGAATGCCAGACAATAATTGCTGTCTTTATAAATTTGTTAAAATATTCTAAAATATTTTTAAAGATTTTCTGCTCCTAATGCATTAATTTATTTTTTTAAATTTAATTGCAAGTTGATTTGTTTTCTATTTAAAAAAAAAAACAAAAAAATCCTGTTCATATCTTCTTGCTTCTGTTATTGTGAAATAAATGTTCTCTTGTCCATCAAGATAAAAAAAAATGTCTGCTGTCTGCCTTTCAAAATCAGATAAGATTTCCATTTGAAATGAAGGAGAAATGTGTTTGTGTGTGGGAATGTGTGTGTGTGGAGGTTAGAAAGTTGATAGATAAATCAATTGTTGCAATACAAACATGATTATTTTTTATTTTACAATTTTTCTAAGGGATAGCAGGGGAGGGCAGTTTCTTGTATTCATTCATTTTTCAGTTTCTTTTTTTTTTTTTTTCTTTATTCCTTTGCTTTTCAGTATTTTTCCTTCTTTCCATCTCTCTCTTTCTTTTCCCATACTCTCTTTCTTTTCCCATACTCTCTTTTTTCACTCTTGCTCTCTTTACTTTCTTTTGTTCTTTCTCTATCTCCTTTTATTCTCTCTTTTTCCCTTCTCTTTCCTTCTATCATTTTCTCTTTCTCTTTCCATCCTTCTCTCTTCTTCACTTTCCTTTTCTCCATTCTTTATTTTTCTTTTTCTCTTTTTCTCTCTTCTCTTTTCTTTCTTTCTCTCTTCTTCTCTTATCTTATCTTTCTCTCTTCTTCTCTTCTCTTATCTTTCTCTCTTCTTCTCTTCTCTTATCTTTCTCTCTTCTTCTCTTCTCTTATCTTTCTCTCTTCTTCTCTTCTCTTATCTTTCTCTCTTCTTCTCTTATCTAATCTTTCTCTCTACTTTTCTTTCTTTCTCTCTATCTCCCTTCAATTTTATTCCATTTTTATTCCTCCCTTTTCTCCCTTTCTTTCTATTTCTTTCCATTCTTTGTTTGCTTTGTCTTTTTCTTTCTTCTTCCCTCTGCATTCTTTCTTTCCTTCTCTTTGTTTTCGTTTTCCTTCTCTCTCTCTCTCTCTTGCTCTGCTTTCTGTTTTCTTTTTCTTTTTTGTTTTCTTTCTCCCATAGCTATCTTTGATCTCTTTTCTTTCCTTTTCTCTCTATTTGCTTTCTTTCTTTGCATTTTTTCTTTCTCCTTTTCTTTCTTTTTGCCTTTTTCTCTTCCTGTTTCTCTTCGACATCATTTTTCTCTATTTCCCTCTCTTTCTGTCTTTCCGTCTCTATTTTCCCTTCTCTTTTTCTTTCCTCTCCCTTTTTGTCTTTCCCTCTATTTCGCTTTCCACCTCTTTCTCTTTTTCTCTTTCCCTCTTTCACTTTCAATTTACCTTTTTCCTTTGTTTGATCTCTTGCTTAATTTATACAATTCTTTCATTCAAGTTGTTGAAAGTCTTCACATTATAATTTATTTCATTATTCAATCAAAAGCAGTGTGACATTTACAAAAATATTTTGGGGACAATTAAATCATTTTTTTTTATTTTCTCTCCTTGTAAAAATAAGTTTTCCTTTATTTTTGTAATTGAATATGTAGCTGATGTCCTCTGATGATGACAGATGATGTCCTCTGATGATGACAGATGATGTCCTCTGATGACGACAGACGACGTGCTCTGATGATAACATGATGTCCTCTGGTGACGACAGACGACGTGCTCTGATGATAACATGATGTCCTCTGGTGACGACAGATGACGTGCTCTGATGATAACATGATGTCCTCTGGTGACGACAGACGACGAGCTCTGATGATAACATGATGCCCTCTTTAAATTTATTACTGTAACATGCAATGGGAAAACAATATGAAAGATATGGCAAAAAGAAAAACAGTAGGTCAGAAAGTAATGCTATGGGCCATAATAATGGGAGGGGGAATTTATCCCCTCAGAAAGGTAACTAGCCAATTAATAGAAGATCTTAGGTCAGGCCTGCATGCAAATATACAACCTGACAAAAAGGATTGAACAAAGTATAAACATGTAAGAGAAACAATGACTTATCTGATTGTTATCAAAATTCGTTTTCTTTTTATCTTCTTTTAGCTTAATGGCTCTTATGTGTGTTTCTTCTTTTCTTTTCTCTTATTTTTTGTTTGATATTTCTCTCAGATCTCTTTTCTCTTTCTTTCTCTTTTTGTTTCTTTTGATGTCTTCTTTTTATCTTCTTTCTGGTCTAGGGGATTGAGTGATGAATCAATTGAAGCTTTCTTCTGGTTTCGATACAACTTCGCTTCTCTTGTGCCAAAGTTTACTTCTTTTTTGAGTTAAACTTTGTTAAAGCTGTTTGAGCTTTGAAATCATCTTAGATTTCCATTCCTTTCTCATGTCTAAATTGATAGCTGGCTG
>OZ038492.1:20282347-20302347 GCA_964036315.1 Acanthosepion esculentum | reverse complement strand
AAAGACGGCACAGACTTTGCAACAAAGAACACAATCCCAACAGTGAAATTTTCTCAGTTTTTTGCATATTGCAGCAATTATGCAATGGCATAGAAATATTGTATGGATTTTAAGTTTTTTTTTTTGTTTTTATATTAACTAAAAAATTTCATGGTGTAGTGTATGAATATTTATTTCCCCCCACTGTGTGTGTGTATATATATATATATATATATATATATATATATATATATATATATATATATATATATAGATATATATAGGTGTTGAGGCCTCACACTTATACACACACCCACACGAATATACACATTTACACACAACATACTCACTCACTTTCCTAATGAGACAAATGATAACACACACCCATAGCAATATACAAGCTAACACGTATCATACACACTCACTCCCTTAAAAACTAAATAACACACACACACACTTACCAGAGACTAAATAACACACACACTAAACTAAATAACACACACACACACACACAAACACACTTACCATCCCCTCTCCAGACACCAATAAAACTGCTGAACTGACCAAGGAAAAGAGAACACAGCGTGAATCCATCCAGCTCTTATCTCAAATGACAACTTAAAAGAGACTGTTTGGCCAACACAAGGAATGTTAATAAACTCATGTTAAAAAGATAAAAAAACAAATGAAAACTACAGACAAAAGTTAATTTTCTCCATCAAGACATTCATTTCTGTAGTTTACTGCTACAGCAAGCAGAAACATTTTTTCCTCCCGATGATGGCCATGTTGGCCGAAACTAGTCGAGGAATCTAAATGAAATAATAATAATAAAAGCATAAGAATATTAATCTACAACCCAGTGTGTCTGAAGATCTTAATTAATTTTTTTAATAATTTTTATCGTTCAAAATATATATATATATATATACACGTGTGTATGTGTGAGAGAGAGATATGGATTCATATGAATAACCACATATGGAAAAATATACTAGATTAAGTTAATATTTAATTACATATTGCCATGTTTGATACATAGTTTACAAAAACATCTATATAACCAAGGCACACACACACACATATATATTCTCAAGGTCCTCTATATCAAAATCGACCACCAACACTCAACAAAATTTATTACAAATATAGCAGCAACCTATTAAAGTGCATATAACATTTATATACTAATGTCATTTTACATTTCTACCAATTCCCAGGCAGTTTCCTTATATTGAAATGCTTATTTTGTCAAAATTTCCATAGCTACAATGGTTAAATTTAAAATTTTGAAATCACCATAATGGCGTGCGTTTGTCCAGGTTTTTAAAATTCACCATCACAGAAGATGATCTTAGAAAAGGTCAAATGTACTTGGGTTAACAAAAACTACAGCACCTTCCTTGATGAATTTCATCTTAACATCAAGAAACTGATTAGAGAAATGTAAAGGATCAGTATAAAAATAAATAGGCACAATATGTCTATATTAGTTAATGAAACATATTTGAATGAAGATATGCTGCCTATATATATATATATATATATATAGGTAACTATACTCGTGTCGAAAAACCTTCGGATTCTTGATTTAACAATAGCCAAATCAATCACGAAGGGAAAAAAAGGTTTTAAAAAAGAAAGAGCCAGGAACATGAAAGTCTGTCGAAAATAATCGCACAGATACAGGTTCAAGGCCCAAAGAAAAAAAACCCCGATACGAGTAAACAACTAACTAAAGAGCTCAATACAAACGTAGAGCAAACCTAGTCAAGGTAGGTTTGTCTGGCTCATTAGGTTTGACTATATATATATATATATATATATATATATATATATAATCTCCATGTAAAATGAGAATGAATAGAGTACACTTCCATTTTTTTATTAAACTCACAGGGCAAGTAGCTTGTCAAGTATCTTGTTAAATTACTTTTCGTCTTTCCTAGGAAATGACATTGTCTGTTGTAAAATGTAGCCATTTAGATCCACTCGTCTGTGGCGTCTGGGTGCTGCGTCTTTGATTCTAAATCTGCAGGTCATGACCCTTTATGAATGGCCACTTCTCAACTTTTGCTTCTCCTCCTACTTTAAACTTAGCTTAGGTCATTTCAATTAGTTGATCTGAGTAAAACCAAAACAAACCCTGCAACCATCTTCTCTCCTTTCTTTCTTACTCTTTTTCTTTTTCTTCCTTTCCTCGTGAAAAGAGGGTGTATCTTGCTTTTAAATCTCAACTTGTCTACTCACCAGTTATTTACTAACGCCTGATGATGTGTTGATTCGCATCGAAACACAACTGTAATTGTGTAGCGTTTTTTGACATGTTTTTGATGTAATATCCTAAAATAAACACACACAAATTTCATTAAAGACAACTGGCAAGGCATTGTGATTAAGCTTTTTCTTCACTTGTTTTTGCATTCATATAAGTATTTTCTTTTCTGGACATAAACTGTCCAAATGTTCTCTACATCTGAACACTTTTGACTCTTCTATCAACAATTATCAAATATATCTATTTTTTTTTTTTTAACTGAATTTGTAGATTTTTATATATGCGTATCTACAGTGATGGGAATGTTTTTTTTTTTTTTTGTTTTCAAACAGGGTCAGCATGTTGTGGCCAGTTTCATATATATATATATATATATATATATATATATATATATATATATATATATACACACACATACACAATGCCTCTTTCCTTAGGGAATATCGGACTGCAACAATACCTCTCCAATGGATGCGGTTCAGGATGATTCTCTTCAGCTCGGCCCATTTATAGGCCGGCTGCCTTCACTTCTGTGCTAAGTCTGTTTTGGTCAACCGACTTTTCACTTCCCTTTTGCATTCCAGTCAAGGGTCTGCCTGGTGACACTAGAAGTAGGCTTGCAGAATGTGTGGCCAATCTATCCCTGGATTCCCGGGGGATTTCACCAGCAGGCATCAAACGCTCCACTTTAGAGGACTCTTCCTCGGCCATGTCGATGCTTGAAGATATCGTTGTGGTTTCTGTAACAAGCCATTTTTTAAGTGAGTAGGTTATTAGCCTACTGCACAACCCCTAACCTGGATGACCATGTTCATAATTGATATTATTTTTTTCTTTTTTATCATTAATGCTTCCATTATCCTCTACATGTAAAAAATGGCTAAAAATAATGGACAGTTTTTACACACTTTCTGTCCAGAAAAGAAAATAAACCCTTGTACGAATGCAAGAAAAATTGAACAAAAAGCTTAATTGCAGTACATTGTCAATCATCTTTAATAAAACCTATCAAATAGGTGTTGCAGCCCAAATACACAAATATATATGTGAGGCTAAGTCAAAAAATTATCCACACTTTCGCCATAGCATATCTTTAGGTTTATCACACTGCCTTCTGCTCATGCGTGCTTAGAGTTGGTACTATTATGGTCATGTGATCAAAGTTTGAGTTTGATCAAACCAATTTTATGGCTGCTTTTACAGTGTAAACATACCTGCTCCACTTGCAGTGTGCCCCAAGGAGTCCATTAGTTTTCTTGCTGCTGCTACAGTGTAAACATAGCTGCTCTGCTAGCAGTGTGCACCAAGGAGGGACAAAAAGCAGTGATCCAATTTCTCTGGTCAGAAATTCATTGGAGGCTTTTAACACAATGCGGTGCACACTGCTAACAGAGTGGCCATGTTTACACTGTAGCAGCAGCAAGAAAACTAGTGTGATCAAGCTTAAACTTTAATCACATGACCGCAATTGTACCAACTATAAGCATGCATGAGCAGAAAGCAGCATGACAAACGTGAAGATATGTTATAGTAAAAGTGTGGTTTTTACCTAGCCTTGTGTGTGTGTGTGTGTGTGTGTGTGTGTGTGTGTGTGTGTGTGTGTGTGTGTGTGTGTGTGTATATATATATATATATATATATATATATATATATATATATATACACGTACACATGAGGACTAATGGTTAAAGAAAGCTAATTTGGTGAAGAGCTTTGGTTCTGTCATGCAAATACTTCTTAATGTGCCGTGTCCCCTCAGGACATGGCTCTCCATAATTTCCTATCCTTTGTAGCTCTCAATAAATTTTGTCTTGTTATTACTTTGACACTCTGTTCTGCCATCTATTTACTCAAGCTTGTCAAGCTTGTTTTCTTCTGTCCCTCTTGCCCTCAATCTGGCCCTTTGAGTATCAGATTTTCCAATCCCCTCTTCTTCATTATGTGCCCCAGAAATTTCAACTATGTCCATGATATTCTGTAGAATCACATTTCTGTTTCTTCAAGTCTCTTCTTCATATTTGAGTGGGTTGTCCAGCATTCACTGCCATATCGGAGGACAAATATCACATAACAGTTCAGTATTCTTTTCTTTGTTTCTAACAAAGTTGTTTTCTGTCTCTGCTTAGTCTGCTTATTTTAGGAGTTATCAAACAAATAACAAACCATAATATTTTGCTTAAATATAAGTGACTAATTCAGGTAATCATGTTAAAATGGAATTAAAATTCTCAAAATATTTAAACTGAAGTGGTTAAAAATTTTACAAGTAAAAGAAGTAGGTCAAAATAATTGTCTTTAAAAAAATTACTGCGATTAAGAAACCAATTAATAAATCCATTTATCACATTCAGCATATATAAACTATCTTTATTTTTTCTCCTCTGAAATTAATATCACAACTGTTTATGGAAGTATTAGTTGAAAAAAATTGTAAAAGTAGTGATAGATTTTAAACTTTAAGACAACTTATTAAAATGTAATAAAAAGATCAAAGGATACATTAAATTTACTTAGCAATTTTTTTTAATATTTGATACATCAATATTAAAAACAATAAATAAAAAGATGTACAAGTAGGTACTAAAACGTTTTCAGCCTATTAAAATGCCAGAGAACAGAAATTGATCCCTATGCCTCAACCTAGGTTTCTATCTATATGTAAATAATCTCATCATTTTTTATGGGTATTCTGCTAGAATTATGATAAGAAACATCTATAAAATGTTTCAGAAAAACTGTTGAAAATGAATCCTGAAAGTCCTTCATTTAAGAATTTTGATCACTTCGGACTGTTATAAATACTGTGTGAAGAATTTTACTTCTTTTCCACATTTGTCTGTAGTTTTTATTGATTTTGAAGGCAGCCATCTTATCTAACAGTAATGGTTGATGGTCACTGGATTGCTTTCCAAGATTCTAAATTCTTCTTGCTAGTGCAGTGAAGCAATTAAAGCTATAGAGGAGAGTGGGGAAGATGGAGTGCTGGAGAGGGTGGTGAAAATGGAGGACCACGTACCAAAAGCCATAGGCTTGAGGGTTGGGCGCTTGGTCTCTCAGTGACATTTCAACTGAAATCTTTCCTTTTGTTCCGTTGTTCTGTCTTCTCAGCATTCTTTGGTAATGTAAGAGCAGAAAGTCACTGAGATAAATTCTTCGCATTATTTGAATCTTTCTGATTTGCATCTTATTTGTCAGAACATGTATTCTCTGACTTTGCCGTGCCAATATTATGGGTCACTTTTTGGTGGGGGCCATTTTAATGAGATCGGAAATCTCATGCTATTTAAAAACAAAATTCTTATATACTTTTTTTATTTTAGGATATTACATTGAAAAACATGTCAAAATTGCAACACAATTGCAGTCGTGTTTTGATGTGCATACAATTCATCAGGTGATTGTAAATTACTGGCGAGTGAATGATTTAATCAGATTTAAAAGCAAAATACAGTCTCTTTTTACGAAAAAGGAAAAAAAAGAAGAGGAGGGGTGGTTATAAGGTTTGCGGGCTTTGCTTAGATCAACCAATCAAATATGACCTACGTTAAATTTTTATGAATAAAAATTGTTTTCATATTTATTTCTTTATAAATTGGTAAATGTTAAATATTGTGTTGCATTAGTTTTAATACAATTGTATTAGCTTTTAGAACAAAAATGAGTATAAATTCACTTTAATCATATGTTTAGGTTTTATTACAATTCTAATCATTGCTTTTTTAAAAACAATAAACATTGTTGAGGAGTGAAGGTAGTTAAAAATGTGGTTCCATGGGAAAAATCATCCTTTTGGCAACTACGTCTTACTACGACCATGTTTATCTATGTTTGCCACAGATTCTTTGATAGTTTGCTGTCATGAAATAAAACATCTATATTTTTGGATATTCTTTTCATTGAACAGTTTTGAGCTGAGAGAGAATTCAGATTTATACAAGGGGGTGCTGAAAAAATCTTGGTTCACTTCCCAAAATCACTATTCTGATATTTTGCCATTAAAATAGCAGATTTCTGGAAGTGGGTAGGGCTGAGAACTTTCAACATTCCCTTGAAGATATTTTTAATGATTCATCTGGGAAAACAGTTGCATATAGATGATAGCTTAAACACATCTGATTAATTTGGGTGCCATGCATGCCATCTATATGAGAGTCTATCTCTGACAAGATGATTTAAAAACATAACTTGATTTTCAGGTCTCATATAAACTGTGCCTGTAACGGAATAGTGCTATATTTCAATACACAGTATTAACACCGAATCATATGATCAATGTCTTTGACTCTTTTGATTACATAACAGACTGGACTTAAGTTTATTTCTTAACTTGAATACAGACAAAACCTAAGTCTATTTCTTGACTTTAATACAGACTGGACCTATCTATTAATCCAGTGTGATTTTTGTCTTAAAAAGATTTATATTCAACAATAAATATACTAATAAAATTAACCAGCCCCAAAATGTAAATTATCACAAATAAAATTTAGGAGATATATTTTACCCCCATTTTTTTTTTTTATAAATAAACCTTGTGGTGTCTTATATGCCATCAGGTCTAGTATAAAGAAAGATGTGACTTTTACTGACACTGTCAAGTTCTGATCACCCTGACGATGGATGTGGGCCACATCTGCATGGTAGGGTGTTAACTGCATCAGTTCTAATATTAATAGCATGAGATCATCAGACCTGGGCAAATGAATCCAATCTAAACCCCCACCCACTATGTTTTCAAATAATTGCCCCTCTTCCTTGTAAGCTGCAGCTTTCTTCACTTTTTCTATCTATCCTTTGGCGAACAACCCTCAAGTCGTACTGACCAGGATTGATTATTCTGCGGCTTGAGTGTTATCACTTTCTCAGCAGCATAAAAATTATTAAGCACCAATGATTGACACTGAGATGTTTAAATCTGTAGATGGCTTCTCCATAGAGCAATCAAGGAAAAGTTAAAATAATACAAACACTGTAGTCAGAGCAATGAAACTGTTCTGGGTAAGCAGTAGGTGCTCATTCAAAAGTGGAGATTTTCTTATAGCAGAAGCTATTTGTACTTATTGTACACACACACACATTGTAACCACCGTCAGGTTTTCAAAGAATCAACCTAAATATTGAAAAGGTTACATACCTATTAGAAAACAAATTTACCAGCACACTTTGGATCGAAAGATCTTCCTAAAGAGTTTTATCTATATTCTATAATAATATTAATAATAATAAAATTAACTTATTACCTCATAAAGTTTCCTTAATATTGTACCTCGTTTTAACTAATCTTCCTTTCTGGTTAATGATAATCTTAGGGCTTGTAAATTTAAAATTTTACATACCCCCCCCTCTCTCTAAAAGATGGACACCAAGCACTAAGGGGTTAATCTGAGCTTAAGAGGAGTTAATTAAACCAAAAAAATATGAAACTTCTTTTATGTTCTGTATCCCGTCAGGATGTTGGTGATGATGGCTCTCCACAATTTCCTGTCCTTTGTAGCTCGTAATAATCAAACCAAAGAATATATAAGACTTCTACGTTCCGTATCCCTTCAGGACATTAGTGATCATGGCTCTCCACAATTTCCTTTTGTAGCTCTTAATAATTAAACCAAAGAACATGAAACTTCTATGTTCCATATCTCTTCAGGACATTGGTGGTGCCCATACTACTCAGCTTGCTCTCTAAGACATTTGGAAATTTCTCTTGGCAGCACAATTACCAAATCTTCCATTGAACATATATGCGACATGATCAGGCATTGCCTTTTTTACACTTTTTTATTTTTTTAATTGGTATCATCCCATGTAAGGCAATAAAGCCACTAAGACACAAGGGATTACAGAGTGTATAAAAGTTAGGAACAGAAACATTACTACTGAGGAGGAAGACAAGAGAGTAATCAGGACAGTAGATAGCGATTGACATTGCATTTAAATTTTTGCATACTAAAGTTGGCTGGAAAGCATGGAGCCAGAAGGGAGTTTCACAAATGAGAAGTGCGAGAAAAGAAACTGTTAGCATAGAATTTACAGTTACATTTAGCCAACTCAACTGTAAATTAATGAGACCTCAAAGGCAGTCTAGTACTGCGCTTAAATTAAAAAAACTCTAGTAAAAAGCTCATCCAAACAATTACAATGAAAGTATTTATAGAAACGGCACAGTGAGGTAACCTTATGGCAGTGGGAAAGTGACTGAAGCTGAGATGCCAGATCAGGATCAATAATATTGCTGATTCTTCTTTGGATCTTATCAAGGAGCTCAAAGTAAATAGCAGGGGCTCCGAATCATGTGTGTCAACAATATTCTAAGCAAGGGCAAATGGTAGACTTATAGATATGTCTGATAGATTCTGGAGAGAAAAATTGTCTCACACGAATGTCTAACTCATTCAATTAACCCACCTGCAACACTTGCATATTTCATCAACAGGTATAAGAGATGTGGAATAATGTAACAGAAGATGGTATCTGCCATCTGTAGAATCATATGCATTTAATAGTACAAGTCTGCATTAATACCCAAAGAGTATGGAGTATTGTTGATAAACCCTTTATTTTTAGAATGTATTGATCTGGATATAAGATCATTTTCGGTATTACAACTAGATTAGCTGTTTAATTTGGAGTAAATTGAATCCCATATTCAAAGTTATTTTCCACTACTATATATTTGTAAATATGAGAACATAATTAATTATCAAAATACATTAAAAATGTATATGTATTTGTTTTTCATAAAACGTGTTTTACTTTTAACTGTATAATGGTAAAAGTGCAGTTCAGTGTTAAAATTTTACCTTTTTTGCACATTTTCGTCCAATCAGGATGTTGAAGGACGACTGCCTATGAGGTTATCTACTACAGATCCCGTACTGGTCAGCTTGGAATAACAATTTCTGATGGTTCTGGCATATAGTGAAACACAGAGTCCATGACAACTGCACAACCATACCCGCATTTATACCACGGACTGCCACACTTCGTAACAGAATGCTAGCTGAGTGCTCTTTCATTGTCAAGTGTTGTGCCATTCTTGGCTACACTTGTTACTCTGAAATAAAAACAAATTAACAATGAAATTCTAATACTTCAGAGATCACAACATATTTTGTTTCATGTGGTGATATTAATAAAACTTATTGGTAATTTTCAATAAGGGGTTCCTTTCCACCCACCCTATGTGTGTGTGTGTGTGTGTGTGTATAAAAATATATATACACACACACTAGAGAGCAGATATTTTTTTTATGAGATTTTTTAAATATTTAGTCCAGTAGATGAAAATAAATAAATATACAGTTTAATAAATAAAGGGAGCATCTAAGAGGATTTCAGCTGGAAGAGTCTGTTTGGCAACAGGACTCTGCACCATGTTCCATAAGCATTACTAATGTTACTACATTATATTATTATTACGTATTCATACAATTTGAAAAATGTGTTTACAAACTCATGTGAAAATCTAATAATAGTCAGGGTTTAATAAATCTTTTTTTTTTTTGACAGGGTAAACAAGTAACATCTATTAGACATAAAATGAGGGATCGGTTTTCTATTGTTATTAAGTAGTAGACTGATCCCCCAGAATTATTACATATTCATATCATTTGAAAAATATTGTTAAAAAACACACATCGACTCTCGAAATAAGTTATCTGAATGTTCATTCTTTGAAATAACTGGAAATCAAAGCCAGGACTGTTTTTTTTATGTTCTTTCAGAGGTGGGTCTCTGCCAGTTTTAATTCTTTGTTGAATGGACATCTCAACTTAGTAATTTTTATTTTAATAGGATTAGATAGACTTTCTTATCACCTGGTTCATACACCTCCCTCTTCTCTTGAACAGGAGTAGGGGCTCATCCCTTGTTTCCTGTTTAGGAAGGGGTTCCTTTTCTTAGGCATTAATAGTGCTGCTGTCATGAATTTTTTTGTGATATATGTTGATGGATACTCATATTTGAATAGATGCTCCATTTATTTATTAATCAGTATGTTAATTTATTTTGTTCTACCACTCTACGATACAAATCTTTCTTTTAGTAAGATTTCTCTAACATTTAGGTCAGTAGATGAAAATAAATAAATATACAGTTTAATAAATAAATGGAGCGTCTACTCAGATATGAGTATCCACTAAAAATAAAGTTTAAAGTGATAAAAATCTGTCAGATTGATAAATAAAATCCATTACCTTGGAAAATGACTTTGTTTTCTTTTGGATATGAAACGGAGCAAATATGAAAAGTTCAAAGAATTTAATACGAGAAGGATTTCACTTAAAAGCATGTTTCAGATTTTGTTTGGTCAGCAAGGCTGCTGCTCTGTGGCTGAGTTAAGGCATGTCAGATTGGACAACGGTTTCTCGCTGCTCAGAGGAGACGTAGGTTCAAATCCCACAGGAGAATGCAGACTTTTCTTTAACAAGATTTCTCAAATATTCAGGCCAGTAGACAAAAATAAATACTGATAATGTTTAATAAGTAAACAGTGTGTGTACTCAAATATGAGTATCTACTCAAAATAACATTTAAAGTGATATCTATATATATATATATATATATATATATATATATATATATATATATATATATATATATATTCGAACGATAAAAATTATTAAAAAAATCAATTAAAATCTTCAGACATACTGGGTTGTAGATTAATATTCTTATGTTTTTATTATTATTATTTCATTTATATTCCTCGACTAGTTTCGGCCAACATGGCTATCATCAGGAGAAAAAAATGTTTCTGCAATTAATATTAGTAAAAGGTTTGTCACTTAGCTGATTGATGTTACCTTCATCCCAAGTCCAGAGTTTCATAGATGAACCCTTCAGAAATTACACTGTCCACTCATCAGGAGTATCGGCAACTAACTGCTTATACTTATCGATTATTCTTTTTTTATATGCACTTTTCATTGCAAGTGTAATTTTTTTTTTTTTTTTTTCATAGCGTATGTTGGTATTCACTTATAATGCACCCCCCCCCATACATGCAGATCAGTCCAAAAGTAAAGGCAATTTCTGTACAATACCTTTACTTCTACTGATGAAGAACAAATGCATATGTTGCTTTTTTCAACATAGCCTGATACCCCCGCCCCCTGTACAGCAATGCATTTCCGGTATCTTTCAACAATCTTCTTCATCCCTTCCAAGAAACATTTTTAAAAAAAAGGAGTTTTTCCCCAAGCCATGAAGCTGCATCTGAACCATTTTCCTGTTTGGGCACCCAACATGCACAAACTTTATGGTACACCAAGTCACCATGTACCGTGGCTCATGCAGATACAGAGCTAACGCCCAAAATTGAAGTGTCAACAGGATATGTCGGTCTCCCCTGATCAAGGCGTCCAACCTCTGGACGTGTTCTTTCTTGCATGATGTTTATGGATGAGCTGATTGCCTTTTGTCCGTTACATTTGTTCTTCCTGCTTTAAAGTGTTCTACCCCCCACCCACCCACACTCATACACCTTTTCATAAATTCAGGGTGCTCCATACTGTGCCAACATACAGTCATAGATTTCTGCAGGTTAGATTCCCTTTGCCTGCAGAAAGTGCACTATAGCACATTTTTCCTCAATAGCACCAATGGTTGCTCCCTGACACTTAGTGATGGAATTCTGTATGGGAATAGTTACTGTAAATACTAGAGCAGAGTGCGAGTTTTTATGATCAGTTTTTATGCAAAAAGGGGGGGGGGGCACTATACACAGGTACATTTTTTGAAGAGAGTAAAAATCATGTATTTTTGGTAACTGATTGCACTATACGCAGGTAAATTTTTTCTGGAGTGGCTAAAATTCAAGCAAACAAAAATTCTGGGTTCACACTATATATGAAATCATCTTATACATTATATGTATTACCCAGAATCCCATGCATACACATGGTGTTTCCTGAGTATGACTATTTCTATAGGACTAATCGAATATGACTATTTCTGTTGCACTAATCCAGTATAACTATTTCTATTCCACAATTTGAGCATAACTATTTCTGTCAGACTAACTGGCTAAGACTATTTTTATAATATTAACACATAAGGCAACTAATTGCGTTGATAATTTACACTGTTAGGCCAATTTTACACTGTGCCATACATATATCTCAAAAATAGATTCATTTGATTAAAATTATATACAAAAGTAAATATTATACACAAAATTTAAATGAAATCATTTAAATATGCACAAGTGACCTAAAAAAAAATGTATGATCTACAAAGACTTGTAAAATTCAACTAACAGTAGTACGATCTGCTCGTACAATGAATAACAAATGTTTCCTTAAAAGGAAACAGATAATATTATCATTGCTCTTAACATTAAGCCCTGCAGGGGATTTACAATTTTTTCCCCCACAAATACTGCAGAAAATCTCATTTTGGTTGTGCATGCATATATATATATATATATATATATATATATATATATATAATAGATTTAGGCATTTTATATATACTGTTTTCCAAAATCTGACCAAATGAGTAATTTGTTGTTGCTTTTTGGTCAGGCCAAGAACTTTTCAGCACAATCTTGTGTGTGTGTGATTTCCAAGCGAATGTCTATCTTAATATCTCCTTGATTCTGCTCCCCATTTTCCCTCCCCTCTGATTAGCAGATTTGCATCATCTTACATATTGAGCCAATATCCTCCTGAATTCCTCGCTCTTCATCTAATTAACCGATGCTGACGGCTGCTGCATCAGTGGAATAATTCTGTACAGAATGAAATTGATTACTGTGCATCATATTGATTGCAATTTCATTTGCTCCCTTCTTAGTTCCTTCCCTCTAATCAATTTACGGCTGACATTTCCAAAGTCCATCCCTCCATCCAGTGTGTTGCCAAGATTCCTTTCGCTTTGTATCCGCCTTCATCCTCTTACTTGCTTATACCTGAAAGGAATGCGCCCATCACCTCTCTATCTAACCCCCTCCCCCTCCTCCTCCTCCTCCTCAATGGTTTATTAAGAGTGAATCAGAAATTTCTTTCTTCTTTACTTCTTAATATTTTTTAATTTAAAGTAGACAAATCGTAGTATGGCCTGTAGTTATTGATGGAAATATGTCTGAACCGAAATATATTTCTGTTGCTTTGTTTCTCGGCATCTTGAAAATGTGCATTTGAAAATTATTTTTTATGACTGAGACAAGAACACTTATCATTTTGTGCTGTTTGGAAACATGCAATTACTTTAGTCATGAAAACAAAACTGTTTCTCCCGCTCTCTCTCTCTATATATATATATTAAAGACATTTATGATATGTTTAACGTTCTTTTTATAGATACAAGTATTTAAGCAAATGCTCTGTTTTATAATAAACAGTATTAAATAACATTTACCGGCCTGAATGTCCGAGAAATTTTCATAGAAAATTTTCGTTCTCCGACAGGGATCGAACCTGTATCCTATACGGAACCGTCATTTCGCGTGACGTGCCTTAACCGTTCAGCCACAGAGAAGCGTTCGGTTAGCAAGGTCGATTTTACTATCTTTAAACTTAAATCTTCCATGAATCTCTTCTAGTCATATCTGCTCTAGCGTATCAAATGTAAAAACATGACGTCAAATGTAAAAACATGACGTCATATATTTTTGAATTGGACAATTTGTCGGACTTTATCCAATTCAAATAAATATATATATATATATATATATATATATATATATAGTCATCCACAGACAGACTGTTTCGCTGTATCACAGCTCATCAGTGTGGCTAGACGTCCGGTTGCCTCTGGCTAGAATCAAAAACCGGCTGAATTCGCGTCAGTCGGAAATTTTACCCTGAAGCCGTTGGTGCACGGCAGAGAAGAAGGTGAATTTAAGCGTATTTATATTTAGATAAACACACAGTGACTGAGAGAACTCGATTCGATTTACCGAAGAGTATATTAGAAATGTTGACATATGAATTAATATTGGATGGCAACAGTCTGTTTCATGCTTTAGCACAATCATCACATCCTGATGATTGCAATTAAGCCTGAAAAAGACTGTCATGATTCCAGTGTTGATACCTATGTCCACAATGCTTATATTTAGGTATACATTGTCCCAGATGTTGATTACTTTTTTTCCTTTAAATATAACATACATTAAAAAAATTATATTTTATATATGAAGGTATATTAAAAAATTCTCAACCTGACACCCACCTAAAAACCTTAATCTGAAGTCACTGAAATATTGATTTTGAGAAGTGACTTCAACAGAACTTTTCAACACCACCCTGCATATACATTCACCCTATAATATATATATATATATATATATATTAGTGGTCAATATACATATATATACATAATTATATATATATATATATATATATATATATATATATATATATATAAATAAATTTCCAAGTGGATAGAATCCAGGTAGAACTCAATGTCCAGGACAGAGTAATAATATAATAAAAAAGGCTGAAACACTAATATTCCATGGTTATAATTTATTACATTGGAATCATAATCACAAACCAATTCATCAGACATATAAATTCAAAAATTCACTTTTTGAATTTGTAGGTCTGATGAATTGGATCGTGATTACGATTCCAATGTAATAAATGATAACCATGGAATATTAGTGTTTCAGCCTTTTTTATTATATATATATATATATATATATATATATATATATATAGTTAAATGTAACAATGAATGTCTATTAGGTTTCATCATGAGCTGTTGTAAACACTGTATATTTGCTTTAATTTTGGAAGAAAATAAAGATGAAAATTGTCTAACGTTTGGTTATTTTTATTAAGCTGTTCCACAAGTCAACCCATTTTTTGGAATCTTCATAAGAATGAAGGTGCTTCTCAGCCAGGCCATGTGCCATTGATAGGAACAGGTGATAATTGGACGGTCTGGTCAATACAACAGGTAGGAAAGGACTTCTCATTTAAGCGTTTCCAAGTAGGTTTTCACCTGTTTTGCAACATGTGGCCCAGCATCGTCATGTTGCAAAATCACTTTGTCGTGTCTCTGTTCGTATAGTGACTGTTTTTTCTAGTAGCACGCTTAAATTGACCAGGTAAGAAAGCTTGTCAGAACAGCTGCCATGAAAATATTTATAGAAAAGGTAGAGGGAAGCCACATCATGTAACCATAAGTTCTATTCTAATAGTTTCTTTTCTCACACTTCTTACCTGTTGAATTTTCTTCTGATTTCTTGCTTTCCTGCCATTCATGATCTTCAAAAATTTAAATGCAACATTTAACTGCTATCTTCTGTCTTCATGAAACCTGTTCTTTTATTGTCCTTTCTCCTCACTAAAGTCTTCTCATTCTCTTTCACTCCCAGTAATCCCTTGCGTCTTAGTGGCATTGTCCCCTTGCTTGAGATGAAATGATTAAAAACAAACACAGAACAAAGTTTGGGATTGGAATAATTTACTTCCTGTCATTTGGTTTTTGGAAGCTATCAGAATAAGTCAGGTTCCTTGTCTTAAAAGCAAACACTAACTTCTTTGATTTTTTTTTCCCAAGTTCTCTGTAATAAACATTGATATTTTTATAGTCGTCCTATAATTTGACACTCCAGCATAGGAGAGAATATTTCAAATGTTCCAATTCTGTACTGCAATTTTCAGTAGAAATTTTAAAATCCTATTATCTACAAGTGTTGATCAGAATTTTCTTTTCTTATCTTTTTACGAAATTATTTTGTAGAATTCATGCAATCTCACTTGTCATGTCACTTTTATCCATTTGTATTCTGATATGTCAAAAGTGAATTTGAGCAAATAAAAGTTCTCAGTGAAAGGTTAACTTTAATACAAAAACAAAAATTTTTGAAATAGGCAGGTGTGTTGTAAGCTTCATAGACACACATATTTACTGAGATTTATAAAGATTTTGCATTGAAAATTTGACTTTTTCATCTCAGTACCAAATGTTTTAGATTTAAAAAAAGAAAAAAAAAGAAAGATAATTTATGATGGATGAATAAAGAGGGTCTATTTAAGCAGCAAATATTCATCAAACAGGTTCGATTCAAAAGAAGCGATAAAATGTTTAATTTTTATTGTATTTTTCCAATTTTCGAAGGTGGTTCTGATCAAAATTTGTTTGTTTTGTTGCTTGTTTTATTTCTTTTGATGGTCTCAGTCATTTTCAAGAGCCAGTGTGGTGTCTGTGTGGTAGACAGAATTCCTCTATCTACATAATGGTAATCTTTGGAACACTGAAACAGTCTACAATGACCTTGTATAATGGCTATTGGGCGTGAAACCATACTAAATACAATGTTTTCTTTTCTTTTTTAATACATATATATATATATATATATATATATATATATATATATATATAATAAAAAAGGCTCAAACACTAATATTCTATGATTATAATTTATTACATTGGAATCGTAACCCGATCCAATTCATCAGACCTACAAATTCAAAAAGAAATCGGAAAATATAACTCCGGGTATAAAAAATAAAATTTTAGTGAGAGTGTATGTGTGGGAGTGGGAAACAAGTGTGAGAGGGAAATGTATGAAAGCTCTAGGGAGAGGGTGTAATAGAAGAAAGAAGCACAGGAAAGGGCGAAAGGTGAAGGTGGGGATTACAATTTAACAGAGAGAAGTTCTAAAGAGAGGAGTTAAATAACGGTTTAAATGAGTGAGATACAGATAAATATGAATTATTTTCAGATGCATAAATCGCTACTGATTCGCTGACCTAAATTAAAATTAAAAAAACAGACACCGGAAACGTGTGTATACATTTGTGGTGACACTACGCACAATAAAAAAACGATATGATCTAAACTTAAAATTCAGAGGATGAGAGAGAGGGGGGGTGTCAACTAAAAACGAAGGGCATTTATATAAAGTGTGGGTGGGGTGATGGGTAAATTGTCACCATTTTATATTTTTAACTTTGATTTTGTTGACTGCACAATATAGTAGGCCCCAGTTGGGCACTGTCTGTGAGAAAAAGAGCACCATGACACAATTCACTCTGCCAGGCATTTGTAAACATCATGCTGTACTGCTTGGCATTCATGCCAGAAACTCCAATACAAACATTTCAGAGTGTTTGGATGTCAATCTGAGGACAGTGCAGAGGATTCAGAAAGAGTTGGAGGAGTCTAATGGTGATTACAAAGGTACATTCTGATAAGAAAAGAACTCCTAAATTTGTTGGTGAGTTCCTCAGACTCAACAAGGAAGCCTACATCAATTGCTTTGAGGAGATAGTGCTGCCCTGGGTCAAGAGGGTGGCTGCTGGAAGATCTGATGTCTTGCAACAGGACTCTGCACCATGCCACGCAAGCAGGTGAACCCAGTCATGGTTATTAGACAATTTCTGCAATCACATCACCCCTTACATTTGGCCACCTAACTCCCCAGACTGCAACCCTCTTGATTATTATGTGTGGGGTGCAGTTGAGTGAGAGACCAAAGATGAACTGAAGGCAAGGATTATGGCAGTATTCACTAACTTAAACAAGCAGACTGTCCAGAAGCGTTGCAGAAAATCCTGAAGTCATCTGGAGGCCGTGGTTAAAGTTAATGGCAATTTTATTGGATGAATTTACTCTTTAGTATTTCAAGATATTTTTGTGTAATTTTGGTAAATATATCTGTTAAAACGAGATGTCGGTGTTATTTTCATTTTTGCATAATTTTGATGCCAATTTATCTATCGCACATGTATGTATGTATGTATGTATGTATGTATGTATGTATGTATGTATGTATGTGTGTGTGTGTGTGTGTATATATATATATATATATATATATATATATATATATGATGACTACCCTAGCTGCTCGATATTCAAGTTCAAACCCCTTGGCTGATCATAGAATTGATTGATTCAGCACAAGTCTTGCTCGCTCCATGTTGTGATTAATTAATCACAAGACTGACTTGGTCCAAATGGTCAACTGGAATTAATGACTTGGTTTGGTCCAGTCAGAGTTAAATTACATGAAAAAAAATAAATTGGATAGGAGAAAAAATATTTAAATACAGTTACTTGATACACCGTTCATGGTACCGTTATTGACAGTTTAAACAAGATTATATTCTCCATGCAATAACTCTTGACCATTCCTGATCATCATAACACACTGTTGTTAGAATTTTTGGAACAAGATTCCTGGAACAACTTTAAGTCGGAGGCTTTTTCTTCAGTGCAGCAAGTCACATGAGATCAGGTAAAGCAGTGGTCTCTCTGCAGTCTCTCTGCCATAGTCTGTCTGCAGTGTCTCCGCTGTCTCTGTCTCTCTCTCAGCCATAGTGTTCTGTTTTTATGGACCCATGTGCAAGGGTTGGGGTGGGGCATGATGTACTCTGAGTATGCCAGTGCTCCCCAAACAACTAATCAGAGCTCTCCCTGCAAATGTCTAAATATGGGGGAGCCCCTCCTCCCTCCTTGGAATTCTAGCTAATTTTGGTCACCCAATCAAACGCATCTCTTTTCTGCTTTGTGTGAGTGCCTCTCACCATCACTTCCTGAGGGGTATGGGAAGTCCTCCATCTTCCCTGCAATTCTACCAGTTTCCTCTTCTCCTTGGTCACCTGACCAAACCCGTCCCTAAGGCCTAGGTGTGGTCTAGCCCAATAGCCAAATTTTAATTATCATTCAAAATTCTTTCTTATCATGCTTTTGTGTGCAGTCGTTTTCACATCTGGAATTGATCATTCTTATTCCATCATCAACCCTTTGGTCAATAAGTGGCAAAAAGGGAACAGTCCCTTGCTTTTGGGAAGTTTTATCGCATTTTGATAGTTTGGTTTGTTTTACAGCATATCAACCACAATGGGTTATTTAATGCTGACAAAATTTCCTTTTTTTTTTTTTTTAAAATGTATAGCTGGTAATTTTTTCAGAAATGTGTAGCTGGTAATATTTTTTTTTTTTTTTCAAAAATGTATAGTTTGGTTTGTTTTGTGGCATATCAACCTCAATGGGTTATTTAATGCTGACAAGATTTTTATTGCTGGTAATATTTTCTTTTTTCAAAAATTTATTGATACTATTTTTTTTTTTTACAAAGTGTTTTTGGTATTAAAACCTATTTTTACACTTTCATTGTGTTTTGACCCTAGTTTGGGGGTTAACTATTTACCCATATTTGGGATCCTAACAGGTGCTACCACTCCAGGTCAGGGCGAACCTGGGAACACCAGCAATTAAGAGGTGGTTCCACGCTCCTCAAAACCTCCTGATGAGAGGCCTTGCTGCTGGACGTAGTTTATCATCATACCTAGGACGGGCATTTCGACAGACAAAAAATTTAATTATCATTCTCTTATCCATTTTCTGCTGGAAACCTGTTTGCTTTTAAAAGCTAATCCTTATCAATCGGATGAATTTCCAGCCAGACGTTTGTTTCTTAAATGGTCATAAAAATATTATCTATTTCTTTCCGAGTAGTCCTTGGACCTCCAGAATACTTTGTCATATAGTCTCAGTTCTAAATGGAACCAAAATGGTCTCTTTGTTTTACCTCTCTGGCAGACAAGAAATTTAATTAACTTCAAGTTTTTTTTTCCAATAAAAAAGAAACGAATATCCTTTTCTTTGATTTTTCCCTTTTCTGGTCATTGGTATATCTTCAGTCTCTCTGAATTTTGTGTTTTTCGGTCCTCTAGTGTTTTTCTCAATTAAAAACAAATATCTTTTTCTTTCATTGTCCTTCATCTGGTCATCAATATATCAGGATTTAGTGTTTTTCAATTTACCAGCATATGCACTACAT
>OZ038492.1:20274847-20279847 GCA_964036315.1 Acanthosepion esculentum | reverse complement strand
GTTTTTAATTTTTTTTAACAAGACTCATATTTTGTATAGCTTTTTAACAAATTTTATTCCTCAGCATGGAATAAACATCTCTTGTTCGTTTTGTCTTACAAACCTCACTATTATTTCATGAATTTTTGTGTAGTTTCTCTATCTTGTTAAATTTATTTTTTACTATATTTCACTTAATACAAGGTTCGAGAGCCACTCAAACTAGAAGTTTACAGTTAAAATAGTGGTGATGAATGAGGTGTATAATGTGAATAGAATTGAAGGTGGTTGAAAGTGGAGATTATGAGAATAAGGAGGATAGATAATGATTGACCTTTGACTTGAAGGGGGTCAAGACTGAAGTGATCAAGGAAGCACCCACGCAGGAGTCTGTTATACAAATTGGCAGTTCTTGCAGGGGAGCTGTCACAGTGGATCTTTCTTCCTACATTTGGAACATGGTGGATATGAGGATGAGTCAACTTTGTGGTTTTAGCATAATACAAGTTCTTTGCCTATTTCCTTTGAATATTTTTTTGGGGGGGGGGTAGCATATATTGAAATACCTTTTTAATACTCAAAACACTGTATCATCGATCAAAGTACCCAATCACATACCCCAATTTCAGTTCAGTTGCTCATCCCCCAGCCAACATTTGAAATTGCCCCCACCGGTGGCCAATATCATCCAGCTTGGAAAACCTTGGATTATACCGAAAACAGAGTTGCTCAATCCTCACTTTCGATAGTGTTCAAAATCATTTATACGCTCTTTGTGGGGGATGACTTATTTGCCACTATACAACCTCTTTCCTCAGAGATATAAAGTGGCAAGCCTCTTGCTCTACTCTCTCAATATTTCTATGGTAAATGTTAAGATGAGCTCCATTCTTGAGTTCCATCAGATCTTTATTATTACTGCATAAGTCAATGTTATTTGTTACCTCCCTTTGGTATTTTTTTTTTACTACATCATAAAGTCAATTTATGAACCAGTAACAAACATTTACCAAACAATTTTAGTATACAATACCCGGTTAAGGCAGTGGAGAACTTTCAGAGGGAAAATTAGCAGGAGATAACTGATAACTGACATCCATCAAACATGGCTCATGGAACTAGAACAGTCTACCCCAGTGATCGAAATAAAGGGTTCGGTTCGAAATTCCAACCACCTGAAGAAGGCCGGAGCGTACAACGGCCGAAACGTTGTGACAAATATGGCAACAAAGATGAGTCCAACTAATGTAAATACTGTACATAATACCTCATCTCAGAAATATAGACAGAATTTTAGTATACTTTTGAATATTTACTATATTGGTGGATGGTGGAAAGTTTTTCCATGTGAATGTGGGCAATGACACAGAAAAGGTTGGGAACTCCTGGTCTAATCTGACGCTTTTTAAAGATAAAACAAGGTATAGGAGTTCCACTTGAGGTTTGACTGAACTTTGAGACCTAATAGACATCCAAACAATAAAGCCTCATTGGGACTGCAACCATTAACCAAGACAAATTCCATTTATTCATTTATCAGGTCATTAGTGATCATGGCTCTCCACAACTTCTTCTCCTTTGTATCTCTAAGCAGCATAGGCACGTTGCTCACTGTTTCCCTTTAATCCTCCTTTCCTCAATACATCTTGTGAGTATTAAATTTTCCAAGCTCTCTTTTCTCATAATGTCTCTCATAAGTTTCAACTCTTACTCTAATTTTAAATAAAAGTGTCTCTCTAGTTTTACATTTTCTTTAGACCTTATTTAGAGATTCTTGATCAAATCTAAAGAATCTGCAATGTTATCATTCCTGACCTGGCATCTCAGCTTCAGTCACTTTCCCACTTCCATAATGTAGCCTCCCTGTACCTTTTTGAATAAATATTTTCATCGTCATTGTTCTGATAAGCTTTCTACTTTGGTACTTTGACTTTATGAATTTAAACGCAGTACTAGACTCCCAGCTAGATCTCATTATTTTCCTGTTGAAATATCTTAGATGTAACCATAAGTTCTATGCAGAAAGTTTCTTTTCTCATACTTCTCGCTTGTGAAACTCTCATCTGGTTTCTTGCTTCCAATTCAATTTTGATCTTCATAAATTTCAATGCAATGTCAATCGTTATCTTCTGCCTTCTTAATTTCTTTTCTTTTATTGTTCTCGCTCCTTAATAATGTTGTTGGGTTTTTTATTCATATTCTCTCACAATCAGTAACTCCTTGCACCTTAGTGGCTTTATTGCCTTGCTTGAAGTGAAATGATAAAAACAAACTTCCTCATTGTTCACATATTCTGTCCATGTTATTCTCAACATTCAACTCTGGTATTGAGTCTGTTATTTATCCGTAACAAAATTGTCCAGCATTCATTGTGTTATACAGGAGCATAGATATATTGTAGCAGTTCATCACTCCTTTTTCTTGGTTTCTAGCAATATTTTTCCTATCTCTTAATACTTGGCTTTGATGTCTTTCGTGATTCCTTTGGATTTCTGTGCCACATTTTCCGTTGTCTATTACTACACTACCTAGATAACTGAATTTCTGTACTTGCTTCATTCGGTTTATTTCCAATTTGAAACTAACAGCTTTGGCTACTTCTTACCATACATTCAGTTTTTTTTTCTGTCAGTTTCCATTGGTCTTCTCTTCATCTGTGAGGAAACTGTCTAGCATTCACTACCAAATGGGAGAATTGATATTACATAACAGTTTAGTTTCTCTTTGTTTCTAATTCAGTTTTCCTGTTTCTTAATACGATTTTTGTATGTCCCTTTGAAAAAAAACATATTTCAAATTTGTGATCTCCTCCTGTTGAGATCAAAACCCCTATTTTGATCTTCTCCAGGACCAACATCAAAATTTTCAATTACTTGTTAGAATTTGGTTAAACTCTTTCAGAAATCTTAAACATACTTCCAACGAAATTGATAGCATAATTAATTTTTAAATCATTTAAAATGTTCTGCATTAACTGGTGGAAATGAAAGATGAGGCAACATCAAAATTCATTATTTGTTTGTTTGTTTTTTTTATTTTTATATATGATTTGACTGCCAATTTATTGAGAGCCAAAAAAATAATTTTCTTCTTTTCACACAAATTTGTTCAGCCTGTCTGATTACTTTGATTTCTATTGGTGAAATGCATTTTGAAAGTATTTGAAACGTTTCCCACTCCTAAATGACCACCATAGACCCAGGGTCTCTGCCTATTACTCACTTTCTCTTTGCAGTCTTTCTCTCTCCTTTTGTTCCTCCTTTGCTCAGTCTTTTACTCATTTTGGTCTTTCTCTCTCTCTCTTTCTTTCTCTCTCTCTTATGCTCTCTCACTCGTCTCCATTTCTCCATTCATTTTAGCAGTTTTTATTTTCTTTCTGTCTCTTTCTGCCCTATTTCTCTCACAGTCTATGTTCCTGTAATCTCTCTCTTTACTTTTTCCAGAAGTCTCTCTCCCTTACTCTAAAATCTCCCTCTCTCCATCCCTCCCAGCTGCTCTCTCTCTCTCTCTCTCTCTCTCTCTCTCTCTCCCCTTTATCCCTCTCTTTGATTTCTCTTGGTAGCCTTCCCTGTAGTCTCTCTTTCTCTTACTCTCTGTCCCTCCCTGTGTGTCTCACTCTGACCCTCCCCATGGTTTGTGTGTGTGTGCGCACCTCCCTCTCTCTCTCTCAGTCTGAGTCCCTCCCCATGATATCTCTCTCTTTCATTCTGTGTCCCTCCCCATGACGTCTCTTTCTCTCTCTCTCTTTGGTTTCTCTCTTTTTTCCTCTCTCTCTCTCTCTCCCCTTCTCTCTATTATATAATACTTTGATATTTATTAAAGTAAGATTAGTTTGGCACAAGCCCACCCATATGTGACACCTAGTGAGAATCAAATTCACTACAGTGATAAAACTGTGCTGACTAACCTCCAGCCCATTGCACCAAGGTGTGCCTCTCCTGTCGTTTTTTTTTTCTAGATTCATTTGTGCCTAAATTAATTTAGATTTTATCTTCTACTTTTTGTTTTTTTTTTCTTTCATATTTTAGCAAATATTGACCCTTTCTTCCTTTATGGTTTCTTTTTTTTTCTCCTTCTCTTTTTCTCCCCCCCATCATGCATCATTGTGTCCAAACCCATTCCCCAGCCATCTGAGTATCAGGTCCACAATCCTCAACATAGGAAAACTATTGATCAGATAATGTTATTAGAACATTATCTCTCAAAACCTCAGCCTCCAAATTCCCACCAGCCAACCATCTTTAATGAATTTCTACCATGAAAAATTCCTGCTTGTCTCTTAAGCCAAGAATAGAAATTTCAATTTTCTTCAATTTCATGGCACATTTCTTTTTCACAACTATTTTTAATTTCGTTTTTAAACAAGAAAGAAGAAAAAAAATCCCAAAGGAATTGTTTGTTATTTGTTGTTGTTGTCAATTTTATGATCTTATTTTATTTTTTATTTTGTTTTACTTTAAATTTTTGGTGAGAAATAAAAATTTATATACATTTTTGTTTCTTTGTCTTTAATGGATGGGTACTGTCATTTTATTTTAGACATTGCCACACCCACCTCTCATCTCTCTCTCATCTCTCTCTCTCTCTCTCATTTCTATTCATTGTTTTTGTTTTTTAGTCTTTTTTCAATGGCTTTTTTTTGTTTTTTTCTGGGCTTAGAGAGTGTAAAACATTTTTGTATCTTTTTTTTTCTCCCCACTTTTTATAGTTACAATGATGGTGTCATTTTTAACATTTGTAATTCAAATTTAGAAAATTACAATTTTTAGCTTCTCTTTTATCACATATATATATATTTATTTTTTTTTTTTTTTTCAATTTATAAAAACTTGCTCAAGATTTTTTTGATTTTTTTAGATTTGTCTTTTTTATTTTGTTTTCATTTTCTAAAAAAATTGTTTATTAAAGAAAAAAAGCTCAGGTTTATTTGAATTAAAATATTTTTTAGATTTTTTTTTTTTTTCTAAAATATTTTCACAATATTTTTTAAAAATGTTGAACTGTTTTTTGTTGTTTTGGGG
>OZ038492.1:20252347-20269847 GCA_964036315.1 Acanthosepion esculentum | reverse complement strand
TCTTTTAATCACTTGTGAGATCTCCTTTTGCCTTCCAAAATGGCTGATGATAACTTCCAGGAGAGTGACTTATTGTGATTTCTCAGGTTAACATTTTCCACAGACATGAAGTGGAAAGATTATATTGAATCACTTGCTCAGCCAGCTGCTAAGAAAATTGGTTCACTGTGTTGTGTTAGATTCGGTTGAGAAAAACTGTCTATCTTATAAGTCTACCATTCTTCCATTCTTTGAATATTGCTGCCACATCTGGCCTGTTGCTCCTGCAGTATATTTAGAGATTCTTGATAAAATCCAGAGAAGAATCTGCAATGTTATTGGTGCCGATCTGGCATCTTGACTTCAGTCCCTTTCCCATTGACATAACATAACTTCCTTCTGCCATTTCTATAAATACTTTCATGTTAATTGTTCTGATGAACTTTTCTCTATGGTACCTAGACTTTATGAATTGAAACGCAGTACTAGATTGGCGGCAAGGTTTAATCATTTTACACTTGAAATGGAGAGATGTAATCGTAAGTTCTATGCTAACATTTATTTTTTATGAAAAATTGTTTCCTACATTATTGTTTCAATTTTTAAATTGTTTGCTTAATAATGTTATTCGCCGGTTATTGTTATCTGAAAGACCTTCTCCAAAAGTGTTTAAAATGACTTCTCTACTTTCTTGGGTTTCATCTTTTCCAGGATTGAGAGGGGTGGGGTGTCAATATTTCTGTTTATTGAGACTTGACTGTTTCACTTGAACCTTGGTTTTTCCTTTTGTTTTTTACAGAAAACAACACTGAGAAAGTGACTGTCTTGAAAATGGAATCGGCGTGTGATTCTCTTGAAGAAGACAACAATAACAACAATGGCAGCAGCAGTAATAGTAGTAATAGTAGCAGCACAGGGAGCAGCAGTAGTGACACTGACCAAAAGGGCCACAATGGTGATGACCAAAGAATGGAAGAAGATGAGGATGAGGAAGAAGATGATGACGAAGAAGAAGAAGAAGAAGGAAGAGATGGGGAAGAGGAGGAGATGAAAGACGGAGTGATAGACAATGAGGAAATGACTATTGATGATGATGATGGAGGAGGGGGAGGAGGAAATGGAATGGGAAAAGTGGTCAATAATCCCAAAGTCATCACACAGATTGTCATGATGCCCACCCCGACCCACAGAACGTTGATGGCAGATGACGAGGACGATGAAGACAACAACGATGAAGACAACGAGAGGAGTAATTTTGTCATTATGAAGTCGTCAGGTCCTCCTCAGCCAACCAGGACATGGTCAGTTGAGGGCCCTAAACTTCACATACCCCAACCACCACAACGTCTCATCCAGCCTCCCAAACCCCAAGTGCAGACCCACAAGCCTCATCTGTCCCAACTGCGAAAACAACAACAACAGCAGCTTGGTGGTCAACACCAGAAAGTAAATCCAAAAACCTATTCACAACCAATAAAGGACAATATAGTTAACCCTAGTCATACCGGAATTGCAAGAGGAGTACGGGGGGCTTCCCTTATGGGCCCTAATGAGGTCCCTATCAAGTGTGGACGTGGGAGGGGCATCACACTGAATATGTTAATGAAGGATGGAGTCATTGAACCAGGGGGAGGTTGCTTGTCTTTGGAATACTTGGTAAGTACTCATGTATGTACATATGTATCTGTGTGTGTGTGTGTGTGTGTGCATGTACCATTCTCTGAATATCAACTACTGTAATCTAGTGACAAGAAGATTTATTTTAACAATCATGTTCACTCGATACAAGGACCAAGAACCACTTGAGGTAGAGTGTTACAGAGTAATAGGCACAGTTTATGTAGATATGTGGGGAAGTTAGCAGTTAGCCTTACACTCGAACAGGTTAAGATTGTAACGATTAAGAAAGCATCCCCTTGGAAGCTGATTGGGACTCATTTTGTGATGTTCTCTATGACACTCCTTGAACTGACATCTTTAAACTCCCAGTTGAAAATTGTGCCACTGAGGTTTCTTCTTGGGTCAAAGCCGACATTAGGTGTTTTCATCCCTTCTCAGAAATACCAGGTGAAACCTCAATCCTCTCCATGATTCAAACCAGCATGCTCAGCTGCTATAGCACACAGGAACCACTATTTCCAGCTATACCAGCATCACGGCTCTCATCACAACAGGCACCTATTCGTTGCTGCTTGCAATAAATGTAAACAAGGCTTCGAAGGAGCAAAGTCCCTGTTTGCCAAGAGAATGAGGCACCGCATAGCCTCTAACAACTTTGGCTCTCGTGATTACTGGTGGCTTTGTAATACATCATTGAATAAGTGTAAAGTCTTTATTGCTCCCCTCTTCAAACAATATGAGGTGTTGTCATCCACTGGTGATAAAGCTGAATGCTTTGCCTGTAAATTCTCATCAAACTCTACTTTTGACTCATCTGGAATATCCCTGCCTGACTTCCCTCCTAGAACTAAGTCTGTTGAGTGATATGCATATAACCCATTCCATGGTTTTTTTCTATCATCTCTAGATCCCCACAAAGCATATGGACCAGATGGTATCCCTGTGATAGTCATTAAGAAGTGTGCTCCTAAACTGACTCCTGTTCTCTCTAAATTAATATAATATAGTATAATAAATGCCTCACCACCTCCTGTTTTCCTGTCTGCTGGAAGCCATCATCTGTTGTTCCAGTTTTTAAGAACTCTGGTGAGCCATCCGACCCTTCCAGTTATTGGCCTACCTCTTTTTGGGAAACTCCTAGAGGCCCTAATCAATTCTGAATTGGTTCATTATCTCTCATTGCAGAGCCTTTTCTCAGATAAACAACATGGCTTTCGTTTCTCCAGGTCGATTGCTGATGAACTGACAATAATTGCTCTAGATAAAAATGGTAAAGCCTAAGCTGTAGCTTTGGACATCTCAAAAGTCTTTGACAGGGTCTGGAATTCATGTCTTCTCCAGAAGCTAAAATAAATTAATGTGTCTCCGAAAACTTTTTGGAACTGATCCAGTTTTTCCTATGAAATTGTGAAATGAGAGTTATCCTGAATGGAGTTATCCTGATGAAGATCCTTTCATACTAACGCAGGTGACGACCCCCCCCCCCAGGGCACCATCCTTGGTCCTATTGTATTTTTAATTTTCATTAATGACCTTCCTGATGACATCAGCTCTTAACTTGGCACTTACGCTGACGACACGACAATTTACTCCTGCCTCGATACTAAGGCTGATCAGTCCGACAAGGTCAAAATGGCAGCTGATGTCTAAAACGACCTCAAGTCCGTCATTATCTGGAGCAAAAGATGGTTTGTTAATTTTAACATCCCCAGAATTAAACTTTTCTCCATTAATCATCTGAAAGACCTCTCGCTACCTTCCTTCAGTCAGTTCACTATGTTGGGCAAGAAAACTTTCCTTCCTGAATCTCCCATAGATATCTATAAGTCTACCGTTCATTCATACTTAGAATATTGCAGCCACATATAGTACGGTGCCCCTGCTATTTACCTTGAGCAAATCCAAAGATCAGCAATATTATTGGTCCTGATCTGGCAGTTTAGCTTTAGTCACTTTTCCACTGCCATAAGGTTTCCTCTCTGTGTCTATTCAATAAATACTTTCATGATAATTGTTCAAATGAGTTCTTCGCTATGGTACCCAGACTTTTTAAAATTTAAGCGCAGTACTAGACTGGCATCGAGATCTCATCTATTTACAGTTGAGCTGGCTAGATGTAGCCATAAATTTTATGCTAACAGCTTCTTTTCTTACACTTCTCACTTGTGGAACTCCCTTCTGGCTTCATGCTTTCCAGCCAACTTTGATCTGCAAAATTTTAAATACAATGTCAATCACTATCTACTGTCCTCCTGATTGCTCTCTTCTCTTTCTGCTCATCATTATTGTTTCTGTTCCTAATTCTTCCACACCCTGTTGTCACTCCTTGTGTTTTAGTGGCATTATTGCTTTTTGGGGGGTGATATTGATTAAAAAAAAAATATATATATATATATATATATATATATAAAAACAAAAGGTGAAACTTATCTTAGCCACTGCGTTTCATCCTCTGAAGGACTATTTTGTGAAAAGTATTTATATACAAGAGTAAAAATATTGTTTTTCAAAATTTTTTTAGGTATCGGAGGGTGCATGAATATTCATCAGGTTAGCAGAAAGGTCAGACACGTTCATAGACATGAGATGATACAGTTCAATGCCTAATAAACAAAAGCGAGTAGGAGATTTTTGTTTGGTTTGTGTGTGTATATATATATATATATATATATATATATATATATATATATATATATATATATATATATTTAAATGGGGATTGAATTTATATATTATAAGTTTTGAATAATATATATAAAATATAATTTTGGCATTACAATGGGATCATTGGATTTTGCAGAGTCTTTCGATCTTGTAGGATTATTTATTTTATACAATCTTACTTCCCACCATGACATCAGTATAGATGATATAGGATTATATAGGGATGAAGGCCTTATAGTTGTGAAGAATTCAACTAACTTCAAAATTGATAAAATTAGAAAATTACTACACGGAGAGTTTAAAAACCTAAACCTAAAAGTTACTATAAATACAAAATTCATAATGGTAAACTTCCTTGATGTAACATTAGACTTAGTAAACAATATATACCAAACATACTTTTATAATATGCAGCGTTTCATGTAAACATATGTTTAAGTTTACATGAAAAGCTGCATATTATAAAGTTTCCTAAAAATAAAGTTCTCCTAAATCAAAGAAATGAATTAACAGTAATTTGTAGGCATTGTATAATGTTTACTTTAAAATATAGTTAAAAGAATTTTTCATAAAAAATCTTTGCATTACAATTATATATCTATTATTTTATTAATATGTAATGGTCCACATAATATTTATTTAATTTTTTGATTTTTCACCTTTTTATTGCTCATTCAATATAATATTTATCATATTTAGCTTTGATCCATCTTTTGATTGGTTAAATTACCTACCATTGTCTGATGAGGGACAATTTTTAAAGTTTCGATACATGGAAATTTTTGTGTAGTGATATAAAATATTATAATAAAAATATTATAATAATATTTTGCTCTACGTTGGTTGTATTGAGCACTTTTTTAAAAAAGTAATTGCTAAGAACTGAGTTCTTAATTTGTGTGTTTTTTTCTGTTTGTTTGGTTTTTCATATATATATTGATGGCCCCAAATGTTCCATCTACCCAATTTCACCCACAAGGCTTGGGTCAACTCATGGTATGGTTTTCAAGCACTTTACAAAGGTGCTGCACCCTGGGATCTTCCCCCCTCCAGACCAATAAAATCAGGAAAGTCTCCTTCCTGATAAATTGACCATAGTGAGATTTGAACCCGGGTCTCATGATATATACACACACACACATGTGTGTGTATTGTATAGTATTCATAAATGGAAAAGCTTGCTACAATTCAGTAACCCCAGTATTTTAAAAATAATTTTGAATTTATTTTGTGTGTATAATTTGTTTTGCAAATATGGATTTCCATACATGACATTATCAGAAAATAAGTGGTAACTATAGTAAATTTAAGAATTTTTGGCAATTTTCTAACATTTCCTCAACCAAGCCCAAATTCATAGGATTCAATGAAATATTAGATTACTGGGTAATTAAAAAATTATAAAAAAGGTGTTCATATTGTATCCATTAAATAATTTTTACAGTTATATACCCTTTACTTAAATTTGCCAAACATTAAGCTATTGATAAATCTGTGAACACCTAAAAAAAACACCCACCTCTGTGTTAAAATAAAATGCTTTTCTGATATTTAAAATTTAAACGTAAGTAATTTGTTTCAATTCAGATTAATTAAACCTTAAATCAGTTAATCTTTCTCAAATAAAGGTTCAGAAAAGTATATTTTATTTTTGAAAAATATTTTAATAAAGAGAATTATGTTGTGTTGACAGATTTGTGAGTATAGCCGATTTTAGCAATTCAAAAAAAAAGATATTTCAATGAATTTAAATTCTGTTTGAAATACAACAAAGTATTTTGCTTGTTAGAAAAATAAATTTTCAACTGTTAACTTGGAATTAAAACTAAAATAAAAGCTACGAGAAAGATTTTTCATTTTTAAAATGCATTTTAAACCTTAGAGATCACATTTTTTTTGGAGATGCGTTCATTATGGTATTTCTATTTTTCTGCATATTTTTCAGTCACATTTTATTAAAATTAACACATTGTTTAATTTAAATCATCGATTCGCGATTTTTTTCTTTTTTATTTACGACAAAAAAAGAACTTTTTCATATTTTTTATGACATGAACAAGAGAATAGATTGCACTCTTGAAATTCTAAGAATTTTGAATTTCCAACGAAGTGTCAGCAAACTTATCTCTACGTTTTTCCCTAGCTGAAGATGTTTTTTAACCAAGGGAAATGACTCTTCAAAATTTACACCCAAGTTAGCTCCCTTATTCATTTTTTTTTTTTTTAATATTTATAATAATTATTAAACTTCAAGAAATATTAAATTCTGTTATGATTTTTTCGTTTTTTTTTATATACTATATATTAAATGTAGTGTAATTGATAGTGGCTTGAAATGAGAAATTGAAACCAAGTTCTAATGCCAGTTGAGATTGTTACATTCACTTATGCACAAATACCAATTCATATCTTCAAGTATGGGTTAAATGGTAGAACAGCCTCGGTTGGCAGCCAATCTAGGAGAAAGACAACTCTTAAATCCCTTGATGAAGGTAAAAGGGAAGGTATTATCTACTTCTTCTTAAAGATTAAGGAATTTAACATCCAGTTTAAAATATCAAAGACTTGACTTAGACATGGAAACAAAGTGCTAGCTTTTTAAAAATAAAGATTTTTTTTAAATATAAAAATAATTCATAAATTAATCTTCTGTTAACTTGGGAGCAAACCTGGCTACCTTTCAGTGCACCAGTTGAGAAATGTTGGTCTAAACTGATATCTTTTTTCCATGTATTTAAACTATAATTTCGTAAAGTGAATATTTCGCTGACATGCATTGCACAATATCCAAGTCTTGGAAACAAAGAAAAGAGTTCTAAACTGTTAAGAGAATATCCGTCATCTTATATTCTCTCTTCTTAATAGTGTTTTTGGGGTTTTTTTTATTCTCATATTGGCATCTAGGTTCCACCCATTTATTGTTTAAATAGCTAAATGCAACTGCCACTTCTACTCAAACACTTTCTTTTCTCACACTTCCCACCTGTGGAACTTCTTTCCATTTCCTTGCTTCCCTGATAACCAAAATCTTCAAAATTTTAAATGCAACATCAATCACTATTCCTTGATTCCTGTTCATCTTTTGTCTTTTCCTCAATCCACTCTCTTCTCAGTCTTCCCTCTCCCTTTTACTCCCTGTAAATCTCTGCATACAAGTGAAATTGCCAACTTGCTTGGGGTGAAATAACTAAAAAAATTAAATAAATAAAAAAATATTCTATAATATTGCATCTTAGTGGCTTTATTGTCTTGCTTGGGGTAAGATGATTTTTTAAAAAAGTATTTCTAATTTTACGTAAAGAGTCCATAACACTTTTGTAAATTCATATTTGATTGTTTGTTTATTTTTTCCCATGTTTTAATGCTAACAACTTTTTTTGTTGGTTTTTTTTTTATATGTATTTTATTTATTTAATTTTTTGTAACCAGGGAAAGAAATTTTCTGCTGATCTTCTTCCAAACGGTAAAATTCGGTGGCAAGAAAATAATGAAATTTTCAACTCACCAAGTGCCTGGGCGAGTCACTGCAAGAAATTGGTCAATCCTTCCAAGAAATCTGGTTGTGGCTGGGCATCTGTGAGTAACTACCTCCTCACTCTGTCAGATTCCATTGTTTTCCCTGATTTTCTCTGTCTATATATGTGTGCATGTTTCCTTTGATCAAGAGATTGAAGATTCTGTAGAGCCAAATATAAGAAGGACTTGCATGTCTTGAAAATGGATTTCGTCTTTTACCTAGACTTGAGAACTTGTCCCTGGACCCCAATCAGGTAACCTGGCATCTCGACTTCAGTCACTTTCCCACCTCTGTGATGTGACTACCCTCTATCGTTTCTATAAATATTTTCACGACAATTGTTCTGATGAGCTTTCCTCCATGGTGACTCAACTGCATGAATTTAAGTGCAGTACTAGATTGGCAATTAGGTCTCATTATTTTACTGTTGAAATAGCTAGATGTAACTCTATTCTAATAGTTTCTCTTTTCACATTTGGAAACTCCCCTCTGGTTTCTTGGTTTGCTGTCAGCTACAATCTTCAAAAATTTAAATGCAGTATCAGACACCATTGTCTGAATTCCTGAAACCTGGTCTTTTTTTCTCCGCACTAAAGTCTTCTCGTTCTCTTTCACTCCCACCAGTAATCCCTTGCATTTTAGTGCAATTATAACCTAGCCTGGGATGAAATGATTTTAAAAAATCCACAACAAAATACATAGTCAGCTATATATATATATATATATATATATATATATATATTAAAAAAACAAAAACAAAAAAACTGTACATTTCAATTACCCCCCCACACACACACCTGATACATTTATAATACCCTTGCTTTTCTTCTCTTTCCCTTCTTTTTCTCTTTCGTTCCTCACATCCTCCTCCTCTTCCCTTTCTATCACACTTAACGTCATGTGTTTGTTTATTTTTTTTTAAATATAGCATTCATTAGTTTTGTTTTAAAAATAAAGTGTTAGGAGGTCAATTGATAAAAATTGCCTGAGGATACCATAAGGTTGAAACCAAGGTAGCAGATTCAATTATTAAAGTATATATATATATATATATAAAAAGTATGTGGTGCAGTTCAATTTACATTACAGGAATCATTCATACAAAAAACAGATATTGTAGTTAATGATATAAATGGCGAGAATACACCTTTGCAAAATTTCTTACAATTAACAATAACACATTTCTAAAAACATCTTTCGGATTACATCTATTCTTTCGTTGTCCTGTTATTACCTGGATGTAAAAAACAAATATATTTTCATACCTGATGATGTCTGTATGCACAGATGAAAGCTTGTAAAAAAATTTAAAAAAGACCTTATGCAACTGGAATTTATAAACAGGGATCATAACATTCATCTACAGGTTCGGGGTTAATGTCATTTATTAAATTTGTTTGCGAAGATGTATTCTCGCCATTTATATCATTAACTTCATGTGTGAACATATGAATGGTTCATGCACACTGTCTGTATCGCACTATTTCTGATATTGAGCGCAGGATGGAGTCCATTCCAAGCAGCTTGAAGAAGAATGCCCACAGGATCAAGCTGGGAGGTAATGGCAAAGCAAGAAAGACATTTGGAGACAACCAACCTGACAGCATCAATAAGGCCTGTGGAAAAAGGCAGGCAGTAGTAGAAGCACCCACCACCTCCTGAGCAGTTTCCCTTAAAGTTCACCTCTGCACATAGATGTCATTTTTGAACACTACTGTCCATCACTAATATATATATATATATATATATATATATATATATATATATATATATAAAGAAAAACAGACCACTTTAAGGCTCCATTGTTATAATTTTTATTTTTGTTACTTAACTATATATATATATATATATATATATATATATATATATATATTCTCAGATAGAGTGTATCTGCAGAGGAGACAAAATGAATAAAAAAGAGACAAGAGGAAAACCATACACTTAGCCAACACGTTTCATCCTCTAAGGAACATTGCCTTGATAAAGTCCCTCAGAGGACAAAATGTGGGAAATTTAAAATCTCTCTAAACTGAGCCGTGGATTGATGAACAAAGTGAGACAATTAAACATTGTAAAAACATACTTTATACAAGAAACATTACATAACAAGAAAAAGAATAGAGGATTGCTTAAAATGTATTCTTTTAGCAGTTAAAAGTGTAAGCATTGGAGACAAAATCCAAATACACATCTATTGGAAATAGATGATACGCTTACCTGAATGGTGTTCATATTCTGCTTGTATTAGCTGCATTGTCCTCATATTATTCAGGTTAGCTCGTGGCCAGCGTTGCCTGTTCTTGTGTTGGCCGAAGACTCATCATAATCTTCTCGGCATCTGAAATTGGCACTCAAAATCCTATTTCGCACCTAATATTGGGTCCTACCCATTATCATCAGTTTAATAGACTCTTCTTATTATCAGCAGGAGTTATCTGCCAAAGGGTGATAACTTATATTTTTTACAGAAATGAATTGGTTAAGTATAGTTTTCCTCTTGTCTCTTTTTATTCATATATATATATATATATATATATATATATATATATATATATATTAAACAGTATATTTATTTATTTATATCCACCAGCTTGGGTGTTTCAGAAATATTATTAAAAAACATTTGTGCTATCTGGCAGGATTTGAACCTGTGTCCCACAGAGCATAGGGAGCTACTGTTTAGCCTGGCACACGTTACCAACTTGTCCATGGAGAACTGTCAGTCAGGCCAAATTTTGTGCTTTCAAGTGAAATTTCCCTTTTCATAAATCTCTCAAAGTTTTGGCCAGTAGACGAAAATATTCAGGGTGGTAGACGAAAATACATATATGTATGGGTGGGGAGAAATTCAGTTACACTTCTTTGTCAAGAAGATACAATGGAAGCCACTTGAGGTAGAGTGTTACAGAGTGAGAGGCACAGTTTATGTGTGGAAGATGACGGTTAACCTTAAACAGGATAAGATTGTATTGATCACAGAGGGCATCCTCTTGGGAGTTGATTCCATACAACAGCAATTTGTGGGAAGAGGCTTCTCCTGTAGAACTTGCATCTCAGCAATGGATATACGAAAGGAATGATGGTGGTTCACTACAATATGTGTGGCGTGGCTGGTCTTAGCCATGAAGGTTAAAACTGATAGAACTAAGGAATGTAGTTTATCTGAACACTTTGCATGAAAATAGCAACAGAAAAGCAAGAGGTTTGTGATGTTTCGTCTGTGGGGCAAAAGGTTGTATTTATTATAGAAATACATTGAAAATCATGAAGAAAAGTATTATCAGTGGTCAGGAATGAAGGCAAGCATTTTACCGATTAGAGGCTAAAGGTGTTACATGTATAAGTAGACAAAGGACCTCACTAAAATTCCATCCATCTTTCCCAGATTATATAAAAATTGTCTCTTGATATACAATTATTGGTATTTGCTATAAAATCAACAAATATTGCGAGGATTTATTTTGTTTTTAAGAGTAATACTTCTGATTTGTTCCAGATCAAATACAAAGGCAGGAAATTGGTTTCCTGGAAGTCTATGTGGTGCCGGAAGCAGCGGCAAAATGGTAACCCATCATCAAAGTTGGTAAGTCTGCCTAAAAATTGATTCTTTTTTTTTTCTTTATTTTTTTTGGGGGGGGGGAATAATACTGGTTTTGTGATACAAGTCTTACTAATTAACTCTTAGCTGGGCGAGTGAAAGAGGTGGATTCATATTTTTGTCAAGGGTATTTGCGAATCTGAATATAACAAAGCCAACTGGAATTGGAAGTCGGCTCTCAGATTAACAATTCCGAGCTCTTATCCATTACACCACCCACGCATCCATATTTACAGCACTTGGTATTCCCAAGCGCTCACCCATCTAGGTACTGACCAGACTCAATGTTGCTTAACTTTGGTGATTGTACAGGAATTGGTGTTTCAATGTAATATGGTTGTAAGTCTTCCAACCTGAGGGACAACTTGCATTCTCTTTTATTGTACATAAGAATACACATTCAGGCGGGGACCTGGAGCCACACCCTCCCACAGACTGACTGAGAGTAACTACCAAAGTTTAGGAAGAAATAAAATGTAATGTTACTCGTGTTTTTATGAACTGGTTCAATGGTAATATTACTATGTAGAATAATGAAAATACTTAATTTGTATCCTTAAAGACGGTTACAAACAGACAAAGGTGGTACTCGAGTGAAAGGAACAGCAACATGGGCGTAGACGAAAGAAAGAGAGGTTTATTGTAAAAGAGAATACACTACTGAAAGACAGGGAATCAGGTGGCAGGCTAGTAATTGCTAAAGCAATGATATTTGCCGACCGCCCCATACGGTCAGATGTGACACAAGGCCGAATTTAACGTGGGGTATCCGAGCCCGTAGGCTTGCGCAAAAATTCCCCATAGGCCCCGTATACATGTGGTTGGGTAGCTGTCTACTACCCCAGATGAGACTCTGCCTTTCGGCATAGCCTCGTCTGATATAGTCAGTCCACATAGGCAATAGGGAATGTGGGACATTCCATTACAACGTTTCAAAATTCTGGTCAGCAGTTGCCCATTTTCTTCTCGGATTCTTTGCTTTCTACATTTCTGATCTGTATGATAAATTTTTGTATTCTTCAGGTGCCTCCTTTGGATGATTCCTTGGACATCATGAAATCAAATCGAAAACTTAAAGACATGTTTCCTAAAGTGCCTGACTATGAGATTGGCCATTGTCCTTCATTAAAGCCACCACTTCCAGCCCACATCAACCAGTGCCATAAACCAGTGACCAATGGAAAAAATAAAAAGTGAGTTATTACCTATATTAAATAGAAGACTATATCTGATGGCATAAAAGACCCATTTTTTCTTTCTCTTAAAAATGACTCAAGAAATATCTATCCCATGGGTTTTACATGCAAATTTGAGGTACAACCAAGTCATTTTTAAAAATTTATTTTCTTATTTTTTTGAAAGTCATGACTACCTATATCCTAAATAAATATATAATATATATATATAAATATAAAAGTGAACATAGAAGTCAACACTTTACGCAGTCATGAGGCCTGACGATTGCATCTAGCATGAAACAGACTGTCGCCTCTAAGTGTTGACTTCTATGTTCACTTTTATATTTACACACGCTCTATCTCTGATATTGAGCACGTTATCCCATAAATATAGCACACCTTAAGACTATATTTCTTCATATATATATATATATATATATATATATATATATATATATATCTCACAGATATATATATAGCCACTAGGTACGCAGTGCCTACTCTGAATAAAATAGATCAGCAGATACTTTTTCCTTCTGTGGCACAAAATGCACTTAATCTGACAAAATTATGAAAATTACTTATTATTGATTATTATACATAAAATGCAAAATATTTTATTTTTTGGTAGATTTATTACATAAAGGTCTGTCTACCTTGAGTAATTACTGACGGCACATGCCTGATATATAATATCTGCCCAGTCTCAGTCAATGATACCCGTCTACTAGGGTGGCAAACCAATCCCTATTGCAGACGCTCACTCAGGCACATTTGTGTTTGCTCAACACCCACAGAGCCAACCTGTGGTTTATATTGCAACTATGCTGAGCAGACCTTAGTTACAGTTTCTGGGAAAGAGCACGTTATCTAGTGTGATCAACAATTTGAACAAGGCCAGCACACTCAAGGTCTTTGGCCCGATGACTTGTGACTTTGTGCTAGCACAGCTATCGACGACCCTCAAGACTTCCGTCTACCCAATTTCACACACAAGGCTTGGGTCAACCCGTGGTATGGTTTTCAGGCACTTTTCAAAGGTGCTGCACACTGGGTTCAACTTCAATCCAGTCCAATAACATCAGGAAGTCTTCTTCCTGACAAATCGACCATGGTGAGGTTTGAACCCAGGTCTCATGGTCAGAAAGCGAACAGTCTAAACACTTGGCCACACACCCATAATATATATATATATATATATATATATATATATATATACACACACACACACACACACACAATATATATATATATATATATATATATATATATATATATATATATACACACACATATATATACACACAAACACACACAATATATATATACAGTAGCGGCCATAATATAAGGGACGGAAACAACAAAGACATAAATATGTGTATTACTTAAAAAGTAATTCATGATTAGCAATGAAATTTTTACCGAATAAAGATTAGGGTGTAATGCATAAATATTATACAAAGTTACAAAAATTTACATAATAGTTTTTTTTTAAATAAAGATTAAATGGAACAAAGGAAATAAGCTACTGGACTAAAGATAACGAAGGATGTTAATAATTTGCATAAACTTTTAATTTACATTGTTAAAAAACTTGATGGAGCTTTTCAACAATAAGTAAAAGTTAATTTATCATGCTCTCTTAAATGCTCTCTTTTGAAGATAAAAACTCATTGTCACTCTCAAGAAAAGAAGTCAATTTCAGAAATTTCTAATACTGTTAATAGGTCTAAAAGTGTCGTTCATCGTGTAATTAGCAGGTATAAAACCGATAAAACGTTAGATGCAAAACCAAAAACCGGCAGACCTCCAAAAACATCACAAAGAGAAGATCAAAGAATTGTTAGAATAGCTACAAAAAACTGTTTTGAAACTGCTACATCAATTGCCCGTAAATTTAATGAAGAGACAGATAATAAGATCTCAAGGAAAATGGTTGCTCGCAGGTTAAATAATGCAGGATTGCATGCCTGTATTCCAGCTTCAAAGCCTCTCATTTCAAAGCGAAACCAAAGGTCACACCTGGAGTATGCAAGAGAACATGTTGTTTGGACTGATGCACAATGGGATACAGTTTATTTCAGTGACGAGTCCAAGTTTACTATATTTGGTTCTGAGGGCAAAACTTACGCAAACCGTAGAACATGTGAAGGACTGTCTTCTCAATGTGTCTAGAAAACCATTAATTTTGGTGGCGGCAGTGTGATGGTGTGGGGAATGATTTCAGCTGCAGGAGTTGGCCCTATCATCCGCGTACATGGCAATATCAATGCTGAGATTTACAAAAGGCTTCTTCAGCAGCATGTGGTACCAAGATTACACCATAATCTTTATGAATCTCCTATTTTCATGCAGGACAATGCACCTTGCCACAAGGCTCGGAAGGTTATGGCTTTATTTGAAGAAGAAGGAATCACCCTAATGAAGTAGCCAGCCCAGAGCCCCGACCTGAATCCAATAGAAAATATTTGGAAGATAATTGGAGAATGGGCTCAGAAAAGAAAACAGAAAAACCAGGATCACCTACGGGAGTTATTGAAAGACGAATGGGAGGGAATTACTGCTGATTTTTGCAAGAAATTAATTAGATCATGTGGTCGACGATGCAGAGAAGTCATTGAAAATAAGGGGATGTTTACCAAATATTAAATTTTGTTGATATTTTGTTCACAATCAAGTATTAACAAGATCGTTCGTTAACTTTTGTCCAGTAGCTTATTTCCTTTGTTCCATTTAATCTTTATTTTAAAAAAAACTATTATGTAAATTTTTGTAACTTTGTATAATATTTATGCATTACACCCTAATCTTTATTCGGTAAAAATGTCATTGCTAATCATGCATTACTTTTTAGTTAATACACATATTTATGTCTTTGTTGTTTCCGTTCCTTATATTATGGCTGCAACTGTATATATATATATATATATATATATATATATATATATATATATATATACAGTGTAACCCGGATATAAGAGATTTTCTCTAGTCCCAAATTAGAGCTATACTTACCTAAACAAAATAGACCAAACCCGGATATAAGAGACTTCTTCTCCGGTCCCGGCAACTCTCTTATATCCGGGTTACACTATATATATATATATATATATATATATATAAAAGTGGACATGGAAGTCAGCACTTAGAGGTAACAGTCTGTTTCATGCTAGTGCAATCGTCGTTGCCTGACGATTGCACTAGCATGAAACAGACTGTCGCCTCTAAGTGCTGACTTCCATGTCCACTTTTATATTTACACATGCTCTATCTCTGATATTGATCACTTTATCCCATAAATATAGCACACTTTAAGACTATATTTCTTCATATATATATATATACACACACACACACATGCATATATGGTGCAGCAAAAGTAACAGCCTTTTTTTATGTATTAACTTTTATTGAATAAAAATAACTTAAAGTAGTTTTGTGACCATATTTAACATGGCGTACGGATGAAAAGGGTTAAAACAAAACAATTTGAATTTTTTCTCAGAAAGAGAATTATTTTCCAAGAATATGGGAATAAATGTATGGATTTTGTTGAAAAAGTTACACAACGTGATTCAGCTAGACACAGCTGGCAGGTCAGGGGCCAGAGGTTAAAGGAGTGAAGGTGTCAATGGGAACTTTTGGATGACAAAATTTCCCTGAGAAAGAAAAAATTAAAAGCAGAAGAAGACATCAGAAAGGCTGACATCATATAATAGCTCCTCCCGAAGGAGGAGGGGATTTTCTAAAATTGGAAATGTGAAATAGAAAACAAAAGAAAACGATTGGTTGAATTTTGGGAAATTTGCATAAAACACTTCTATTCGCCCGCACCACACCAGTTGAAAGGGACACCCATAAATACAAGTGCTCATGTGGGCCAAAGTTAGTTGGAGCCAGTTGCAGTTGGGGTTAGTCGGAGTGGAGGTTGCGGTGTGAAGTTGCGATCGGGAGTTTCTGATATAAATATAACGCTGCTTGCCAGCCTAAGAATAATAATAAGTATCTGCTGAAGAAGAAAAACGCCATCAAATAACCTTGTGCCATCCGTGAAAGTACAAACAATAGTACTTGAAGTTAAAACCAGTTGTTGCTGAAGAAAGACTCCAACTATAAACCTTGTGCCATCCGTGAAAGTACACATAACAGTACTTGAAGATAAACCCAGTTGTCAAGTAAAAGCATCGAGATTTTTTTTTTTTTTGAGTTGAAAGAAAAAAACAAAATTGAATTATTTTTATTATCTTAAATCAGTTTCATTTCATTTCTTTTAACACTTTTATAATTCACAGGCGACAACATGGAGATTGGAGTCCCAGTGAATTTCAAGAAGAAGGTACGTAAAAATTACTTGACCCTTTTCAGATGGACAAGACGTATTTGGTCAGCTAACTGAATGCATTTGTTTACAACTAAATCTAATAATATGAATTAACCATAGAGGAGTATACGCTATTGAATCACACCCAGCCACGTAGCAATTTCTTTTAAAATTAATGATTTATTCCATATAATCCATTTAAACCTATGATACCAGCCACCGTCCCATTCTACTACAATACAATTGTCATAAGGTAGTATTCATATAAAATACACAATTTTTTTTATTGTAACCTAATTATGTCCAATAATGGATCCTATGCAATATAGGTGAACAATTCAACTAGAAAACTTGAAAATAAATACAATGTATCTCAATACAAATTAGAGACATGTCATTGCCATATAGGAAGAAAATGGAAGCTGCTGGCACCGAGGTTCGAGCGTGACACTCTCGTCTTCTGAATATGTTTTCCGCCAGGTGTATAAATCTATACTATATCTCAATTTTCATGAGGTAGTACTCATAGAAAATACAAATTTGATTGTAACCTAATTATGTACAGTAATGAATCATATGCAACATAGGTGAACAATTCAACTAGAAAAATTGAAAATAAATAC
>OZ038492.1:20234847-20249847 GCA_964036315.1 Acanthosepion esculentum | reverse complement strand
TTGATTTATGGAGACGAACTTAAGATGATGACAACTCTTATGGATGACCAGAAATGACATAAATTTACAAAGTCTAAGTGAAAACATTTTTTTTTAGTTTTTAACTACCTAGTAATTTTTACAAATTAACCTATTTTCAGCAATTATTTTATATTTTATTGACTTTTAGTTAAGTTTTTAAGAAGCTTTATGAAATTTGCATTTTATTTCTAGGTTCTTAAGTTTACTACCTTAAACAAAAAATTAATTAATCGAAGTATGACCCAAACTAAAATAAATGCATAAAATAAAAATATTTAGTGAAATAGCAATTAAGAAAAGTTAAACTTTATTTGATATTTTGAAGGGATGATTTGCAAAGACGTTAATGATGGAATGGAACTGAATTAAAAGTTAAATTATTGCAGAGCATCAGACAACACTTAAATCACATGACCTTTTTAAGGATTATGTCATCTATAGATTCCCATAGGTAGAAATTAGGAACGTTTTTCCACTAAAAATTATTTATAAAATTATTTTTTAAATATTCGGGTTTGAACAACTGTTATAAGCTTTTCAAAATTTGATTCATAAATTTACTTTGCACTTAACAATATCACCAAACCGGAAAAAGTGCAAAATAAAACAAACCCTTTTTCTCTAGTTTGCCGCTGTCATAAAAAAAAAAAGATTTTTAACCAAAATTTTGAACGTGCTAGACAGTAGTAAAAAATTTCAAAAAATACTTTGGTCTTTCCTCCTAATAATAACATAAACATTTTGATGACAAAACTTTGTTTTTATTGAGTTTGGGGCCTTTTTTCATCATGCTATGTTGTTTTTTTACACAACCTAATGGAGGTACCTACATAATATCTAATATCAATAGCACAACTCAGAGTTTCATGCAAACATGCAATCTTCAGGTGCAAAATACCCACTGACAATAAGTGTGTTGTGAAACCCATGTTCTCATAGTGATCATCTAAAATTGTCTGTTAAGACTAGTTTATTTTATTATTGTTGCCCATAATATTAGAATTAATTATAATTAATTATTATAATTTATATTGTTTAAATTCTTAAGTTTGAAAGATGGAAAATTAAAAAAATAATAATTCTAAATAATTTAGAAAAAAAAAATTTTTTTAAATACCCACTGACCATTAGAGCATTATGAATTTTTCGTTCTCATAGTGATGATTTAAAATTGTCTGTTAAGACTTGTTTATTTTATTATTGTTGCCTATAATATTAGAATTAATTATTATAATTTATATTCTATTCTAATTCTTAAGTCCGAAAGACGAAGAATTAAAAAAATATTTGAAATTAAGTAAACATATTAAGTATCAAAGGGAATAACTCTAAATTTTTGCATAAAATTCCATTGTTATAACATTTAAAGTACTATCTAATGGAATAAACTTAGTACTCACAATGTTAATATAATAACAGGTCAAGACTATGTATCTAATGTGTTTATGGCTTTGCCTTATACTTACAAAGCTGAAATGGCATAATTGTTTGTGTGCTTGCTTAATACATTATCGTTATGTTGTGATATATAATTATCAATGTTTTTTGTACAACTATAGCTTACATTAATATTATTTTTGTTGAAAATCTTTTTAAGTGTTAAAGAATGACTAAAGTGTTTGTGAATTAAATTTAGGAAAATTCTACCTCCATTAGTTTGGATGTTACTATTGTGTTGTTTTTAGCTTTACTCCTTTTTTCATTCTCCATTCTCTAATTTCACTTTCTGGTTGCTTTATTCCAGCACTTTGCTAGATTTACTTTTATTATCGTCAAATATTTCTTTGTTACTGGATTTGGTTGATAACCTACATTATACTGATTTGTGTAAAGTATCCAGGATCCTTTCATGGTGGTTGGATCTTCTGTCGATGTACCTGTGGTAGTATGAATCCTTAGTGTATGGCTTATACAGGCCCCCTTATTCAGTTCAAATGTAATGTCTGGGAAATTGACCACTTTAGCATTATTATTGGTGGTAATGTTTAGTTTATGGTCCTTAAAGAATTTAGTGAGTTCCTTTCTCATCCAGTCCACTTGGCTTGGTCTCAGTTTACGAAGGAGAATTATCCTGTCATCTCTGTATATACCGTTCTTTTTTATATCAGTGATAAATCTGAGTCTCCATAGTAACAGTATCCTTACAAGTTCACATGCTTTTGCAGAATCATGTGCTCCCATAGATATCCAAAAGTTTATGTTATTTCTATTAGTCCATAGATTTCCATCATGGAATAGAATTGGTTTCTGTGACAGTTTTATTATTTTTACTTCTTCATCAGAAATATGGCAATAGTTCTTTTCTAAATTAATAGCAGCCACCAGTAGATCTTCCATGATGATGGGTAGAAGTCACAAATATTGAACTGTAAAAATGTGCAATACTCTTTCTTTTTTATATTACGGAAGCATTTCATATCTTTGGCTGTATTTCACCACTAGTTGATACCTAAAAACTTTTTAATATACTTATACGCTCTTTCGATAATAGTTTTGCTGATAATACCAATGTTATGTTTGGATGGATTGAGTAGTCGGTATTGGGAATTATTTAGGAAATTCTCGTTGTGGTCTTTAATCGTGACGAATGCCTGTTTGTGTAGTTTTGGGATTCTGTCATATATATATATATATATATATATATATATATATATATATATATAGGTATGTATGTACAAGTATACAAATAAAAGGCTCTCATATATGTACATGGCTGATTGGGTGTGTGTATGTGTATGTATGTACACATGGGCAACAATATATATATATATATATAATTATTTAAATATTATAACATAAATATGTTATAATATTATAACATATTTATGTTATAATATTTAAATAAATAATTATATCTGCTCTACTCTGTATTGAGCACACTTTAAAGAATAATAATTGTTGGTTATTGGAATTTACTCCGTATATACCAATCCCACACTTGTATATATATATATATATATATATGAAAATGAAATAAACAGGGATTAATGGGTTTTTAAATAAGTTTGTATTAAAATAAACAAACCTATAACTATAAAAAATGTGCAAGAGATATATATATGTATAATTTAATAATTTGTAAAAAGGATTAGAAAGAAGTAAATCTATATGTTTTAAGGTTTTATTGAAATTCTCTCTCATATATATATATATATATATATATATATATATATATATATATATATATATATATATATATATATATATACACACACACACAGGGTGTCCATAAAGTTTGTGTTCACTTTAAAAAATTTATAATTTTCTTTGTATTTGCGATAGAAATAATTTGTAAAAAGGATTAGAAAGAAGTAAATCTATATTTTTTAAGGTTTTATTGAAATTTTTTTTAAGTTTCCACATGTCCTCCATCATTAGCAATACAAAGGATAATACGATTTTGCAGTTCACGGAAAACATTTGCCAACTGATTTACAATAATGCCTGAAATCACATTAGTTATTTTAGCTATACTTAAAACTTGGTACATTAAACTTTCTAATATTTTTTACAGATTATTTCTATCGCAAATACAAATAAAAGTTATAAATTTTTAAAGTGCATACAAACTTTATGGACACACTGTATAAAAACACTCTAGTTTTAGTGGACTAATTTAAAATCCATCAACACGAAATGCTTCTGATATAGATAAAACAAACAACAGGTGGTGAGACACTCTCTTGAGTTTCTGGACATTGGAAGTGATAACGTAATGTAATTTAATTTGATTTATGGTTCTCACTTATCCTCAGAGATGTCAAGGCATTTTTTCTCATACACAGTTTTGTATTTATTTTATTCTAACCTGTGGAAGCCAAAGAGAGCAGACACTCTGGCGAAAGGCGTTGTTAATAAATTTTCCACTTTGTCTCATCTTCTTCACTTTTGTTTTGAATACTATTCTACAAACACAGATAATTATATATAAATATATCTTATATTTATTAATATATAAATATATTATCTATAAACCACTTATTTATCTTTTATTTACCAACAGGGATCCGAATACATTAGTCCAGTGTGAAACATTTGAATCCTATGGAAAGTTCCAGCCATTTACTGTTTCAGTCACAACCAATTCCATGTTTCTTATTGTGAGTATTTTTGTTTTTTAATTCTGTGAAAGTGCTGGAAATCCTCTATATTAGATCTAAGCAATTTTCCCTCTGTAAATGGAAGGAATGGCTGGGAGGTCTTAATGTAATCAGCTTCTGACTCATAGTGATAATCCTTTTTCTCTCCCTCTTAATTTTAATTGTTGTGCACATAATTATGTTTTGTCCTCAATTGCGCTCTGAAGAGCAAAGAATGTGAATGGTTTTAGCTGGGCAATGTAGACAACTAAATCTGTGAAGGAAAACTTTAAATCTCCTGCTAACTGAAAGGAAATGAAGAAAATAAATAAAAACTTTCAGGATCAAATGCCACTCGGATGGAAGTTAGAAAGTTCCAGTCACAGGCTTAATTAAGCAGAGTTGCAATTAAAATAGAAAATTTCAATCTGCCTATTTTAGGCTATTAATGTGTGAGTTGTGAGTCATGTATCCTGATGTAGAGATAGGCAGAAGGGTGATAGTCAAGAGTAAGAGTTTCTATTGACTGAAGAGAAGACTTGATCCATTAGTCTGTCATGACAGAATTAGCAAAAGTTGTCTCAAGTGTCACATAGATATCTACCTACCACCTAAGACAGTGCAAGTGATTCTCAAAATAAGCAACTAAATACAGTGGAATGTTGGGTCATGAACATATTTTCTGAACAAAAACGTCTTTGTCGATATAGGGTATCTTGAGCAATGCACACACAAACAAGCCCGTGACAGTGTGGAATGAAAATACTGAGAGTATCAAGTAAAGATGAACGTGCTGCTAAGAGACAGAAAAGAGAAAAAGAAGAAACTCCAAAAAGACAATTACCTGATGTTTTTTTTTATGGAAGTTGGGACTTCCCTTTGAAACAATAACATCTCTTCCATTCACCTTCCTAATCACTTTCTCCTTAGGCCATCAACTCTCCTCCATACAGGTATGGTTAAATTAAATTAAGTTTTTATCTATATTTTACCTGTTTAGAACATAAAATAGGCTGTGCCAAAGGTAGTCTCGTCTAACACCATAAATTGATATGTTCTTAAATGGCCTCATCAAATCAAGATTTTCATCTGGATGCCATGCATGGTGCCAAATCCGTTCAGAAATAACTAAACTGTCAGTTGTATACAACCGCTTTCTAAGATCAATGGTGAAAAAAAAGGCTTTGGGCAAGTAAAGCCTGAGGATCTTGGCAAAGGTCATCCTTCTTTGTACATTGTGGACTGGCACTACAGAATCACAAAGAACTGTACCAAATAACAGAAACCACATCACTTGAGGACTACCAACAGCAGCAACATCTAAAATGGATAGCACATGTTGGAAAGAAAATAATGACATCATGAAGATGTTGACATTCAACATCACTTCAAATAGAAGATTCAGAAGAAAACCTGCATCAATACTGGAAAGAGTGATAAAAGAAAACCTGTTTTCCTCAAAAAAAAACGTATTTTAAGAGAATGATTTCATAAAATTAAAACGAAAACAGTACTGGCTGCTTGATCAGTTAATACCAAATGTTTCCTTGTAGGGAAATGGCTAATATTCCCTTTTATCATTCCAAGAAGTATTGACCCCCCCCCCCCTTCTGCCATGCTTTAAATTAAAGAGACAGATTAAACCAAGAATGAAATATTGTTTATCTGGGCTGGAGCTGCTCTATCCTCACTTTCCAATTCAGAATCATTTATGCAGGGTCTGTGGAGGATGCTTTATTTTCCACTCTGCAGCCTCTTTCCCCAGAGACGCAAAGTGGCAAGCCTGTTGCTATTCCCATGGCAAATGTTCAGATGAGCTCTATCCTTTAGTTCCCCTCACCATTCAGACCTTTACAGCTAGGACATATACTGTGCCACTTCCACAAACATGAAGCACCCTCCTTTCCTCCATATTTCAAGTGTAAAAAAAAAAAAGAAACTCCACTCAACATTGTTCTAAGAACTGCTCCAGTGTGCAACTCCCACATAGGTGCTTCCATAAACACTATAAATATTAATCTCCTCAAGTCAAGACAATCATTTTCTATCCTCCCCATCCTCATAATCTTCACTTTCAACTGTCTCCTCTTTCATTCATGTCACACAAAGCATTCATCTTTCCATGGGAAGTGCTCAGATGAACTACAGTCCTTAATTCTACCAGTTCTAACCTTCATAGATCAAACCCACTATGTACATTGTAGCGAACGACCCTCATTGCCTTCGTGTTCCATTCGTGAGATGTAAGTTCAACTCGAGCAGTTTCTTCCCACAAACAGCTGCTTTGTGGAACTGACTCCCAAGAGGATGCTTCCTCAATCACTATAATCTTAACCTGTTCAAGTCTAGGATTAACCGTTATCTTACCCGCCTATCTGCGTGTGCCTCTTACTCTGTAACCCTCTACTTAGAGTGGCTCCCGGGCCTTGTATAGAGTGAAAAAACATCATTACCATTTTATAAGTGACCCTATACTTCGTATTGGATGAATTCTAGTTTATAAAAATGGTGTTATTTTTTTGGTTTGGTTTTTTAATACAGTTCACTGAATACAAGAGCCGCTCAATGTAGATAGTGACTGAATAAGGTTGTTGCAAGAGTGTATAAGGAGGGAGCAAGAGGTGCATATTCTGAGGATATGTAGGATAGATAATGGCTGACTCTTGACTTGAAGAAATTAAGATTGTAGTGAATGGGGAAGTTTTCTTTCTGGAACCTGTTCTATAGTGCAATAGTTCAGGAAAAGAAACTGTTTGAATAGAACTTCCTCCTTACTAATGGTATATGAAGAGAGTGAAGATGAGTTGACTCAATTGGTGTTTTCATTTACTTGAATTATTTCTTTTCTAAGTATTTTGTTTTTTTTTGTTGTCAGGATTTTCATTGTCATTTGACAAACAGTGAAGTGTTGGGATATTTGGCTGGCAGATGGGACCAAAACACACAGCGTAAGTACAAAGCCTCTTTTTTTTTGTTTTAGTAAAAGGTTAGGGTTTATTTTCATGTGGAATTACTACAGAATTTTCCAGAAACAATTTCCAAAATAAATTATTTTTAACTGTTTATAACCAATAATTTATAAATATATATTTTTTTATTCGATAGGCTTTTATGAAACTTAGTAGAAATGGAACTTATGTATATGATCCATTGCTAAAAATACTCAAGAAATGGTCAGTTCTTTGTATGGATCCAATAAGAGTATCTGACTCCACCTGCTATGCTCTATCTACATGAGCTCGATCAGACCAGAAGTGGAATATTGCAGCCACATTTGGGCTAGAGATGCCCAGTCCTCACTTGCCTGTCTTGATAGAGTTCAAAACGGTTTATGCGGCCTTGTGGGTGATAAATGATTCTCCACCCTACAAGCCGTTTTCTACAGACAAAACATTGCAAGCTTCTCGCCCCTGTATCACCATTTCTATGACGTTTTCTGCTGACCTACATTCATTGGTTCCACCAACCCTGACCTTTGCAACTGGGACCCACCATGCCATGCACACAAGGATAAATCATCCTCATTCCCTTCATATTCCCTTAATAAGGAGGAAGTTCAACTTGGACACCTTCTTCCCAAGAACTGTTGCTTTGTAGAACAAACTCATGGCAAGATGTTTTCCCAATCACTACAATATTAATCTCCTTAAGTCTATTTGGACTATTGTCCTCATCTTTGTTGTTTTTATCACAATGTTTCGACCTTTACATCCTCCGGCCTTCCTCAGCTGTATATCAATCTGGCTAATCTACATGGAATTCCAAACTGAACCTTTATTTTTACTTACCCGTTTCCACTGAGTTCAAGTAAACACAGTCCAAACCAAGGAATTGAACTCACAACCACTTTGTCACTAAATTCACAAATCAATGCTTTTACCAACTAAGCCATGGTCTTTAAGTCTAGAGTTATCTTTTGCGATAGTTTAAAAGGAGGGTTACAGTTGTTTTTTGGAAGGATTCTGGCACAATGGTGAAAAAAAGGTCAGTCTTAAGCCCTATTTAAGACTTACCATATACAACATAAACTTGGGTAAAATCAAAGATAAATAAAACTAAAACAACAAACATGAGGATACTTGTCTAAGTAATTAGTGGAGAATTGAAAACTTTAAACAGTACAAGGAAGACCAAAAGAGTACACAGGCCAAAACATACTAACTAAAAAGGAAAAAGATGAGGATATTAGTCTGAATCATCTCAGAATATCAAACAAATAAAGCAAGCTGCAGAATGCAATGACAGAAATGCAAATATAAAAACAATAAAAATGAGGATATTCAAATTTTGGAATAATAACATTTTTTATTTCAAAACATCAGATAGAATATTTATTTGAAAAATTGCATCAGAAGTTATTTTCTGTTGGAAATGGACTTTTTAGGTTTATTTATTTATTTCAGATTTGAACATTCTGCAAGCCTTTCCCTGCCTGAGTCGGTTGGGAGACAAGGAAAATGCCCCATTGATAGAAGCAGAGGTGAGTTACCAGACACACTGTATTTTATTTCTTCACTTTCTCTATTCTATAAATATATATATATATATATATATATATATATATATATATATATATATATATATATATATATATGAAAAATAGGAAACATATAAATCTAACATATTTCACTTTTATTAAAACAAAGAAAATCTGGTATTTTCAATTTTGTTTCAGTCAGTTTTCATTGGTCAGTCAACTGTCACATGTATTAAAAACTGTGGATAATTCTATTGTTTGTAAAGATTCTTGTATGCCTAATTGGGCAATGGATGATAATGTGTATTTGTAATTGTGTACATGTATCTGTCTAGTGAGGGTTTTATCTTCACCTTTATGTGGTTAGCCTGTGCAACAGGGAGTTACCAGGTTCGAATTTATGGCTTGCCTCTTTAAGCATGTATTCTTTGTATTAAATAGATATAAGTTAAACTCTTTAAAAAATGAATTCAAAGAAAGATGGCGATGCAATGCAATGTTTTAGGCATGTGTTTATAGTTGGTAATAGTGTTATTATTAAGTTTTCAATGTATTTTCTCCTTAAAGAATTATGTTCCTTTTTAATTAGGATGGCATTAGTGAAATGAAAGTTATGTCCAGCATTGTTTTAGATTTATTGTCTAAATGCAAGTCTCTCTTGTGTTCATAGATGCGGGCTTTTAGATCATGTGATGTCTCCACCATATAAACATTTTTGCATTGTAAACAATTTATTTGATCAATTCTGGCATTTGAATTTGTGTTGGGTTTATTTTTCTTTCTAATTATATCACCAATTGTCTTAGCGGTGGTGGTAATGATCTTAGTATTAGGGATGACTAATTTGTTTGCAAGTTTTGTAGAAAGATTGTTGGAGGAAAGGATTATGAATTTTGTGTCATTTTTTGTTAGAAGTGTTATTGGTGGTTGACTAACTGGTTACAGCAATGTTCATGATAGACAGGCTTCTGAGATGTTAGCATCAGACCTTAAATACTAGACACAGAAATGGAGAGACTGAAGAATCAAAGTCGAAATGAGGCTGTCCTAATTTAGAGCAATTTTTGCACAACTATTTTTAGCTGTATAATATACACAATAGGCCAAAAGATTGAGGACACCTTCTGGAATTAATAAGAAGTTTCATAGTTTTTATTTGGTTTAATTAACTCCTACTAAGCAAAGATGCTGAAACTGTTTAACCCGTTAGTGTATGGCATCCAATTTTTGTTTTAGAGAGTGGGGGGGTACCTAAAATTTAAAATGCGTTTAGATTACAATTAGGTTGATTAGGCGAAAAGGGCTAATGTTTTAAGGAAACTTTATGCAGCAATACATTATTAATAATAATAATGATGATGATCCTCCTCCTCCTTCAGGAAGAGAGTCCTTCTGGCCCAAAGTGAGCTTGTAAATTAGTTCAATTTTTAGGTTAATTCTTTGAAAACCAGAAAGTGGTTCCAATGAGTGTGTGTGTGTACAAATAGCCTCATAAGAAAATCTTCACTTTTAAATAAGCAATCGCCACTTACCCAGAACAGTTTCATTGCTGTGACCGCAATATCTGTATTATTTTAACTTTCCCCTGCTTATTATTGAAGATACGATAAAACCCTTCAGGAAGAGAAAGACCCTCTGGCCCAAAGTGAGCTAGCAAATTAGTTTTGAAAAACCCTAACCTTCAATTTTTAAGTGATTCTTTGAAATCCAGGGGTTTTATTTTCTTATTAGACAATAGTTCAGTTTTACAAACTGAGCTTCAAAAATTAGATAAATATCATATTTTCATAAGTTCAAGTTTATTACTTCTAAATTTTGTAACAAACTTCCACAAATAACAATAGAATGATAATCGTATATCTTTCTCTTATCTTGTGCTTCTTCTCTTTCTTCTTCCATTAATTCCTTTTCACTGTCAGCATTGGCAGTGACATTATCAAATTTTTAGTTTTTCTTTGTTCAGTTCCCAGAAATAGTCCTCAGTCATTTGCCTGTGAAAGCCAGAAGTCTTCTGTCAGACAAACCAGACTTCTTAAATAGCCACAAAATGGCTCCAAATGGAATTAATAAATTGAAAACTATGTGGGTGTAATTTACTTTCCCCACTAGTTAAAAGTCACCAAATGTATCTCTTTAAACTATGCTTGTTTGCAATCTAGTTTGGCATGTTTTGAGACCATAAATTTTTTGAAAAACAAATTTTATACATGTATCTTTTTTTTTTTTTTTTATAAACTGCCAGGCTTCATTTTGGTGGGGGTTATTTTGCGGGGAAGGTGATAAATTTTGAAATCCAAAAGTCATTTTTTACTAAGCTTGGCTTTCTTTTTATAATTATTTTTTTTTTAAAAAAAACTCTCCTCAAAAGAAAGTGCAATAAACAAACCTGGTCTATTGTATTTTTTTTTATATTTACCCTTTAATTGTTTTTATAGAATTTTACTTAATTTCTTTTTTATTATATAAATTTTTATGTTATACAGTTTTTGTGTATAATTTTATTGTGTTGTTTATATGGTCCAATGAGTTGCATCGATTTCTCTTTTTAATTTTAGATACGACATCGAATGAATAAATCAGGGTTATCATTGGTTGGATGGTATCACAGCCACCCACACCGTCCAGCCAGTCCCACTATACGTGACATCGACTGTCAGATGACCTACCAGCTGAAAATGAAGGGGATAGGATCTACGTACCACCCATGCCTGGGTTTTATTATCGGTCAGTACCTATGAGTTAATGTCTTGGTTTCTCAGTACCATTTCTTAGTCATTTTAAAATTCTTCTTATTTATGTGTGTAATTACCTCCAAAGATTTTTACATATTTCCGAACTTAGGAAACATCCTGGCATCAGTTTCAATTGATACTTTTGTTTTTTGTTTGTTTTGTTTTTTTTTCAATATATCTAAACCATAGTCATGAATTTCAATTTTGGAATGTGAAAATTTCACTAATATATGTTTGGAAATTTGTAAGTTTTCATCAAAAATCAAGAAAAGATTAATTTAAGAAAAATGGCCAGAATATATGAGAAAAAAAGCAGCATTGGTTTAAACTGATACCAAGAGTGGGGGTATAAGCTTAACAATAATATATTTCTTTAATATATTAAACTGATTAACACGTTTAATAATTTAAACTGATGTCAAGAGGGTGTAGGGTTAGCAATATAGCTACCCGACAAAAAAAACAAATTCTTTTTTTCAATAAATTATATAGGATTAGAAAGTTTGTAGGATTTTGAATTAAATTTTGAAGACAATATTTAGATATTTTAATTTAGATATTCCTACCTTGATTTATTCAATCACATATGCACCATTTGTTTCAACTAGCTTTTGCCATCTTTGAGGCTGCTTCGTGATTTCCTCCTCCCAGATCTTGACATCATGATGAACTTGTCTAAGGATTTTTTTACCATCTCCCATAGAATTGAAGTTCTTGCTGTTAAGACAATTTTGTAGGGATCAAAATAAGTGGTAATCCGCAGGTACAGATATAATACATAAAGTTGGTCATGTCACCAAATATAACACTTGAGGGGCTGAAAGTCACTGGTCACCATATGTTTAATATAAACTTTAGCTGGTAATCCCAACCTCAGTATTACAACTTGGGGAAGGATGCATGAATTAGGTCTGGCTATTTCCATCATTCGTCTCTTTCACCTGACCTGTGTCGTCTAGTGGAAATCTTCCTTTACGTTGTGGCCTTGTTAGGGCCAGAAATAAAGACACAAAGACAGGAATTGAGTTAAACAAATATTTTAACAGAAAGAGTAATACAAACATATACTAACAAGAGTGATACAGCAAGAATGTTTGGTCCGACTGTCAGAGCTGACTGCTGGAAACTTCCCTCTCACAAAAGGCATTACCTGCTCCTATTTATAGCTGGGAGAGTCCATGCGTGTGTGGGTAAATTACCATAACACTTTACATTGTTAGGATGCGACGTATCTTCTTATTCATTCATTCATTCCAACAGGCGATATATTTTGTTTTGTGGGTCATGCAATGTTTTTCGATCCTAGCGACTTTCTTAATTCTGGAACAATTTTCCTGAAAGGGGGGGGGGGAATTCTAGCAGAAAGAACAAACTCTTTCGATAAAGCTATCACCAATTTATTAATTACTGATGAGAAGATATAAAAGTAGTAAGCATCCCACTCTTGGTTTAGCTTCAGTAAATTCTTTTCTTCCCTTCAGACATTGAGAGATATCGAATGGACGAAATGTGTTTTGGCAAATTTGCTGCTGCAAGAATTTTGATAAAAACAGATGGCAAAGTTGTTCCTGGCTGCCAAGCATGAACTGAGAAAATGGCATTTGTATTCGCATATATGGATAAAAGTGTGCACTCGGACTTTTATTAATTAGTCATCCACACAAAGACCATCTTTGTTAAACAAAAAGGTTCCTATTAGCATAGTACATGACTCATGCTTGTAAAATACTCAAGGCCATACATTTTGGTAAGCTTTCTACCATAAATCACATAGGATTCTGAAAATGACATTTCCCAATTCTGTATGAATTTTGCAGAATTTTAGCAAACATTATATCATAACTGTGTCTCAGGGCTGTGGGTTTAGGTTGGGAATTTCAGTTATGTTCCATTTTACTGAATTATTATTTATTTTAGGTTGAAATCTTCTCGATGCCTTCTTCACAAGTATTTTATAGGTTCAAATTAATACTTTTAAACTTAACATTTTTTTCATCAGGTTCTAACCTGATTAACCACTCTCCCATATTTTTTTTTTTTTGTCTAATATCTCTACTCTTTCACTCAGGATTACTAAGTCTCTCAATACCTTAAATGACCAAACAATAATTCATGGACTAATATGACTCAGTCAGGGCCACTCACAAGGGAAGGTGTGGCAGGACATCGAGGACAATCAATTTCTGCTGGATCTGTAAAGAGACATGTGGTTTAGAGTTGTCCTAATAGAAGATGACACTCTTTGTTGCATTCTGTATCGTCTCTGGGTCTCCACGCTACTACAGGGGTTGGACAAAATAATTGGAACCGGTGCAAATTCCGCTCCTATATTTCAAAGACCTATTATATTAAGAACTTTAACTAAAACTTCGTAATTGCTGGTTATATCTATTGTAAATACGTTTATTTATCTAATTTACTGTCTTTGTCTTATTTATTTTTAGAATTTAGCAAAATTTAAGCTAAATGCGTGACCTCTCCGAGTTCGAAAAAGGGCAAATTGTTGGACCTCGCATGGCAGGAGCCTCAATCACTGGTTTTTCAAGTGCTACCATATCAAGAATTATAATGCAATTTGAGAAACAGGGCAAAACCTCTAGCAACCATAACAATTTGGGCCGGACTTGCAAACTTACTGACAGGAACCGACATGCATTGAAACGCAATGTGGCAAAAAAATCATCGGACAAATGCGGCCAAAGTGACTGCTGAGTTGAATAACCATCTGAATAGTCCAGTTTCTACTAAAACTGTTCATCGTGAGCTCCATAAGACTGCATATCATGGGAGAGCCGCTGTGAGGAAACCTCTTCTCTCCACTCGCAACATTCAGAAGAGGCTGAAGTGGTGCAGAGATCACAATGTCTGGTCTGCAGACCAATGGAAGCAAGTCATATTCTCAAACAAGTTCAGTTTTTCTCTTTTCCCAACTTCAGGGCGAGTTTATGTGTGGAGGCAGCCCAAAGAAGATTACAATCCTGACTGCCTTCTTCCAACAGTGAAGCATGGAGGTGGATCAGTGTTGGGCCGCCATATCATGGAAATGTCTCAGTCCAATAGTTGCTCACATGGTAGAATCAACAGCAAAGATTACCTGAACATTTTGGGAGATCATGTTCATCCAATGGCCAAGACTTTATTCCCTGATGGTGACTGCATCTTCCAAGGTGATAATGCTCCAATACATACCGCTCGAGTGGTTAAGAATTGGCATGAAGAGCATGAAAGTGAGCTAGAACACAGAGTGGCCTCCCCAATCTCCAGATATCAATATTATTGAACATTTGTGGTGCATTTTAGAGCAACAAGTTAGGAGCCGCTATCCTCCACCGTCGTGTCTTAAAGAGCTGGAGCAGGTGTTAATGGAAGAATGGCTGAAAATTCCCCTGGATGAAGTCAGGAAGCTGTACGATTCCATTCCTAGGCGTATTAAAGCTGTATGGGAGGCTAAAGAAGGACCAACTCCTTATTAAATACATTTTCTTTGAATTTAACAAGTGTTTCAATTATTTTGTCCAATCCCTGTACATAAAATGTATCAACGAAAAGGACCATTTCTTTTTCTTATTCATAATATACAAGTACGATGCAATATTTAGTATTTACGATTTTATAAAGACATAAATGCGAAAAGAAATCTTACAAATTTTACTCACAAATTATTTTTAAAATTATAGAAATATGTAAACCA
>OZ038492.1:19854847-20229847 GCA_964036315.1 Acanthosepion esculentum | reverse complement strand
CCGTAAGTATTTATTTATTTCTTATGCAGTGTTACATTAGAACATGCACATATCCACTACAAAATTGTACATTTTTGTTTCAACGTCAAAAAAAGGGGAAACCTTTTTTAGACGTCTCATCAGGTGGGGAATCACAGTGTTACTAAAAAATTTTATTCAGAAATACAGTTATCGCAGCAAATATCCTCCACTTCCGTTCATTGGAAATTTTCATAAAATGTCTTCTAGAATTTACATGTAGAGATGGAAGGGAATCTAATGTATTATGTAGTCGAGGGGAACAAAAAAGAAGGGAACACGAAAAAGGGGGAAGGGAAAAGAAATAAAGAGGCTATGGTAAGAGGATGAGGTGAAAAGCGCTAAGAGGAGATAAAAACTGGCCATAGAATTTCGTTAGGATGTAGAATTTGAACTTCAGCAGTCTCCTAGGTTCATTAGGTAGGTGTTTCAAGTAAATTTATATAAATTTCCCATCAATTTCGATGTAACTGTTTAATTTTAGAACTGAACCACTAGACTCCCTACACAAGTGATTTGAATATTGTTTAGAATTGGCCGTACTTTTCAAAATGACTAAGAACAGAGAAATGGTGCATAGTGTTCCCCAAAGTCTCCAAACAGACTTCCACAGATTTTGACTTCATTCTCCTAAGCTGCTTACTATTGAAGGCTAGATAATCCAATCTTTCTATTTAACCTTCTAGCTGGGAAGAGGAGGGTTGGATTCCTGTCTTTCCCAAGGACATTTGTGCAAAAGCGAATGCACCAGACCACAGCAGAATTTGAACACCACATGCTGATTCCACTTTCTGCATATTTGAAATGGCATGGAAAAACAAAATAACAAAGATGAGGATATTAGTCAGCTCAATCCCCATATACAACTACGTTACTACAAAGTGCTTGCATCTTTGCTGATTTATAACTGAATTTGATGTTCTCAGCAATTTCTTTTCGCCATCTGCTATCCTAAAATTCTTTTTAGGTTAAATGAGTCATGAATAACTGAACACAACTTCTGAGAGTCTAAAATTCACCCCTGTATTAAATTTATCATAGCATTTGCCCAAGTTCAACTTCTAAATTAAAGCACAGTCGGTACCCACACAATTGTTTTCAAACACCCACCGGCTTACGACCATATCAGGTTGAAACACTGGTTGTTGTATGATCACCAAAGTTAAGCAAAATTCAAGCCTGGTCAGCCTTGGATTCACACTTCCTGACAGTGGAACTCCCTTCCTCCCACTTGCTTCCCTGATAGCTGATATTCAAATGTAATGTCAATCGACATCTTCTGATAAATATATATATATATATATATATATATATATATATATATATATAGATACAGTATGCATCAGAGAATTACAACATAAAAGGCAACCATCCAAACAAAGTTTTAACATCAAGGTCTTTGTTATCATGAAGAGATAAGACCAAAGTATTTCATTATTTTATTAAATTTTTTAATCCTTTCTAGCACATTCAAAATTCTGGTTAAAAATCTTTGCATCTATGGTATGCCAAAGATTAGTATAGGGATGTCTTTTAATGTCTTGGGGGGGGGGGCAAACATGGATTTGGAAATTCTTACAAAAATCATATAATTGTCAAATTTTAATGAAATTTTCAGGACTTATTCACAAATGAATTAAATTATTTTAGAATTTTTTTTTTCCACACATCTGTTATCCACCACTTACTTAATTTTATAAAAGTTTGAGAAATTAAAATTAAACTCTCTTCATAATTTACAAGAACTCCTTGGAGAATTTAAATTATCAATTTTTTTTTTTGTAAAACAGGATCACCATTTACTGAAAAAATGCTCTGAATTATAAAATAAAAAGGCAATAAAACTAAAATATTTAATTAGAAAAGCTTTTAATTGCTTTTATAAGTAAGATATATTAAGGACACTATTGTCTTAAGAAAAAAAATCTTTTTAATGAATTTATACAAGAATTATTTTCATTTTTTTTAAAAACTTTTAGTTAAAATAATTTAAGTTTTAAATCTTAAAATTTTCTGTTATTTTCACCTATTTTAGATATTATTATTAAAATCTATATTTACTAATCATAAATTGTAAAACTTAGTAAAAATTCATGAAACACGATATTATCAGAAAATAAGACGAATAACTGTAGTAAATTTAAAGCCAAAGAATCTAGAATTCAATAAAACATTAGATTATAAAGAATGTTTTCCTAAATTTTTAAGATTACTGAGGACTCCTTTTTTATATATTCAATTATTTTTCACAGCTAAAGCTGCTGTAAAAAAAGAATGAGATAAATTTGTCAACATCTTAAATAAACAGCCACCACCATGTTAAAAAAAATGCATTTCTGTGATATTTTAGACTTAAAGTAAATAATATTCGTTTCAAATCAAATTAATTATACTTTAAATCAGCTAATATCTCTCAAATAAAGTTTCAGAAAAGTATATTTTATTTTTGGAAGATTTTTTAATAAAGAGAATAAACATTGCAATGAAAGACAATTAAAAATTGTGCTCCACTAATCAGCTATTTTAGAAAAAAACAAAAAAACTCCTTACAGTCAATTTAAATTAGTTTTTGAAAAAGTATTTTGATTATTGGAAATGATAAATTGAATCTATTAGCTTAAAATTAAAACTAAGAAAGATATTTCATTTTAAACGTTGCAAATCTGTGGAGGTTCCTAGTGAAAGAAAATTAATCAAGAGGACATTGAGAATTTAAAATTTTTATTTTGTTTTTATGTTTTGGGTTTATAATCAAAATCTGATTTCATTTAAATTCTTTTTGTTTCCATCCCTCTTTTTTTTTTTTTTATTGAATTTCCCACATTTTGTGATAACAGAAGATCTGCCAAAAATGGTGAAACATTTTAAGAACATGGACTAACGATTAAAGCATTTTCTAAAATTGTTCATGATATAAAAATTTATATCTTGTTTTCCCTATATATATAAATAAATAAAAACATGCATGCTAAATGGTGTTAACTGTAACCTTATGCCAGACATAATGGTTTTTATACTTAGAGCTTAAGATTTGAACAGTATTGCTAACCATTGCACTATAGTGAGGTAGCTTTTTCTTCTTTTTTGTCATCTTAAATTAATACTTATTTCTGTTGCTTACAAGAATCATTATTTTTCTCCTTTCAGAAAAATTTGGTTGATTTCTACAAGGGTTCACCAGATGTTGTCCGTTTTGCCAATATCTGGCATCAATCAGTCACTTACCTCGATAAAGTGAAGGTGAGTTATTGCTCATGTCATTTTCAAACCATTCCAATGCACGGTTACAAAGCCAAGATTATTTGTAGTCAGTAACCATTGTCTCCAAGAAAGTTTTATTTAAATATTCTGCACATTATTCAGACTTTTGTCTTCTTTTAAGACCAATGTAATTCTTTGGCAGTCTTCAGGTGCATCACCAAAAACATTTGAGACACTCGTCTCAATACCCTGTAGATTATTTGGACAAAAATCTTTGTGTCTACCAATTCTCTAGTAAAGTCTTGTTCGCTCCCCCACACACACACTTTTTTTTTTGGGTAATACTTATATTTTGATCTTAATTGCTTCCTATTTTCACTGCAACTGATTAAAGCCCTGATTATGTTCATTTTGACCAGCACATTCTAACGTAAGTTTTGCACTTTAGCTACAGTATTGCATGGAGTGAGAACAAGAATTTGACAAGTTGAGTTTAATCTTGTAAAAGGTGTAAGTCCATCTTTTTCTTCTCAAATATGGGTTAAATAGCAGAGCAAACTGAGCTCTCTTGCTGTAGTTGGCAACCAGCCTTAGAGAAGGACAACTGTGAATTAAAGACGCAACCACCTGAAGTTGTACAAAGATGGTTAGACAAGGTTGTAGATAGCTGTGAAATCAAAACATATAAGATTTCAACAAGTGTAGATAATCCCTTGCTTATCCAGAATGCTGTTGAGATCAATGGGCCCAAAGAACGTGGATGGCATAACAATTATTTAGTTTCTAAAGGTTGCCTTAAAAAGCACAACCTTGGCTAAAAGCTGACTTTGCTGTTGGTATTTTAACGTGTATACTAGGTGACTTTTAAATTTATCTCACTGTCAAAAAGAAAAAAAAAAAGTCACCTCTAAATGAAAACAAAAAGAAAAAATTAAGTAGCAGCATTTTCTATAAACTATCAGCTGGCTTTTGTCCTTTATAGATTGTGATGAACAGCAGGTGACTATCCAAGTGTGGGGGGGGGGGGACAGACTCCAACTATTGAATATCGGTCGTGCCTCAAACGGTTAAGAATTATGAAGAACTCACTTGGATAGCTTCTTCCCAAGAACTATTGCTTTGTGAAACAGAATCCCAAGATGCTTTTCTTGACCTCTCCAATCTTAATCTTTTATTGTTACCAAATATTCACATAAACTGTGCCCCTTGCTCTTACTGCGCCCACAACAAACGCTTTCAGTTTCTCTCTACCTTCAGCCTTGTATAGGGGGTGAAAATTAGTAAAAGGAATAGAAAAGATCCCACAGGTATTTCGATTCTTTGAAAGAAAAGGTTCCATTTTCCTTTTGATTGGATTCAGTAGATCTGTTTGGGAGGACTGTGAACTGGACGATAGGCAGAGTCTTTTGAACAGGAATAGAGCTTTATCCCTTGTTTCCTGTTCCTTTTAAAGTTTTTTCCATTCTTTATCAATTCCCAGTAGACTCTTCCATCTTAGAGGTGTCATTACCTTGCTTGGGGTGACTTTATTAAAAAATAGTGTGCAGATTCCTTTCATACAATGTGGCAGAGAATTGGTTTAAGAATCAGATGTCCAATGAAATGGACAACTTGTCAGAAATATTCAAATCTTACACAAATTTAGCAGTTTGCATTATGAAAAGCGCATATTAAATTTAGTTATTTTCAAAAATAGATTTTAAAATAAAAGGTTTACTTTGTTTTTAGGCAAAAGTCCATCAATTTATGATACTGGAACACGAGGTTGTAAAAAGTTGTAAGCACTCGAAGGCTTGAAAATAAATGCTAATAAAATCAAATCATGATATCAAATTTATACTGAAATCATTTTTTCTTCTTTTCTTTTCCCAGTGGTCACTTCTCACCAAACTGCCACAGGACCAAGATGAGAACAGTTCAACTTTAGAATTTGTGCGTTCCTTGCTCCTTAGTATGCGTGTGTGACAACTGGAATAACAACTCCTCTATCTGCAAACATGTATTTGGTTGTGTTGGCAGAGCACAAGACACATTCAAATGAACATTTCAAAAGAAAAATATATATGTAATTATTAAAATAAGAAAAAAAACTATGCAAATCAAAGAACAAATGCAAAAGGACTAGGTATTGTTTGAAAAAAGAAAAAAAAGAAAATATTATTACTATCTCTCAATAAATTTAGAATTATTCGTTATAATGAATTTTGTGCTCTTTTATTGTTGAAGATGACTTTTCTTTGTCTAATGTTGTACATTTGGTAACAGATTTTTGTTTTAATTACTCACAAGGTTGAAGTATAGTGATTATGAACAAGTTTGTGTTCCTTTTGATAATAAAGGAGATAGGTTCGCCTATATCGTTCTGTTTTGAATGAGAGTATAGGTCTATCACTTGTTTCCTGTTTAGGATTGGGCTTCTGGTTCCTTCTAAAGTTTTTTTCATTCTCAGCATTCCCCTGTGTTTTAGTGGTGTCGCTGTGAAATTGTATTCACTAGTTAATGGATCACTTATAGGATCTATCTGATAGGAAGAATTTGATAAGATCATTTTTAATGGCCAGTTCCTCTGAAGCCCAGGAGATGCTTCTCGGTCCTACCATCTTTCTGCTTTATATTAATGATCTCCCAAGAACATACTCAAATTTTTTGTAAATATCTATGCAAATGATACAGTGAGATATGCGTGCACCTCCAAAAATATAGAGGACTACAACCTGGCTGCTGATTCTACCCTCAGCTCAAAATCCATACTAGTAATGTTCCACCGTCACTGAGCAGGCCTAGAATTTTCAGGCATCATGATGTATAGGTGTTCTCTAAAAGAGGGCCCTTGCCTTAAATGCCAATTGAGACTTGAGATCTAGGGAGAGCTTAAGTGGAACATCTATTTGAATGAGAGAGAGAAGAAAAGTAAAAACAAAACCACTGGTGGAACCGATGGACACTTAAACAAGGTAAAGACAGAAAAAAAAGAAAAAGACCCATAGGCAAACCCCTGCCTGCTCAGTAAAGTGCTCAATGCCTAGATTACCTAGACAGAGCAAAAATGCTTAACATTAATTCTGATGAAAGGATGGCCCTAGTCGTAATCCCAAGTTTCACAATCTTCAGATGACTTGAATGCATATATCAACTAAAAGATGCTGGGAAAAAAAAAAAAAAATTGTTGGTTCCTTGTACCACTTTAGTAAGTACTAGACTCCTGCTTTCCAAAATAGAGTCCTGCCGCCCAAACTTCTCTTTCCAGCCTTGATAAATGTCAATAGCGTCCCGGGGGGGGGGGGGGGCAATTATTTTAACTCTTCCCCCAGAGACAAAATGTTACAATCCACTTACTACTCTGTTGCCATTCTATGGAAAATGTTCAGACGATTTACATTTTGTAATTCCCCTAATTCTAACTATCACAGCCAAAACTGACCATGCTACATGTACAAGGTCACACCATCGTCATTCCCTTTGTGTTTCATTGGTAAAGAGGAAGTTCTACTACTCTGTAAAGCTAATTCCCAAAAGGATGCGCTTTCCCAAACAATCTTAATGGTTAATCCTAGACTTGAAGTTCTCTTTTTCACCTATCATAAAGTGCGTGTTTCAACTGTTACTGATTATATAACAGTAACCATCTACATTGGGTGGCTTTTGGGCCTTGTTTAGGATGAACATTAGTTAAAAAAAAAATTAACATTTTTTGGCTGAAAGAAAATGGACATTTAAAATGCAGCTGATTCATTAATAAGAACAAACATTTTAAGTTCAAGAAACATTTTATTCAAAAATATAATTATATATACGGTGTGTGTGTGTGCATTTACAAATATTTTTAATTTTGGTTTATCATTGAATGTTTATGGTAAATGGAAGACAATCTAAACCAGAGTTTGTTTCATTTTAATAAATAATTTTTTTTTTCATGATATTACTTGTATATTTTTGGCTTGACTCACTTTCATATACATTTTGAATTAAATTATTAACTAAATATTTCCTTCAAAGAAGCAATCTCTCTGGTTGATACACTCATGCTCAGTTTTCCATAAAATATGCAAATGTACCATTTCTGGTTTGAATACACTTCCATTAAAAGAAAGAAATTAATTTAAAAAAAAAAAAATGAAGGCAATAATAATTTTGGGAGAGATGAAAGACGGGCAGAAATAGGTCTGAGAACTGTACACGGGCTCGAAGGGGGGGGGATTTTTGAACAGATCCCATATAACAAGTAGAAATCTAGCAAATTAGTTCAAACAAAAAAGTTTTGAGACTGACAGTGAGACTCGGTTGTGTTTCCAGGGGATTGGCCACTTATATCAACCGTTTGCCCAGAGATTCTATACCAAAATGTATTATGAGAGAGCTAAAAAACATCTGATTGTGGTGGTGGGGGGGAATTACTGGGAATTCTTGAAATGGTTCTGGAGAGATAGAAGATAGCGAGTAATGTAAACAAGATCCGAGTGTAGTATGTCATCAGAAAACAATTCACTTTTGCTGTGACAAATGTATTGTCTTTTTTTGTTTTTTTTCCTTACTTGTCATTGTCGAGTTATCCTGACGAGAGAGAAATCAAATGGAAAAAACAAAACAAGAAGCATTCATCTGGATGAGTGAAAGAAAAGAAAAAAACACTTTTTTTCTAAAGAAAAGAGTGAAAAGCTTCGGCAAATGAACAAACAAGTGCCTGCTCACCATGTCTATTGCACTGAAATGACTGGGTTTCTTATTTGGGGGGGGGGGTCATAGGGAAGAGACATTTGAAAAGGAAACTGAATTTCTTCTTGTTTCGTTTAAACTGACTCAAAGAAAGCAAAGTCAAATATGATAGAAAAAAACCAAAAAAAAACCTGTTAAATTGTATTTGGAAAGGATTGGCAGGAGAATGCAGTGGGCTAGAGGGTCCATTGTAGTTCGCGAGAGAAGAGAAAGTTACAGCCCAACTCATTTAAGGAAGAGGCTTTTTGTTAGTGAGTGCTACATCTAAATAAATATTTTTTTTCTGTTTTCTAAAATCCATCCTGCTGTGTATACCATCTGCTTGGATAAGACTTTTTTTTTTAGGAATCTGGAACCCAATTAAAAATGGACATCATATTAGAATACTAATAAGACTTGCTAAAAATCTATGAACTAGATTATGACATCAACTCTTGAGAATCAGACAAGAGGAGCAATTAACAAACGAGTCTGATTATATTCAAGCACGGCAATAACTAATAAACATTACATCAGGCTTGATTTAAACTTCGGAGATCTAAAAAAAAAAAAAACTTAGTCAATATATACCAACGATACAAAAAACAAAATACTAATCCATTATATATCCACCCAGTCTAATCATCCTCCATCTATAATAAAACACATACCCTTGTGGGGGACTTCACCACATTTGATTGGTGACCCCGACGTGATAAGAAACATCACAATTCATTGGTGACCACGTCATTTGAAGAAGAGCCTGATATTCAAAGAAAGCACCAAAATTTCACTGGTACCCCCATATTTGATTGGTAGTCACGACATTAAACACAAAATTTTGCCAGTGAACCTAGTAAGAGAATTGTTGAAAATTACCCCAAAATAAGCATATCTACTTGGTGCGCAAAACTTTTTTGTTGTCACCACATGCGTTTATTCACGATAGTCAAGATGGCCGACTCAGACACAGTAATGGAGCTGTAGTGCTGGTCAGCCGTCCTGTCTTCAACACGATAAACATTCACGTTTGGTTCTTGCAACTGAGCGCAATATTTCAGGTTAAAAAAATCCAGTCACAGACTGCTCATTTTGTTTACGTAGTTGAGAAGCTACCTTCTGATGTCGCATCGGTGGTTTCTGATTTACTAGATAATGTACCGACAGAGAAACCATTTGACGTTCAAAAAGAAGCCATTGTTTACAGGACCGGAAAGTCAGAGGAGCAACGAATTAATGACCTGTTTAAAGACACTTCAACTTGATCAGAATAAACCAACTCAACTTCTTTGGAAGATGAAAAACCTTCTGGGTAACAACACCATGTCAGAGACCTTGCTACGGACACTCTAGCTAGATAAACTGCCATCCCACACTGCGCAGATTTTGGCAACGCTTCCTGAGGTCTTGGACTTACTATGAGTGGCTGAAATAGCTGATAGAATTGTAGAGACAAGGACCATCAACAGCACCCATATTTCCTCATCAGACAGCACACCAGTGACAATTCGTTAAAAAAATTACAGCAGCAGATCAACAAATTGTCTATACAACTCAAACGCTTGACGTTTGGACAAGCAGCGAGACATTGTGCAAAGCTTTGCCATTTCAATGACCAAGCAACATCTACTATGAAGAAACAAGCAGGAAAAGGCTACTCCAACAGCGCATGAAGACGGCGTCTGCTGTTGGGGGAAATCAAATTAACCGTTTGTTTTACGCCAAAGATACTAACTCAAGCGAGTTATTTTTGATGGACACTGGAGCTCAGGTCAGTGTCGTCCCACCCAGAGCTAACACCACAAGTGAATCATCATATACCTGGCAAGCAGCAAACGGTACAAAGATCTGGACATATGGCCAGATTTCTCTCACACTCAACATCGGCTTAAGAAGATCGTTCCCGTGGATGTTCACCGTCGCACAGGTGAAAATTCCTATCCTCGGGGCCGACTTCTTAGCCCACTACAAGCTTGCCATGGACATGTCTACCCACACCCTATTAGACCAGACGACACAACTAACACTTATAGACATGATTTCCAAATATACATCCACTAAGATCTGTGCTGCACTTCCTGAAAACAACCTGCTACAGCACATCTTAAATAAATTCCCTGCGCTTACAACACCTTTCACTTATATGGAGTCCATCAAACACAATAATGTACATCGGATTCAGACATCCGAACCTCCTGTTTTCTCATCCCCACAAAAATTTTGAGAGCTCTTCATAAAAATCAAGTACAGACTGATCGTAATGCATCCCAAATGAGAACATCAACATGTAATTGCAGGACAGGATCAGATTGCCCAGTTGAAGGAGTATGCATGGCTGAAAATGTAATATATGAGGCAACAATTTTCCCCAAAGAGAATATGGAACAGAAGAAAAGATACATAGGAATATCGGCGGGAAGTTGGAAAAAAAATTGATTTTATAACCAACGCCAGTCCTTCAAAGATAAATGTAAAAAGAACCAAACGGCACTGTCAAAGCATTATTGGGATTTGTTGGAGGGTGGCTTAACCCCACAAATAAAGTTGAAGATCATCTCGAGAGCCAGAACTCCAATAAATTTCAGAGACAGATGCGACTTATGTCTAAAAGAAAAGATCCTCATTATAAAGCATAAAGATCCGGATGTATTACTAAACAGACATAATGAACTAATTTTTAAATGCCGACATTTCGTAATTGATTTGGAACATAAACTTGCATTTCCAATTGAAATAACATTAATGGCCCAGCGTCCAGATATTGTCATCTGGTACGTTAAGTTGAAGAGAGTTTTCGTTGGTGAATTAACAGTCCTTTTGAAGAAAATTTTGACTGGGCACATCAAGTTGGAAAAATATAAAGGTCTGCAAGAATAATGTGTCAGAAATGGCTGGATGAAAAATATATTTCCTATGAGGTCGCTTGCAGAATTTTTATTATGAACTCGACCTCTGAATACCTGGCCAATCTTGGACTTACACCATTGGACAAGTGTAAATATAGAAAAAAAGATCCAGAATAAGACCCTATCTGTATCACCATGGATATGGCATTCCCACAGAGTGACAACAATCCAACAAAGCCTCATGGTATAGTGAGGTAGTACTGGGTGCTCTAGACTAGTGGTAACCATGGCTGAACCCACAGTCACCATCTGATGAAAGCTTTGTTGAAAGCAACACTGCTGTGAAAACAGCAGTCATTTATTTATATATATATATTATATATATATAAGAAAGAACAGTAACATATATAATTCGGTGTTCTTGTTATTTTTCATTTTTACAAAATAGTGCTCAATGTAAATTTACAGAGCATAAATATTATGAATTAACCGATTTAAAATATTTTTTTCACTACACAGTAATAACCATGTTTCAAAAATGGAAGCTAAAAAACTTTAAATTTAATTATATAATTAAATTAAAAGCATTAGTTCCGTTTCATCTTCAAGCAAATATTGCAATAACTCATTTTTAAATTTACTGAGTTTTAAACACACACATAAATTCATTATTTTTTTAAGTATACAATGTTTTTGGGAATTTTTTTCTTGTATACTTAAAAAAAATTTTTTTTTTTTAAGTATACAAGAAAAAATGCCGAAAAACTTTTTGCCATTAATAAAAAAAACCCAGATGACATGCATTTAATGGATGTCAGAATTCATTGAAAAATACACCCCTACCCTCCCTAAACTTAACCTCTTTTTTGAACATAACTCATAATTGATACAATAGTCAATAAAAATGAACACGCTACCGCCCCTGTCTGAATGGTTGGATTTCTCTGTATCCTTGGAAACAGGAAATTATGAATTTATATGTGCGTTTAAAACTCAGTAAATTTAAAAATAAGTTATTGCAAAATTCACTTGAAGATGCAACAGAACTAATGCTTTTAATTTAATTATATAATTAAATTTAAAGTTTTTAGCTTTCATTTTTGAAACACGGTTATTACTGTGTAGCGGAAAAAACCATATTTTAAATCAGTTAATTTATAATATTTATGTTCTGTAAATTTACATTGAGCACTGTTTTGTAAAAATAAAAAAAAAAATAACAAGAACACCAGTTTATATATCTTACTGCTCTTTCTTTACATACATACATACATACATACATACATACATACATACATACATACATACATACATACATACATACATACATACATACATACATACATACATACATACATACATACATACATACATACATACATACATACATACATACATACATACATACATACATACATACATACATACATACATACATACATACATACATACATACATACATACATACATACATACATACATACATACATACATACATACATACATACATACATACATACATACATACATACATACATACATACATACATACATACATACATACATACATACATACATACATACATACATACATACATACATACATACATACATACATACATACATACATACATACATACATACATACATACATACATACATACATACATACATACATACATACATACATACATACATACATACATACATACATACATACATACATACATACATACATACATACATACATACATACATACATACATACATACATACATACATACATACATACATACATACATACATACATACATACATACATACATACATACATACATACATACATACATACATACATACATACATACATACATACATACATACATACATACATACATACATACATACATACATACATACATACATACATACATACATACATACATACATACATACATACATACATACATACATACATACATACATACATACATACATACATACATACATACATACATACATACATACATACATACATACATACATACATACATACATACATACATACATACATACATACATACATACATACATACATACATACATACATACATACATACATACATACATACATACATACATACATACATACATACATACATACATACATACATACATACATACATACATACATACATACATACATACATACATACATACATACATACATACATACATACATACATACATACATACATACATACATACATACATACATACATACATACATACATACATACATACATACATACATACATACATACATACATACATACATACATACATACATACATACATACATACATACATACATACATACATACATACATACATACATACATACATACATACATACATACATACATACATACATACATACATACATACATACATACATACATACATACATACATACATACATACATACATACATACATACATACATACATACATACATACATACATACATACATACATACATACATACATACATACATACATACATACATACATACATACATACATACATACATACATACATACATACATACATACATACATACATACATACATACATACATACATACATACATACATACATACATACATACATACATACATACATACATACATACATACATACATACATACATACATACATACATACATACATACATACATACATACATACATACATACATACATACATACATACATACATACATACATACATACATACATACATACATACATACATACATACATACATACATACATACATACATACATACATACATACATACATACATACATACATACATACATACATACATACATACATACATACATACATACATACATACATACATACATACATACATACATACATACATACATACATACATACATACATACATACATACATACATACATACATACATACATACATACATACATACATACATACATACATACATACATACATACATACATACATACATACATACATACATACATACATACATACATACATACATACATACATACATACATACATACATACATACATACATACATACATACATACATACATACATACATACATACATACATACATACATACATACATACATACATACATACATACATACATACATACATACATACATACATACATACATACATACATACATACATACATACATACATACATACATACATACATACATACATACATACATACATACATACATACATACATACATACATACATACATACATACATACATACATACATACATACATACATACATACATACATACATACATACATACATACATACATACATACATACATACATACATACATACATACATACATACATACATACATACATACATACATACATACATACATACATACATACATACATACATACATACATACATACATACATACATACATACATACATACATACATACATACATACATACATACATACATACATACATACATACATACATACATACATACATACATACATACATACATACATACATACATACATACATACATACATACATACATACATACATACATACATACATACATACATACATACATACATACATACATACATACATACATACATACATACATACATACATACATACATACATACATACATACATACATACATACATACATTGGCTCCTAATCAAAGTCAAGCACTCTTAATCTTTACTTTTAACAATAAAAAATATGGAAAAAAATAAATTTCGGAATTTCTCTGAAGAACATTCCTAATACCAACAAAAAGGAATATTTCGTTATATTAATGCAAAAAACAGAGGAACTCATACGAAGGATGAGATGGAAAGCTTACTTCTTCCTTCAACGGAATGACTTATAAAACAAAAACGATAATGAGGTTTACAGTTTTAACAGTAAAAAAGCAGCACCGTTTATTCATAGCTTGACTGGTTTTGAAAATGACTTATTGGAAATAATAAATAACAAATTTCCATGAAAAGAAATGCTACTTCCAAAAACACCTGGATAAAATAGTAAAAGACATTAATACAACAGATAAAATTTTAGTGAAATCAGACAAAACAGGAAACTTCTATAAAATAACAACAAAAAACTACAACGATCTAATAAATAAGGATTTACATAAGAACTATAAAAAGGCAAACAATAATGACCTCAACATGGCTGAAAATATTAATACTAGCAGTAAAAAAAAAAAAAAAAAAAAAAAAAAAAATCACTGATAAACTGAAGATCAGTGATAGAATAGGTCAACTATATGAAAGAGTGCAATATAACCTTAAAGGACCACAAACCAGATTTCAAGGCTAATCCGACTACAAGGATAAACCCTACAAGACCTGATATCGGAAAAATTAGTAAAAGGATCCTTGAAAGGGTAAATCAACAAATTAAAGAAAAAATAGGCCTGAAACTTTGAATTAATACCAAAGACGTGACAAACTGGTTTGCTTATATAAAAGGGAAAACGAACTGTACACTAATGCCGTTTGATATTGAAAATTATTATCAATCAATATCTAAAGAACTGTTCATGAATGCGTTGGACTTTGCCACCCAGTACACGGATATTACAGAAGAAGAAAAGAACATTATTATAAATGCGAAAAAATCGGTACTGATACATAAAGGTGAGCAATGGATAAAGAATTCATATGACCACTTTGACATCACAATGGGATCACTAGACTCAGCTGAGTCTTCTGATCTCATAGGTATCTTTATATTTTACAATCTCACAGTGCACCGTGAAATTAATATAACTGACATTGGTTTATACAGAGACTTATGGTATTAAGGAACTCTACTAACTTTAAAATCGATAAAATTAGAAAGATATTAAATAAAGAATTTAAAAGCCTGAACTTAAAAATTACGGTAAGCACTAAATTAAAAAAAGTTAACTTTCTTGATATAACATTAGATTTAATGAAAAATGTATACATACCTTATAAAAAAAAACAATACCAATCCTTTATATATACACCCTAAATCAAATCATCCTCCAACTATAATTAAACGTATACCTTTATCTATCGGAAAAAGAATAAGTACAAATTCAGCAAATGAGAAGATTTTCTGTGAACATATTAATTTCTATAATAAAGCTCTAAAAGATAGTTGCTACAAAAGCCCAAAACTAACTGATATAAAAAAGGAAACTGGAAAGCACAGAAAAAACAGAAGTGGAAAAATAATTTGGTATACACCCCCATACAACCAAATGGTAAAGAACAAATTAGGATAAAAATTCCTTGCATTAATAGTTAAGCACTTTCCTAGAGAAAGTAAACTAAGTACTATTTCCAATAAAAATACACTAAAATTAAGTTACAGCTGTACTGAAAACTTAGAAAAAATTATGAAACATTAGACAATATAAAATAAAATGATCCCAAGCATACTGCTAAGAGTACGAAGAATTGGCTTGCTAATAACAACGTTAACATCTTACAATGGCCCAGTCAGTCGCCGGATTTGAATCCAATAGAAAATTTATGGTGGTTTTTGAAAAATAAGATCCGTGATAGAGGTCCAACAAACATCAAAAACCTGAAGACAATGACTCAGGAAGAATGGGACAAAATACCTATTAAAGTTTGCGAATCGTTAATTAAAAGACTACAGGAAGAGATTGGTTGCTGTTGAACTTAATAAAAGCTTTGCTACAAAATATTAAATGGAGAAAACATGTTTTTGTTCTGCTGTACGATCATTTTTTAAACCCCTAAATATTTAAATATTGCTATATTTTCTTAACCATGGAATATTATTTAGTTTTATATGCATACATTATAGTATGCAATCTGATACAGTAAAAATATTTTCATGTGTACAATCACTTATTCAACCCCACTGTATATATCTAAAGACAAGTTTCATTAAATAATTTAGATGTTTTGTCTACTCATTTTTAATAGGATCCTCTTGTAATTACAGTCAAGTTTCTTAGTATCCTTATTAAAGGAAGAAAGAAAAGTTACCATGTTGATGCATATTCATTTTATTCAGAGTACTTTTGACATTAGCACATTTATATCATAAAATTTAAAAATTCTAAAGTATATAAGTTTAGCACTTTTCACAAGTAAAAAATGTAATTTTCAGATGAACACAATTTTTTGTCTCAGAAAAAGCAAGGCCCTGATGACGTCATTGTGCTAATATCAAAAGTACTCTGAATAAAATGAATATGCATCAACATGGTAATTTTCTTTCTAAGATTGCAACAAGATTGCTACTTTGATTTTGTTTGACACAATTTGCAATTCACTTGTCTTGGTTCAAGACTTCATTTCACCTGACACCTGTTGACCTGACAAAATTTGAGTTGCCATTGCATTTTTTGTCCAGTACTTTCCGATATGACAATGTTTAAGCAGAAAAAGCTGGTGGATTAGCCATCATGCTGGTATTTAACCTACCTACCTAAAAAAAAAAAAAAAAAAGAAAAAATACACTTTATAATGCCTATTAAGGATGTAACTTCAAGCAATTGAAAAGTTGCACCCACCCCACTTTTCTTTTGACAGATTCTTGGAGACTTTTGAGAAACAAATAAGGAAAAGGTAAGGTTGCATTTCTGTTCCTAACACACTGATCTTGTCTCATTGAGTTTTTAATTTCTACATAATGGCATCTCCCCCCATAACCACAAGTGGTTTTCTGTTTGTTGGGGTAATCACGGGGAATTGGTTAAAGTCGCACAATACCTGTGATGAAAACAAAGAAGATTTGAACATAGTTGATGACTAGTGCTTGGTAGAATTTCAAGCAAATCAAAACTTTGAATGAACTTAACACACTATTGTGAATAGAGGGACAGAATATATATCTATTTGAAAGTATCCCTTTGATAAAATAACAGAGACAGTGCTTTTCTGCAACTTTTAGGATTACTCATTAGAACATGAAACCCCAAAAAGGGAATAAAAGTATGGTGCCACAAATCACATAGTCCAGCCTGTTCTCCTTCAGACGACCAGGTTCTGATAGATCTCAGAATCAAAATTTTCCATGGATAGAGCTTTAGAAATGTTGAAAATCCTCAAAGATAACATCTTCTTCCGGTTCCTGTTCTAATTTTAGCTATTACGCAATTTATGATTATCTCCCCTGAATTATTCGAAAATCTTTTCTTTATCAAAGGCAGGTGTATTAATACTAGTATAGGCACTATTTCTTTTCTGTCACAGGGACGGTGCAGGGAAACATAACCCTTACTTAATAACACATTTGATTTTATTATTAAGTAAGGGTTACATTTCCCTGCACCGTCCCTGTGACAGAAAAGAAATAGTGCCTATACTAGTATTAATACACCTGCCTTTGATAAAGAAAAGATTTTCGAATAATTCAGGGGAGATAATCATAAATTGCGTAATAGCTAAAATTAGAACAGGAACCGGAAGAAGATGGCGACATCGTCTAAGGACAAAAAAGGAAGGAAAAACACAAACTAGTTGAGTTCAACGTCCCAAGATACACTTTCCTAGGTCCAGGAACGGATCTAAAGAGACTGAAATACTCACCGGCATTGAACAAGTTAGATCAGGCAGCTAAGGAACACGATTTGGCATACAACAACTCAAAGATTACCACAGAGGAGGCTGATGAGAAATTTCTCAAGGACACAAAAGGAACAGGACTCGTCGGAGGTCTCGCTAGAGCGGCAATCAGAGCTAAGAGAGCTCTTGGACTTGACGACTACTTCAGAGGCGACATCGACAACAATAATACTGATTCTGTATGTAATATACAAGACATGGAAATTGGCGATTCGGGTGCACAGGCAGCGTCGGACGGCAGTGACGGTAACAGATGGAATGCAACAGTTATAGGAAAACGGTTACTGCCGGCTAGTTCAAATTACATACAACAACACTGTTTCAATAGGAGATTTAAAAACATGATTAAAACGACCGACATGAATAGCATTAACGGAACGTTCCCTAAATATCAGGGACAAACAACAGCAACCGGTAACATAGAACCTATAAACTCGATAGGACATTACGTTTGGGCACAGCCGGAATCGGCTGATTACGACATTCCGTACTTCCATACAATGTGGGTCACGCCGCCTAAGTAGGAAGCAACAATAAGAAACGCAACGTCATACAGAGTGACTAAGCAGGGATTCAAGATAGACAATATCATAGTGGGAGAATGGAGGACAAAAAACGAGGAAGTGTTCGTTCCAAATCCGCTACCGTACTTCGAACTATACGTAGACAAAGGAAATTACATAAGTTACGGAAACTTACAAGGCATAACAGGTGTACCGAACAAGAATTTCACAAATTCAGCCAATGAGAGGAACGGATGCAGAGCTACCTAAATACAAATATTCTTACGGGTGTCCGATACATTTACTAAATATCATGCCAAACAGCACATTGCAAATTACGGCATCAAACTTGCAAACCGAAATACCGATGATAGACTTACACGCCTGGAGAGAAATGGACGACGTAGTCAAACTAAGACAGGGAGATACATTCACACACATTTGAAATAACCCAAGCCTATTGCGAAAACCACTGACTAACATACGTGCAGGACAACTACACGATAATGGGGGCAATCATGGCAGAGTCACACTTGATATCCGGCTTACAAGGTGCAAAGATTTTTTACTAAGGTAGATCTCGCAAAAGCATATTATCAGGTACCGGTAGCTGCTGTTGATATCCCAAAGACGGCTGTCACCACGCCCTTTGGTTTGTTTGAATTTTTGAAAATGCCTTTCGGCCTATGCAACGCGGCACAGACCTTTCAACGTCTTATGGACGAAGTCCTGCGTGGACTCCCTTTCGTTTTCGACTACATTGACGATATTTTGATAGCTAGTGAGGACGCTGCCTCTCATAAGCGTCATTTAAACAAAGTTTTTCAATGTTTGTCTCACTATGGTTTCTGTCTGAACCTTGACAAATGTGTTTTTGGATCGAACCACATGGAGTTTTTAGGCCATCATATTGATGCTAACGGAATCTCTCCTGTTTCCGATAAAATTAAAGCTATTGCTGAATTTCCCGTCCCTGTTTCCATTAAGCAGTTGAGACGTTTCATCGGAATGATTAACTTCTACCGCAGATTTATTCCAAATTGTTCTGATGTTCTGACTCCACTTACTAACCTTGTACAAAAAAGAAATAAAGCTATAGCACTGGAGGATGAAGCTTTGGATGCCTTTCCAGCAGCTAAAACCGCTCTAGGCAACTTTTCAAAGCTTAGTTTCTTAGAGGACGATCCTCAGTCAGATATTTACCTGACCACCGACGCCAGCGAATCCGCAATAGTCGCAGTCATTGAGCAAGTCCATGCCTCTCAACGCAGACCCATAGCATTCTTTTCTGCTAAGCTTTCTCCTGCACACTCACGCTATAGTACCTTCTCGCGTGAACTGCTAGCTATCTTTCGTGCAGTTAAACACTTTAGACATCTACTCAAAGGTCGGTCTTTTGTCATATTTACAGACCACAAGCCTTTAACTTCCATTATGTCTACTAATTCGGATAAATACACTTCGAGAGAGATCCGGTATCTGGATTACATTTCTCAATTTACCACTGACATCAGGTACATTAAGGGTTCGGATAACACTGTCGCCGATACCCTATCTCGAACTGAGATGTTCGTCGTGCACGCTGATGCGCTCAGTCAGGACTTGATCGCCGACGAACAGGAGGCGGACATAACTCTGAAGCATGTGTTATCCGACACTTCTTTGGAACTTCAGAAATGTTCAGCTCCGTTTAGCAACACGGTCCTATACTGCAATGTCAAGTCCAACATCCCGAGACCTTATGTCCCTCAGTCTCTTCGCAGACAGGTTTTTGACAGTCTGGACAGAGGCAGCGGTATACATTATGACCGTACCGCCTAGCAGACACTTCCACGGTCAAATATCTAAGAGGCTGGTCCACGGGAGAACCAATAAGGTGTTCACAAGTATAGCTGATAAGAGATCTAGAGGCGTGAAAAGCGGCAATTTCCTAAACAAATAATATATATAAATGCCACAGAAAATGGTCGCATTCACAGATTCTTCAGATTCTTAAGAAAAAACGAAAAATATGAACACGACCAGCGGCACTCCAACATCACCAAAATGAGCAGCTTTGGTGAAAAAGACGCTACTGGACGACGAGAAAAGCGGAGACAAGAGGCTCACTTGCTACACCTGGATATACAGGTGGTGGCAGTCTCCGAGCGAGTTCGTCATCAGGCTACCAGAGGGAAACAGTCTCTGTTGACGGCAAAAAAGGTGTGCTAAGGGGCAGTGAAAACGAAGAGAAGAGTATCTTCTCAACGTTTCTAGAAAACTGCCCGAACAAACTGAAAAACTGTAGTGACGTAGATCACTTTCATATGCAGTCAGCATCCTACGTGCCTACATTCCTTTAACATATTGAAAAAATTGTTAAAGACGAGGGGATCTGGTCCGTACACTGTGTCAGCACAAAAAGTGTACAATCCACAGTGTGCACATACCTTACTCAAGATCCGAGCCAGAAATACGTTGTGGCAGCAGACAACATCAGCATGACAGGACAACGCGAGATGCTAAACAGACTGACAGACAGAAAATTACAAAACAGAGATCGATTATCATCCGACGACAACGACGACGACTTGGAAGAGAGGAAGACGACAGTCTGCGGAAGAAAGTATGATTTTAGAAAAAAAGATGATGAAAAAATGTAACAGTACAGACGTGGCTGACATCACACTGTACTGCAAAAATACAAACAATTTACAATACAAAAAAGCATGAGAATCCATTCACTGAAATACAGCAAACCTGACAAACATCCTCAGCGCGGCCGCTATAAACTGTCACATAGAAACCGAGGTTAGTCTGATCTGGGAGCAGATACGAGCAAAGAGCGAATGCTTCCAACAGCAAAAGAATTACTACTGATCTATATGCAAAAGCCTGGCCATCTTTGAAGAATGGTGCTCCTTTCATCGAATAGACAAAGAGAGAAATTCACCAGAGACACAAGATCACCCCGAAGATCAACAGTCTCCACATAACGGGCGTGAGCAACTCGGGGAAATCTTGCGTCTCAAGATCAATAAAAAATGGGCTAATGAATTGAGGACAAATGAGGTGTCAGGCGTCAGACAACTTCACGTTCGGGAGCTGCATCGATAAGACGCTGATCTACACGGAGACGTGGTTTACACCTAACAACATCGAAGAGGCAAAATGCATCCCCGAGGACACCGAAACGTACGTAAATGTGAAGCACCAAAATGAGAGGATCTTAAGGCGCACTCCATGTATCAGCACGTCGAACGAGAACCGTGGCAACATGTAATGGGCGACAAACAGACCATACTCAACAGAATGCACCACTACGAGATGAGAAGCCCCATGATTGCACTGAAGGAATGGGGCAAAATAGAATTGAATCCGCTCATGTGGCTGACGATCTGGAAGAAACATATCAACGCCTACGTGCATAATGAACACAGCACTGTAGACACAGACCGTTACCACGTCAAGCCAAGGCCTGTGTCTAAGTGTCTATTCGATACTTCAGACCTGGTATCACCAAAGAAAATGGAACACTGACTGGCTAGGAAAAGACTGGCAGAAGATTTCCTCGCAGATTATGTTCCTCCGGACTGTCCTGGGTGCAGCTCGACCCATCGTACAGCAACCAGGTGTGTAAGACGCACAACTGCAGGATGGAAGACTGCTTCTGGTTGTGGCCTGAGGGATACGACTTGACCAAAAAATGCTACAGTGAGCCCGTCAATGACCCCTCCACCTCAGACAACACCATCACCGACACCACCAATGCCTCCTCATCCAGATTCGCCCAGACCCCTAACCATAGACCTCACCACGCCTCCATGCACAATAGACATCATCACGCCACCAGCACCTAAGAAAAAAAAAACAATGATCCAAAGCTATAACAAACGAGTTCATATTCTTAGATAATAGATAGAATAATGGACACTTACTTAAATACTTACTACCATAGAAAAAATAAGAATTGTCTCCGCTTAATTTGAGTTACGTGCGTCCGTGCTCGAAATGTTTACCCTCACAGGCACTGATGTCTCTCTATTCTCTTTTCTATTCTGTATATATATTGCAATAAATATCTATTATTGGAATTTCTGGATGACTGTTATTTATTCCAAAAGTATATACATATACTCCAATAGTGTATATACAGTGGGGGGAAATAAATATTCGTACACTTGAAAAATTGTATTTTTATAAATGTAAAAGCCTTAAATAAAACAAATCTCAACACATTTTATGTATAAAGATACATACTATTAAAAAAATAATAAACTTAATTCTTATTCTAACAGAAATTAATGCGTTTTTTTAAATTCTAACTGGTGAAAAAAGTATTCGTACAAATCAATTATTAGAATAAAATAATCAATTAATTATGAAAAAAGTATATTCTAGAATGTTCCAGTAATGTTATCAGTAATTATAGTTAACGCTATTAGCCATTAGAGCATTCTACAATTTCTAGTCTTACGAGAAGGTTCTAATAATGCCTAAAGGTAAAGAATTGACTATTTCACAAAAACAACATATTTTGTCTCTTTGGAAAGATGGGAACCGTTACAGAACGATTTCTAACAACCTGAATATTCCTTTTACTACAATTGCTTCGTTCATTGCAAGGTTTAAAACTCGTAACAGCGTCGAAAACCAAAGACAAACAGGTGCTCCAAGGAAGATTTCTCTAAGATCAGCAAGGATATTAGGACACCAGATCCAACAAAATCCACAGGTTACCCGAGAAGAGCTGCAGGAACATCTGTGTGCATTAGGGATTAAAGTAACCAAGCGTACAATAAGTAATGAACTACACAAAAAACAGTTTGAAATCACTCATCCCAAGGAAGACTCCACTCCTCTTGAAACGACAGAGAGATGCTAGGCTAAAATTCGTTAGAGAGCATAAGGATAAAGAATATTCATTTTGGGAAAAAGTACTATGGACAGATGAAACTAAAATAGAGTTGTTTGGTCATAATTATCGAAATCATGTGTGGAGGAAGGACGGTGAAGCCTACTTACCAAAGAACACGTTGCCAACTGTAAAGTTTGGTGGTGGCAGTATCATGATCTGGGGCTGTTTTTCTGCAAAAGGTGTTGGCAGAATATCAATAATAGATGGCAAGATGAATGCCGAAAGCTACCAGAAAATCATGCAAGACAATTTAATGCGTTCTGTTGAGAGACTTCGGCTACCTCCTGATTGGGTTTTCCAACTGGATAATGATCCTAAGCATACCGCTAGATCTACAAGGAAATGGTTAGCTGAAAGTAACGTTGATGTCTTGCAATGGCCAAGTCAGTCCCCAGACTTGAACACAATCGAGAATTTATGGCGATATTTGAAAATTCAAATTGGGAAAAGAGCACCAACAAATATCAAGAATTTGAAGACAATATGCCAAGAAAAATGGGACAAAATACCACTCAATGTGTGCAAATCATTAGTTGAGACGTACAGGAATAGACTGGTAGCTGTTGAACTCAATAAAGGATATTCCACAAAGTATAAAATTAAGTTAATATGCTTTTTTTGTTTTGTACGAATACTTTTTTCATCAGTTAAAATGAAAAAAAAAATGCATTAATTTTTGTTAGAATAAGAATTAATTAAGTTCATTACTATTTTTTAATAAAATGTATCTTTACACATAAAATGTATCAGATTTTGTTTTAGTTAAGGCTTTTACACTTATAAAAATACAATTTTTCATGTGTACGAATATTTATTTATCCCCCCCCCCCCACTGTATACATAGTACAATAAGCATGAACCTGCCTGCATGTGAAAAGAATAAATTTTGCTTTTCATAAACTGCCTGCATATGTTAAAGAAAAAACATTTTCGGTTTCAGCATCATCGAAACTGCGACTTTGAAGAATTTCTACCAAGATCACATGACTATGACATCAGACTACAACATCACGTGACTTACGAAGTAAGCGAAAAAATATACACATCACAGGTAAAGGTCTATTGGCAAGAGGCACTTAACGCATCAGCTAGCAGTTACAAGCACTAGTATTCTATTTTATTCTAAAACTTACCAGCTATCAGCTATAGGAGAGTAACAGTACCCTTCTAAGAGGGGTACTGTAATGTTACAGTACCCTTCTAAGAGAGGTACTGTAACGTTACAGTACCCTTCTAAGAGGGGTACTGTAACGTTACAGTACCCTTCTAAGAGGGGTACTGTTACACTTTTTCTTTTATTTTTCCTCAAAACCAAAAGAATGAATTTATCAGGAAATTGAACAACTGGCAAAAACATGTATAGAAACTACCAAACATTTTAGATTGTAAATCTTTTTTTTTTTTTTAAAACATGCACAAAAAAAAAGAGTTGATTAAAATGGAAACACTTTTTAATGCAAAGTCTCTTTCCTGGTACCCACCCCTACTCAACCACAAATATGCTTTTATATTGTTAGGCAGATTATTCATTCTAATCTGACCCAAAATAGAGATCCATAGGTGTCCAACAAGGGCAAGTATTTAAAAGACAACCATCTCTGCAGAGAGAAAGTTGCCTGCAGCAAAATATAACATAATGCTGTTACCAGCAGTTTGGCTTTATGGTTAGATAATCAAGCCCACTGCTGTGGACGGAGATAGAACACCCAGAGATATGTCTCTTTTTTGATTTTTGGTTATTTGTTTCTTTAGTTGTCAAATATCCAAAAAGATTTGGGGAGCAGGTGGGGGTTTACAATTGTGCAAGTAGTAGGATGAGTTGCCAATATTTTAGAATATTTTGTTTGGATAAATGCCAAAAATGGAAAAAGATAAAAATACAACAAGAAATTATGAAATTAGAAATCAATATAATAAACAATTTCAAAATAATAAGTGAGTTTCCTTAGCTGTAACCTTCAACTTACAAATAGGAACATACCAATCATTCAGGAAACAAAATGACAACCAACTCTTTCACATATATTGCTCCCTTTATGGTGGAGCACTATTTACATTTATTTCAATACTTAAACATGAATAAAACCAATTTTGGAATTTTGCTAAAAAAATATTCCCAATACAAACAGAAATATTTTGAAAGAATGGTTTTGAAAACTGAAGATTTGCTCAGACAAATAAGATTCCAAGATAACTAATGTCAATAATACTAACAAATGTAATTGCAGAAATTCTAATGATTGCTCATTGCAAAACAAGTCTGACCAACTCACTTATCTAAGAACTATTTCTACAATAGAAAATCCAACTGTTGAAAAATTTTATATAGGGAGTACTAAAAATTCTTTTAAAACTAGGTGGTACCAAAATCGATATATATTTATATGTAAATACAATTAGCGAGGGACAATTAAAATAAAATATCCCCCAACAAATTAAGAGATTTAACAAAATCCTTCTGCTGGCAGAGAGAAGGTTTGTGCAGTGATATAGACACTGATTCTAAAATCTTTAAAATCTTCTAAGTGTCCAGTATATTTGAAGGTTCCTTGTATTGGAGATGAGAGTCAAGCAGATCAATAAGACGGTTTCTAATTGCTTTCTGTCTGTTGCTCTGCATTGCATTTTTCGTACTAGGTCTGCATTTCCGTTGTTTGGTAAGGATAGTTTGCCCTACATCAAATTGAGTAATTTGGTTTACGAATTTAGTTGCCAGTGTGCTGCTGGTTATGTGGAGCATACCACCTTAGATTTTGAAACTTCCCTCTTCGAATATGGAATCTGCTATCATGCAACATTTAGTGGAATATATAGCAAGTGCCAAGTTTTGCTACATTTATAAGAACCAAATAAGTGTATAAATGTAGCAATACGATTCTGCTGCAAGGCAATTGGCTAAAGTTAAAAATTTTACCCTGATGATGAATGACGTTTGAAAGTACTCGGTTGTCTTTTGGAAAATATATATATCAATATAATTTTGAAATAAAAAGTCATTCGAAAATATGAGAAAATACAAAAGAAAATCAGCAGGTTGTCTTTGGCTTTTAATACGTGTTGAAAGGATGTTGCCTAAGTATATATATATATATATATATATATATATATATATAAAAGAGATAATTACAGGAACAAAATTCAAAAACTGTCTTTAATTGTTATTACTAGTAATAGTAATTTATTTATTTTATAGTTCTACATGTTGCATTAAGTTTCAGTTAATGAATATTTTTCTACATTTTCATCTTTACAATAAACTTAAATCGAGGGGGGGGGAATAAAAATTGTAGGAAAATTCAATAGATTTAAGTAATGTCACTAAATCTCAACTCTGTGCAAAAATAGGATCACACAGAAATAGACCCCTTTTTGTGTAAAAATAGGCCCACACAAGATCCGAGTTCAAATTTCCACATTAGTATTTATTAACCGTATCCTAGCCAAAAGCTGTCACCATATGAATTCACTCCTTTGTATCTGAAGGTGTATTCTGTCAAATCAAGAGTGTTGCTAAAAATAAAAACTTGCCAACTGTTGTTATTTCCAACATTTTAAGCTGCAAATAGACTACTCTCACTTTTGAACAACGAGGCTTAACTTCCATTTTCTGATGCCATTTATCATTGTTCAACACTCTGTATGCAGTACATCAATTAAGCCCATGTGAATTTTGTTGTGATTTTTTTCTTAACAAAAATGGCCGCATTGAATTTCAACGAAGCCTCTATTCATTTGATTCACATTCAAGTGATGATTTTGAAGGCTTTACCCAGGCAGATATGGATGAAGTGGTTGGATATGAACCAATATGGTTGGATGGAGCTTTTATGGAAGCTACTGGTCCCTAAGATGTACCTGATAGCATTTCCAAAGGAGAATTATTTTGTCTATTTATAAACAATAAAATAATAACTTTATCTGTGAATGAGACAAATATGCTAGTCAAGTGAAGGAAAGGAGTGGAGTAAATGCTGGTGTCTACTTGAACATAAACAAATGAAAGGACATCACTTTTGATGTAATGAAGGCCTTCTTAACCATTTTGCTTCTTATTGGATTCACAAAGCAGTCATCATTTGAATTATATTGGTCAACTGATGAATCTATTCAGATGCCAGGTTTCAGGCACATAAAGCTAAGAGACAGGTTTCTGAGACTTTTGTCATCTTTCGGATAACTCCAATGCAAAACTCAGGAAGCACTCTGACCATAAGGCATTCAAGATCTGGCTGCTTTCCAAGAGACTTGTGCCACTTGTGCTGAAATACTTTTATCCTGGAACTTTCAGTGAATGAAAGTATGATTGCTTTCAAAGGCACAAACAGTTTATGTACATGCCTGCAAAACCAATCAAGTGGAGGCTAGCTGACAAAGACTAGCTACCTTTACAATTGGCAACTGTACTTGTGCAGAGAATCAACTCTGCCACTTTGTTGCCCACGAAGTTGTTTCTTGCCAAAGTCTTCAGGTCAATGAAAATAAAGGAAAAATATAGCGTTGTGTCATTAGACTCAACTACTTATTTGAATAGAGCTTAAAAAAATGAAAATAAGAAATGGAAAAATTAAAATTAAAATTTTTTTTAGCATTTAATAAAGAAAACTTGAATACTGCGGAATTAAGCTAAATATAGTACTGTACAAATTAATTGGGACAGTGACTTTAGTTTAATATATTTTTCTTTTATACCGTCTTTGGACAGTGTCACAATAGTTTAATGACTCCTAATCACAATGAAGTCATTACAGTGCAAACTTCTGTTACAATGAAACAATTTTGAATATTTTAGAATTTATTTGTGACTAAAGTTTGTATTTGGTTAAAAACTGTGTCAGTTATACAGTTTTACTTGTAAGTCAGATTTTTTAAAAGTTTCTTCAGTTACTGCTTCTGATTTCAAAACTAACTTGATTATTTTCTTTCAACAGGTAAAATAAAAATGGATATAACTCCTAGAAAGCATGCGCAGGTTATTGCATTCCATGAACATTCAAACAAATCTGTGCAACAAAAAGCCCAAAGCCTCAAGATAAGCAAGTCCAGTGTTGGACACATTGTGAAAAGGCAGGCTCTATTGGGTCACAATAAGGTTTTGAGAAAGGGAAGTTGTGGAAGAAAAAGAAAAACGACTAAAAGAGTTGAAGCAATGCTGCTCAGAAACAGCATTATAAACCCGAAGAGTCCCGGAGAGTAGTAGCAGAGACCTGGCAGCAGATTTAGTGTTTCCATATCTGACTCAACTGTCAGGAAATGGCTACTTGAAATGGAGTGACCAGCTAGCAAACTAGATAATAAAAAAAAAAATAAAAACCCAGCTTTTGACAGGAGGAGTCAATGATGAACGACTCCAATGGGCAAAATCTCAAAGATTGGACAGTGAAAGATTGGAAAAAAAAATGTTGTTCTCAGATGAAACACACTTTGAAGTGAGAGGTCATCGATCCTGCTTTGTACGAAGAAGCAAAGGTGAACCCACAAGAGATGGTTATATTGAGCAAAAGCCAAAACACATTCAAGAAAATGTTCTGGGGGGAGCAGTTTTAGTGCAAATGGGTTAGGTAGATTGAGTATAATTGGGGAGGGGGGTGATAAATAGCACTAAATATGAAGATCTTTTGAAAGTCCATATACTCCCAACAATGGAAGGATTTTACCGAAATGCAGATGGTGTGTTTCAGCAAGATAATGCCACCTTCCACAGACGGAAAACAAAATGCAAAATTTTTTTTCAAAGTGAGGGTGTAAAAGTATTGCACTGGCCAGGAAATTCCTGAACTGAACCTCATTGAAAAGTTGCAAAGTATTGTGAAGCAACAAGTGATAAAATATGACTGTACCACCAGGTCAATTCAGGTATGGTATCACAATGAAGAATTGGGCAACATGCCTGAAATTGGCCGAATCTATGCCAAAACACGTCCAAATGCTAATTAAAATAGGTGGACATATAAAATACTGATTTGTGACATCTTAGAACCGTTATGTACAGCTTTTTGGAAAAAATAAACGTAATTTGGTAATATGTCATTTCTGCATTTTATTGAAGTCACTGTCCCAATTAATTTGCACAGTAGATGGTCAAAATTTTAAGACCATACCTAAAAGAAATCCTTTATAATGTCTGTTTTTATGAGATTATATATTTATTAGATTCTATTTTATGCATTATGTACCTAAGATATAAAATGTGTAACTGTAAAAAAATCACTTGGTGAATGCGGCCTCTATGAGGGCCAATAAATTTCAATGAAGCCTTCATGTGCAAAAAGGTTCCCTAGACCTGCTCTAGACTTTGGTCTCTCTCTCTGTCATCTAACCACCTCCACAAGCAATGCCCTGTCAAGGAAATCATTCAGCAACAAAAAACAGAACATAGAAGATGACAAATAGTAATAACAAAAGTTCCTTTGTTTAACTAGTAACATGGACATGTAAAGTTGTAATTTCTATTTTATCCTTTTTTTTTCTTTTTTTTTTTAAATAATTTTACTTATTTACTGGGGACAAAAAGTCCCCAGTAAATAAGTAAAAACTTTTAAAGTATCGATTTATTTGTATAAATCTCTAAGAAGCCTCCCCCTCCCATAATGGCTAGGAAGAAAAGGAAGGAAAAATCACATATGTTGGAGAATTGAATATAACAGTGGTAGTTTAACTTTACAAGTAGGAAGAAGAATGATCTTACATGTCAATGGTACAATTATTAGTAACTACATAATTGCTAATGGTAGTAACATTGACGCTTGCTAGCTTGATCTACCCAGGGAAAGTTCACATGTTGACTGTAAAAAGTTCAAATTTTCACTAATTTGTGTATTTTATTTTTATTATTGTCCCTGTTAACGGACAAAATTCTTAGAAGGATAATAAATTTAGATTCTCCATTTCCTTTTGGTTATATAAAGGTTAACAAAACTTATACAAAAGTTAAAATTTTACATAATTTATTACAATGACTCTTCATTCATCCCATGTTAATTTTTCTATTCAACATCCATTTGCATCAAACTTTATTGTTTCGTAAAGAATTTTCAGTTCTCCTACGACACATTCCAAGATCACCTCCACACCCATGCGCTCTGTATCTGGTGGACTAGTTGACAAGTGGTGCACTATGAGCTGCTACCAGCAGGCCAAAACATCACTGCGGACCTGTACTCGCAGTAAGTACTGAAGCAGAAGGAGCCAGTAATCTTTAATCACAAGAGTGTACTGCTCCCCCATGACAATGCCAGGCCACATGTAATGTTGGTGGCCAGAGATAATACAGGGTGAGAGTGCTATTTGAGGACATATTAAGTTCACTACACACTGAAATCATTTATAATTCTTTTATTTTTATTTCAGATAACCCAGTCAGAAGATGTTAACCCAAGAAATGTAAAGACATGCAGTCATTGTTGCTTTAGCTGCAAAACATAGCGATTTAAAAATCAGTAACTTTTTACATGTTGCCAGATCATTTGTTCATAAGGTTCGGTTGGAGCTAGAGGGATGTGATGGCAATGTTTCCCCTGTAGCAAAAAGGGAAAAAAAAGCATTCACAGCGCTCTGATACCATGAGAACACCAGAATTTATACGGAATGTTCAAAACACCATCGATGAGAACCCCGGAAGATCAATGGGTTCATCGGCAAAGAACTCCAGATATCAAAGTGGACTATCAGAACCATGGTACATCAGGACATTCGATATAAGTCATATGTAGTGAGAAAAGGCTAATTCATATCAGTGAAGACACGAGAAAACCGTCTCATGCCTTCAAAATGGCTGGTGAACAAAGTGAAAAATCCCCATGAACATGGCATGCTTCGGTTTTTCTCTGATGAAAAAAATCTTTGACCAAGATCAGAAAACAAACAGACAGAATGACAGGTGGCTATGTGCATCTTCTGAAGTACCCAGGATGATGCACACCAAATATCTGGCTACTGTGATGGCTTTAGGAGTTGTGAGCAGTGAAGGTCATGTCACCTTATATTTTCCCATAAGGTCTCATGTTCAATGCTGCTGGATACATTAATGTTCTTAAAACAGTTGTTAAGCCCTGGATAAATAAAGTATGCAATGGAAAGCCATATGTCTTTCAACAAGACTGCACCTTCTCACAAAGCCATTGTAACCCAGGATTGGTTATCAAGGAATTTTAACGATCATATAACCCCCAAAATGTGGCCCCCTAACTCACCAGATTTAAAATCTATGGACTATTACATGTGGAGCATCATTGAAAAGGAGACTAATCGACATCCTTATAGTACCACAACTGCACTGAAGGCCGCCATTGTCCAGGTGATGTCCAAAATGAATAGGGACCACTTAATTGCAGCGTGTGGACGGTTTCAAGCCAGAATAGAAGCAGTCATTAAAGCGAAAGGTGATTTCATAGAATAATTAGATAAAGAAGTATCATGAGGATATTTGTGTCAATTTCAATTAAATATATACATTGTTTGCTAAGATATTGCTGTTTATTAAACATACTAAAAATGTCCTCAAATAGTACTCGCACCCTGTATACAGTGACTTGGCTGGGAAATACTGTATCACCCTCCTTACTCCCAGACTTTGCGCAACAGATTACCACCTATTCCATCCCCTGGACAACCACCTTCATGTGAAATCCTTCACAAACGAGCCAGACTTACAGCAGGCACTCTCAGACTTCTTGCGTCCAAGAAACCCAATTTATTCCGCCAAGGTATTGCGCAGCTTGAGGCACGTTGGCAAAAAGTTCTGGATGCCAATGGTGATTATTTGGAAAACTAACGGTATGTCAAATTTGCTGTCTACCTTTTTTATTCTAATAAATAAAAAATGGCAAGGAATTTTTTGGTTACCTTATAATGCAGGGAAATTACCCCTGGAAAAATTTACAACTGAACAAAGAACCAAAATTCTGGAATTTTATTTGGGATTCAACCAATCCATCTAATGTTGTGAAATCATGAAATTTTATGATTAGCGCATTCCCCTTACCTTACACACAATTATTTTTGGAGGGGATACCTTAAGGAGGGTGTTTATATCAATAGACTGCAGACAAATCATCATCCCAAGGATAACATCTGTGCAGAAATTCCAGGGCTGCAGCCAGAATTATTAACCACTGTGTTATGGAGAATATTATTGAAAAAGTGCACGTCTGTGTGAAGTCAAAAATGGTAAGGATATTCATGTTGTATATTTTTTATAAATGGAAATATATTTCCAAGGTTTGAATTTTCGTTCTGTATAAAACTGTTTTTGTCACAATTTTAATAAGACTCAAAACACAACATTTACACTATATGTGTGTGGAGCCCCATTTCAGAGTTGTAGAAAAATGCTAATAGATTTTTAAGTACTATCACTAAAATTAACTCCATTTTTGTGCATTGAGGAAATACAAATATTTTAATTTTGTAGTTGTATAGCCAATCAGTGACGTCAAATTAGATGTATGGTATTCTTTGAATCTGCAAACAATAAACAAATATCTTACAATAAAATTTTTGCAAATCAACATCAGAATATATCAACAATATTTTTCCTTCCTTAGGGGGACACACTCAACTCTCTAACCTTATCTGTCGTACGTTTGTGAGGAAGTTACTAGAATTTTATACAGACACTTAAAACAACGTAACCAGAAAAAACATATTTTGTGCGTAATTCTTTTCTTTCAATTTGGAAGAAAAATAATACTTGAATAAATATATAAATAATTAAAATTTGTAGATCTGTTAAGATTATTTGTATTTCTTCACTTACACACGCCTTTCCCGCTACATGTGGTTCTATATGTTAATGGATTCAGGGAACTTAACTCTTCTCTATCCTCAAGGACTGTAGAACTCTTGAACAACGGAGTCTGTTTTCCTTATGCCTCTACCTGGGCATCTCTCTCTCTCGCTACCTTTTGATGTGATGAGTCGTGTGAAATAAAGCTCTGTCAACTACAGCGAAAGCGTCCTGTTTTCTTCTTAGTTCATCTACATACAGCATTAACACTATATACAGGATATTGAGCACTGTATTAATAAATAAAAATAATCCTAAAAGAAAAAAATTGCTAAGAAAAAAAAAAGAAAAAAATTGCTAAGAAAAAAAAAAGAAAAAAATTGCTAAGAAAAAAAAAAGAAAAAAATTGCTAAGAAAAAAAAAAGAAAAAATTGCTAAGAAAAAAAAAAGAAAAAAATTGCTAAGAAAAAAAAAAAGAAAAAAATTGCTAAGAAAAAAAAAAGAAAAAAATTGCTAAGAAAAAAAAAAGAAAAAATTGCTAAGAAAAAAAAAGAAAAAAATTGCTAAGAAAAAAAAAAGAAAAAAATTGCTAAGAAAAAAAAAAGAAAAAATTGCTAAGAAAAAAAAAAGAAAAAAATTGCTAAGAAAAAAAAAAGAAAAAAATTGCTAAGAAAAAAAAAAGAAAAAAATTGCTAAGAAAAAAAAAAGAAAAAAATTGCTAAGAAAAAAAAAAGAAAAAAATTGCTAAGAAAAAAAAAAGAAAAAAATTGCTAAGAAAAAAAAAAGAAAAAAATTGCTAAGAAAAAAAAAAGAAAAAAATTGCTAAGAAAAAAAAAGAAAAAATTGCTAAGAAAAAAAAAAAGAAAAAAATTGCTAAGAAAAAAAAAAAGAAAAAAATTGCTAAGAAAAAAAAAAGAAAAAAATTGCTAAGAAAAAAAGAAAAGAAAAAAATTGCTAAGAAAAAAAAAAGAAAAAAATTGCTAAGAAAAAAAAAGAAACCACTTCCAACTGCAAAAGTTCCATGAAAAATTCAGAGAACACAATGTAAAAAAGACAAATTTTTATCAATTATCAAAATGTGGATACCATATATGGTCAGGTTGAAACTCCAGTAGGTTTCATCATTCCATGGATTGCTCAGACAATAGCTTCAGAGGAAAAAAGGCTAAATAAATTGTACACATGAGAAGCAGAATGTTTTGGTCAGTCAATTGTTATAAAAACAACGGGGATGAAGTGGCTTGTCCAACTATTTTACGGGATTAGAGTTGGTTCTCAGACTGATGTACCTTGAACAAGAGCAGTGAATTCAGGAAATGATTAACATTGCACGATTAAATACGACTAAGTTGTCAGCATGATATTTTGTAACTTCTATTCCAAACAATGACTGGCAACATTTATACCTTCGCTTTCTCAGAAGAAAGAGTTTTGCTTTTGTTGGAACCCAAGAGGATCTGCTTAATTTGAAAGAGAAGCTTTCACATTCCAGCCTCACCCAAGATAAAAACTCTTGCTTTCATTACTGTAACAGACAGGTGTAAACTATTAGGACAGGTAACAAAGGTTAATACAATCATACTCAATCTGAAACAAGGTAATGAAGGTAAGTGTGACACCGGCCTTTCTAACACAAGGGAATTACACCGGTTCTCACTATATATAGTGCCAGTAATACCTACCCGGGGTGTAAGCAGCGACAGTACTACAACTGCCTAGCTGAGTAGTACCCGTTTCCTACCTTTGTATCTGTGATGTTAAATACACTTGTTCCTTAAACCAACCTCGACTTGATTTTCTTCTTTTTACTATTGTGCCACAACACAACAGTAAGATGTTAACAAAAATCACCAAGTGAATTCAATTTTGTTTTATTTTAGATCAGTGTTAAAAATAGTCAGCCTTTTAGCCAGAGTCAAGTGGACAGCAGCAGTTGTGTGATAACTTATATGAAGTTTTACATTATTAAAAAATTTTTTTTTTCATCTACTTTGATGACAAATAAAATTGTAACATAATGAAGGGCACTGCTGATTATGACTTGGATACAGTATGTGTACACTAAGGGCAAGTAGATAATTCTAGTAGAATTTGACCACTCCTACTAATGCACCATGTTTGATCTTCAATATGGTGAAAAAATTCCAGTAAAAGCAGGTGACATGCCCTACATATGTACACACACTACTTTTGCCCAATCAGATCTAAAAGTGAGGGGCTGGATTGTGGGCATTCAAGAGAGACATATTCATTTTGGAAAACTGCTGTGCATGTGTGACACAATGCTTTGCTAGAGCTTTGATGTTGGCAACTGTGGGCAAAAGAACAATACTTATTATGGCCTTAGACCAGGTTCTGAGCAAGACTGACATATTCGAAATGTAACTGTGGTTGACTACACAGAGACCAGAGCAATTGTGACTCAAGAGAGTGTCAACACAGACTGTTGAGACTCATCTATTTGACAACCTTACACCAAAAAGAAAGATATACATGGTTCCAATGGTGTGATGAGAGCTTCACTTATGGGGCCAAATGGCACAGTCACATCCAGTAATGAGAGCAGAGTCTCCTGTTAAGTGATGGTAGTCTGACTGGTGCCTGGTTTTAACTTATATTACAGAATGGCTTTGCCTCTCTGCCAGACAATTTTTGTGAATTGAGAACCAGGGAAGTACAAGCTAATAGACAAATCCAAAAGAGACATCTTTAACCTGCTCAGAAATAACAAAAACTCAGAGGCAAAAAGACATGAGATCTGCCAGGGAAATGTACTAACAAGTTTAACTTATTATAAAGGGAAAGTGACTGGGGTTTTAGTTTACCAGCAGCCACTGTAAGTAAGGCCAAAAGAAATAACTAAAAGAAATAATTGAAACATAAATCAGAATAGGTGAGCAACTTGATGGGCCAGAGTTTGATATCCTGGTTGACATGTTGATGTCCAAATCTAGTGACAATAGAAATAACATCATAATCTCTGCTATAGATATGTTCTTTCGAAAATTCCCCAATAATCCATTCTCTTGGTTTACAATCTGCATGCTAAATGCATATCAAGATTGTGCAGCTATAGGACTTCTACCACATCTCAGGAGATTGATCCAGGCAAAGTTTTACACATACCACTTGAGATCTTGCCATCTCAGTTCCTCACCTACCCATACCAAAATAGGAGCAAACACACACACACACACACACAGTAGAGTCAAACCCAGATAATCTATACAAACCAAAAGGAGAAGTAAATTTCTTCATCCTCTACACTAACATAAGGGATCTACATCCCAACTATCCAGAGGTTGAAGCACATCTTCATGAGGTTAAACCTGACCCAGATCAGTACAGGGTGGGTAAGGTATTTGAGGGCATACCTTTTTATGGTTACTGCTGCATTTTATTTTATTTTTATTTGTTTTTCAGAAAATAATAATGGCAAACACTAAACTTACTCAAGAAATGAAAAGACATGCTGTAATTAGGCTTTAAAGGCTGGGCATAGCGATTAAAAGAAATATCAATTTTTAAAAGTCACCAGATCTTTCATCAACAAAGTTTGTAAGGGATTAGAGACTGAAGATGGAAATGTATCACCAATATCAAAGTGTTAGAAACATTCCAAATGCTCTGACATCATCAGAACACTTGAACTTATTATTATTATTCCTTGATAATCCATTCTCTCAGTTTAGAATCTGCACACTACATCTCTATACTATCAAGATCAGCTGTAGGACTTCTACCACATTTTGTGAGATGTTTGGGAGTTGAACTGAAGCAATGTCTAAGAGTACAGAAGAGCTTAGCAAACCCTACTCATATACTCCTTATTGTCGATCAATGAGAATTATAAACAAATCACCTTAATCACAATATGGATTGTATCTTTATCAGAAAAGGAGTTTCGCAGTCAAATGATAGTAGTTAGATAGAAACCGTTCTGTAGATTTTGATATGCCTATGGATTCTCCAGATAAACATAAAAATATCCTTCCATAAAAGTAACTGTTTCTGAGGATTAAAATGTAAAAAATTCAAAGATCTCATGTGTGTAATGGAAAAAAAATAAATAAATAAATAAAAAGAGTCTCATTGTAGAACTTGACAGTCAAAAAGATTCCTTGACTTCTTCTCACAAGAGTCAGAAATCACTTAATCAGACAATCGATTGGTAAACCGTTATTTGAACCAGAAGTGAACCAACCAAATAAAGAGAAGACGGCATAGAATCCAGGTCAGCTGTGGACAAAGATAACCAAAAATGAGACTATAACAGCGTCACCAACCATTCAAGTAGAGAAAACATGACTAGATGTAGGGACAACTTTTTTCCTTTTCCAAAACTTCACTGCCAAAAAAGAGTCACGTCATGCCCAGCAAAATCAAAGAAAATGGCAGGTAATTGTAAAGTAAAAGGTTCAGGCAGCAGTTCCTAAATTTTCATTGAGCCTCAGGTTGGCAGACATAGACAGTCCTAAAGGAGAAACCTGACAGTTGTATATTGACAGAGATTTAAACAAAAAAAACAAAAAAAAAAACTGCATCAGTCGTACCAGTCCAAATGAGAAGAAGCTCTACTTAAACTATGTATGATTTCAGTCAAGTCAATGTTTTCACAAAATTGGTACAATTGATAAAATTATCAGGGTATACTTCTACTTATGATAAATATACCATAGCAAACTTCATTTTAGGTGTTTTTATTATAATTATGTACAATAACTTATTTCATTGTATTAAATTTCTCCGCAACTCTTATAAATAATCTATAATAGTAATTGAGATTAAAAATAAAAATCAGACAAAGATTGCCATGGGTCATAAGAAAGATATAACTTCAAAACAGAAACAAGATAATGTAAAGTTATTGAGTTTTGGGAAACAATGTTGGAAATTGCAATAAAAGTTAAAACAGAAATAATAAAATAAAAAATAAACATTGAAAACATTGGTAAGAACAAGAAAAAAAATGGCTTTGAGAAGGCCACAAAAAGATCTAAGAAAAATTAAAATGGTAACAAACAAGAAATTAGATTACCAGGCAAGAAAATATTTGAAGAGGCTGGTATTGCAAATGCAAACCAAAAAAAAAAAATACTTTGAATATTAGCAACATTGGCTAAAGACATGAAAGCAACGAAACTACCACCTTTAAGTAAATCTCTCAAAGAAGAAATTGGGCTAAGAAGTACGAGTAACAAATTTCGCAATATTAACTTTTCAAAGATGAATATTTGAATGAACCTGATAGCATGGTTAGAGAGTGTGTCCTCCTTCACCAGCACAACTTAGAAGACAGCATTAGGTGGTGGAGTAATGTTTGAGGCTAATATTGTAAGGAGGAAATTATAGGTCCATTCCAAGTTGATGAGGGTATCATTTTTTTTTTTTAAATCATTTCACCCCAAGTAAGATATTAAAGCCACTAAGAGACACAAGGGGTTACTGAGTATGAGAGAATATGTGAAAAAAAAAAAAAAAAACATTATTAAGGAAAGACAACAATAAAAGAACAGGAATTAAGAAAAAAAAGAAAACGATGATTGACAGAGTATTTAAATTTTTAATTTATATTTTTTAAATTTAAATTTATGCTAAATGCAGATAATTATTTTAGGTTCTTCAATGAGATGTGGGGGGGGTTAAAAGTCACAACTGAGAAGTCTTAAGCTAAAAAGTATCCCCATGTAAGACCATACTCCTTCACATTCTGAAAAGCTGATAATTGTGCATACCTTGCCAAAAAGGTTTCAGAGACACTAAATTAATGGAATGGCTCCCAACCATTCCAGATAAAGAAAGAAAGTTTGTAGTCCATCATTGAAAATAACTGTATATGAAAATGAAAAACAATATTCAAGCAAAGATTATGATGAATTTTCACTATTTTAATTTTATGTATTTTAAATTAAAATCATCTTGTGGAATCCATATTTTAGTGACCTTGTTTTAGTTTCTTTGTTCAGAGAAACATTTTGTAGACTATCCAAAAACTCAATTTTAAGGGCCCATAGAATCTCAACTATTTGGAACAAAAGTAAAATGAAACCAAAAATAGTTTATTTGTATAGAAAATTATATGGGTACCAACTTTCCATTTCGTATTTTCTAGAGTATCAAATTCATAAGGGGCCAAAATTGGTAAAAGCATGATTTCAGCCTAACAAGTTGTTCTAGAAAAATGTTTTAAAACCAGACAGAATTTTATCTAAAAAATGAAACTTCTGTTACATGTTCTTCAAACATGTAAGAATATGTGCTAAAAATATAAATATTTTCTTAAACTGCCTAACTGGTCTGCTGATGTCAAGAAAATAGGCAATTTTAAGGATATTAAAAAATTGAAAATTTTCAAACAGTTATCTTGACATTCCTATCACAGGAATGACTATGCATACTGCATAAAAATAATCTATTTCATCATAAATAAAGGTTGATATATCTAACATACTTTGTAAATGAGAAGCTATCAAATTAGATGTCTTTTTTGCATTTAGCATTTCAGCTATTTTCAGTCTCTTATAAAAATAAAAGTACATAAGACATACTTAATCAGTGTTTATTTTTGTAATCTATAGTAAATATTAACTACAGTCACCAAATTTCAAATTTACACTTGCAATATCCTTGGAGCTGTGTAGGTCAGAATTTTGTTGAAAACCTTAGTTTAGCAAAATGCAGTGAAATTTCAAGATGGTCTAATTTTAAAACTATTAAAAGATACAAATCTAATATTTGGGATTTATCAATAATTTTCATTAAGGAACACCTGTGAATTTTCCCTAGAAGGTCACATTTTGGCTGGACCGTGTTGCAAGTCAAAACAGTAAAAACAAGCTAACAAAGTGAGTAGATTTAAAAATTCTGAAGGTTATAAAATGCCAGCATCTATATTAACATGTCAAATAATAATTTATTTGGGTATACAGCTCAGATAACGCTATGATGCAAATTCTTAAAATGTTGATTATATCTGAAATATTCATTGGAGATGAAATTAGTTAATTACCAGTTTGACCATTGGGTAGTTATACAGTCTAACAGACAGCTAGCTCTCCCAATGTGTTCCTGGGCAAAACTATGGTGAATATTGCGATTTGAGGTAGGATTTTAGTGGATAAGACTATTACACAACAACAGGTTACTGCTGCTCTGAACGTCATAGTTTGGATTTTCATATACTTTTGAAACGATAGAAAACATCCGAATGGGAAAAGGAAAAGAATTAAGTAAAGAAGAAAATTGTAAATATGTTAGTAGAGGGGGGGGGGTTACTGCAAGTGATGTTGCAAAAGTGATTAAGAGGGACACATGGATGATCAAGAAAGCAATGTCTAACATCAACTGTACCCAGAAAACAAGATCTGATGCTGGTAAAAGGGAGATAATGAAGCGAGAGAACCATCTGATAACTCGGGCTTTGAAGAGAAATCTGTTAGGATCTAGCAAGAATATATTTCAAGAAGCTGGTGTAGCTAGAATGAACAGAGCTACAAGAAATAATATCTTGAATGATCTTGCAAAATTTATTAACGTCCAATCAAGCCCTCCTTTATCAAAAGCCAACATCAGGAAAAGAATTTCATGGGCAAGTGCCTACACGAAATATGATTTCAGCTCAGTTTTATTCACAGATGAATGTCAAGCTACTCTCAATGGTCCTGATGCCTTCACCAGAGGGTTAGTTGGCAGAGGACAGTGTATGCCCAACCTACTTCAGATGTCAGCAAGGTGGAGGAGGAGTTATGTTATGGGTGGTAATCATCAGTGATACCATCATTGGACCCTTCTTCATAGAAGATCGAGTGAAAAAAAAAAAAAAAAAAATCAGGAAGTTTCAAATCCAAGATGATTTTCATGCAGCTAAGTTAACAAAGGCATTTCTAGAGCGAAAAAGATTCAAAGGTAAGCAATTAATGGAATGGCTGCCTCAATCTCTAGACCTCAACTGCATTGAGAACATTTGGGGAATTGTCAAGCAGAAGCTATATCAAGGAGGAAAGCAATACAGCAGCAAAGAAGAACTGAGACAACAAATAATAACTGTGATCTCCAACATAACTCCATCTACAATTCAAAGCTTAACTACTTCAATGGAGAAAAGATTGATAAAAGTATTAACAGCCAAAGGAGCTCACATAGGTATGGGAACAGAAAGATTGTTGGGCAGATTAGATTTATGTAACATTAAAGAATACTAAACAATGTTACTTTTATTATTTATCCTTATTATTGATACCTAAAAACTATTTCTAAGCTCAAAATGGCCAAGACTCATAATACTGTTATCCAGCAAGTTTTACCATTTTTTCAGTTTAAATCAATAATTCCTAGCTTTTCAAAACTTGGTCCAGATATCTATATCCTCACATAGTATGTGTTGTATTACTTATAGCACTTTGACATTTCTTTTTACTGCCAAAAACCAGTTGCATAATAGCGTTATCTGAGCTGTAGTGTGCTAATCAAACAGGTATCTGTGACCTGTATCATTAGAATTTATAAATAAGAATCTACATTGAACTTTGCATCATAAAATATCTCTGAAACAGGTTATCAATATTTTTAAAAAGAAAAAGATCCTATTATAAAAAGGAAACTCACTAAGATTTATTAATCTTATAAATATATCCTGAAAGTTATATAGCAACATCATTGGTGAATAGCAATTTTATTGTGAAAACATTGACTGGCAGGATAAAATCTGAATTAAATAATAAAAAATCCAACATATCAAAGGACTGGCCCATGGAAATGACTGCTTCCTCCACTAATCTGTGCTTCGCCCAAAATAATGACTAACCCTACACCCCCTCCCCCACCTCAAAATAATGGAAGCTGAGCTAATTTCCCCACCTTCACCCACTCATGTCTTACAAACAGCACCCTCTTCAATCCCCCCCCCCCCAGCAGCAGCAACATCATCATCATCATCATCAACTGTCACAAAAAGAACTGGGTTCCTCTGTTAACCACACACAAAAAAAAGGTTATGCTGTGAAGTCATTTGGCATGTGAAACTTGATATGCTGAAAAATAAACTTACAACTACAATGAGGATCCATCACAATTTCAGGACACTTTACTCAGAGGCCAAAAGTATAGAGGAAGCACAAATTTTCCAGAGGCACAACATGTATTGTGGGGTGAGAGAAGAAAATTAAGGACTATATTGGGAGGAGAGACACTGTTATTCAAGGAAGAGGAAACAAGCTGTAGTACAACCCACTGATTATAGGACATATTCCAATATTTATCAATCCAATGGTCCCCAAAGTGTGCAGTACCACCCCCTGGGAAAGGCAGTGAGAATTTCCAAGGAGGTGCTGAAAGGTTAGGAGGGTGTTGGGTACAGGGGGGGTAGATGGTTGATGGGGCTAATGGAGTAAACCTTGAGAAATGAACAGGTTTGAGTGTCACATATGTCTTAATTCCTTTGAGGAAATCTTCGTAACGAGAATGACATATGCAGGACAATGCAAATGCCATGTTCAGCCGACAAGAATACGACAACTTTTCTGAAGAAAAATCCTGAATCAGTTTTGAAAGCTATGTCTTTGAGCAATAATATTGTAGAGGCACACTGATGAAGTGGCCGGCAATACTGTAAAAATTCTTTGCAACATTTTGCGAAAAACAGTTTAGCTTGCTACTGAATGAATCAATTTTGTCCAACAATGAATCTCTGTTCTTGGCTTATGTACAATTCCTCACTGATGAACGGGGAAACTCTATACCAATATCTGAAGTCTGCCCACACTATGGAAACTAATATTAAAGGACACACTCTGTATTTCACACACCGTGGAGGAATTTTTGAAGCAGAAAGAAATACCAAATCTTGCATGTGCAACAGACAGTGCTGCATCTATGGTTTGGCAGTACCAAGTTTTCATCATATTTCTCAAACAAGCAGTCTCGAACGTTATCACCATTCACAGCATCATCCATCGACAACATTTAGTTGCCAAAAACATCATTCCACATCTAAACACTTCTCTGACCACCATAATTACAGCTGTGAACAAAATCAATGCTCATCTGTTGAATTTGTGACTTTTCAAACAGTTGCGTTCTGAAAACAACGAAGAATTTGAGGTTCCTACTGCACACACAGCTGTGATGGCTTTCTAAAAGAAACTGTCCTACTAGCCTTTTCTCACTCTTTAACTCTGTCATTAAATTCTTACAGTCAGTGGATTTGTTGCTAGCAGAACAAATCACAGCCATCAAGCCCAACATTCTTGTGTAGTTCAACAACCTGAACTTCCAACTGCAAGGTGATGAAACCAAGTCTGCCATATCTGGTTTCACCATGAAACTGCCCTTTTACCAGTGAAATATTGGACACAAAGACTTCTGTCAATTTTCAAGCCTTAAATAACTGGGAGAATGCCCATTTGATGACACACTTTTCATTTATACAGAGCGTCCTAAGAGCGGTGAAGCTGACATGAAACTGCATTTTCAGGATTTGTCAGATCTGGAAATCCTACCTTGGATCTTGGACCCTTTCCAGATCACAGATATCAATATGGACAGGTCCATCAAGAGAAAACTTACTGAATTGTGAAATGATTTTGAATGGAAACTTTTTTAAATGGCCTGTTTATGAAGAATTTTGTCTCCAGTTCACTATTCCAGATTAATTTCCTGCATTGTGGGAAAAGGCAAAGTTGTTTTTTGTTGCCTTCCCAACCTTGTATTTAGTTGAAAGAGGTTAGAGCATGGTGTCCCAGATTCTGAACAAGTTGGGAAATACCTGGATATTGAGTAGAGAGGAGAGCTGCAACTTAGCCTTACCGCCATGAAGCCCAATATAGAAGAACTCTTGACCAAACACTAAATTCAGCCTTCACATTAACTACATGTATGTACATCCATACTTATTGAAAAAAATACTATTCAGAACTACATTTCTATCAACTTTACTAAGATGCCAAAAAAGAAAAATGTCAATTTTACTTCAACTACCTTATCTCAATAAACAGGGTGCTTAACATTTGTCAATATACTATATCCTATATCACATTTATATAACAATTATTATGTGAAATACTAAGATACTCATTTGATATGCAATACTAGTGTTAAATAATAGTTTGACTTATTTTTTAGTGGCAGTATATTTGAGGCTGACCTTAAGGTCAGATGGCAGACAAAATGCGGATTTTGATTGGCCGAGTCGAATGTGGGAATGTTAGAGTTAGAACGTGTTTACAGGGGTTAAGTTTTAGACATTGTCGAATGCAGACATGTTATTTTTGTGTATGAAAACTGCTCTCCAGTGGGGTGGGATAGCAACCCCACTGGCTAGTTAGATGTACACGTCGATGTGTTTAATAAAATAGATAAGTTTAAAATCACTTTTGTTGAAGTTCTCATTTTACCTAAGAACAAACCAACGAGCGATCACATGGCCAGAAGATGAGAGAGAGAAGAATGCAACATATGAGTGAATCTAGACGTTCGCCCCCAAGACTACCCTCAGTGCGAAGGGTCTATACAATACTTGCACCAAAACAATCCAATCAATGGTTGACTATTAATGGAGGGGCATTAGGGTTGTTTTGGTATGCAAGGGGGCAGCAATTCAGAAAAGTTTGAGAACCACTGATTAAAACAGTAATGAAGGAATACTGGCAGCTGATGGCATTTGACACCTTTGTTTCATTCTTCCATCAAGCTTCACAGGAAGCTCACATTATATGCACGAGCATACCCAATATGCACTAACATAGTTCAGACACTATGGTTGTCCAGACCTCTTCATTACATTCACCTGTAACCCAACATGGCATGAGATAAAAACAGTGAAATTTATCCTCTTCAAGAATCTGAAGATCACCATGATATTATTGCTACGGCATTCAGGCTTAACATAATAAAACTGATGGATCTCCTCAAAAAAGGTGAAGTAGACCAGTCAAATGTAACATGCACACAATTGAATGACAAAAACAAGGATTGCCGAATGACCATACTTTAAGTTGGTCATACGAAAAACTTTAGCCAAATGATATTGATTCACTTACCTCAGCTGAACTGCTTAATACACAACAAGAAACTGTCAAGTCTGAGATGATTAATGGGCCCTGTGTGTCAATTAATCCATCCTCCCCATGCATGAGGGATGGTAAATGTACCAAGAACTACCCACTTCCCCTGAAGAAGATGGCTATCCACTTTACAGGAGAAGAAAACCCGGACATGGTGGATTCACTTCAAAAATAAAAATGAGAAATAGGCAAGAATTCCTCAATGACAGTCGATGCATTGTACCCTATTGTCCCCTTCTTTCAAAGCCCATATGATTGTTGGTTGTCCATTAAGCCTGTTTACAAATATGTAAACGAAGGTTCAGATGCTGCAGCATACATCTTTATGCAGAATGGCAGTCAGCAGATAAACAAAAATGACAAAGTTGCATAGTATGAGAGAGAGAGGGGGGAAGATACATCAGAAACAATGAGCATGTCTGGTGCATCTTCAGTTTTCTAATTCATGAGGGACGCTCAGTCATCACTCAACTAGAGTGTCCACCGAGAGAATGACTAAAGGGTCATCTTTACAGAACAAGCAGACTTGCAACAAGCACTTTCACAAAAAAAAAAACTGCCTTTTTAAGAACAGAAAATAAAGATGCAAGAAAACCCCTTTACCCAAAATTGCCCAAGTATTACGTTTGGAGGAACAATAAATTGGTTGGGGGGGGACACTCTTGCAGAAGTCTACAATGTCTATCCAAGTCGAGCAGAATGATTCTACTTACAGCTTCTTTTATATGAAGTACACGTGGTCCCAAATCATTCCAGGATTTGAGGAGAGTAAATGGCGAAGTGTGTAAAACTTCAAGGGAACCATGCTATCAACAAGGTTTGTTAGAGAACCATCATTGGGAGCTAGCATTACCTACGCATCAATGTCAGATTCCCCAAGGAAACTCCATAATCTTTTCACCATTATGCTGAACATGTACCAAATTGGCAGTCCCTTTTTTGGAAGAAAACATTGAGAAGACATAGCTGAGGACTTAAAGTATGCAGCTCAACAAGCAAATCCAGATATCAATATTCAGTTCTCTGAAGAAATTTTCAATCAAGCACCGACTAAAATTGAGCATCAAGTTTTGGCCATGGCAGGTAAAAATTTTGCAAGAATCTGGTTCCTGACTGCCAAAGACAAACTGTCAAGTGAGTGCATTAACTTCAAAAGAGACAAATTATGACATCACAGAGTTGGCTGCATTTGGAAATGGACATGACCCTAAACTTCCTTCCAGAACAATGCTGTGCATTTGATGAAATCATTTCTTTAGTCACGGGGGGGGGGGGGGGGGAGAGAATTTTCTTTCCTGATGCTCCAGGTGGCACATGTAAAACATTTGGAACATCATCACTTCTCTCTAAGGTAAGGCAACAAAAAAGAATTGCACTTGCCACCAGGTATTTCTGCCACCCTTTTACAAGAACAAACAGCTCATTCTGGTTTTAAAATTACCACTAAACTGGGTCACAAATTACAATTCAGTTTGTAACATTAGTAAAGGCTGAGGTTCAGTAGAAGTTTTGCACCAATGATACCTGATTGTTTGGGATAAATGCACCATATTAAATAGAGGTGCAATGGAAACCCTTGATAGAACCTTACACGATATAAGAGGCAACTATGGGAGGAGTTACAGTTTGTTTATCATATATAATCTAAATGCTTATGATGATGTCAGTGTTGATAATATAGGGTTCTATAGAGACGATAGTCTTATGTTAGTAAAAAAATTCTACTAAAATTAAGGTTGACAAATTAAGAAAAATGATCCATAGAGAATTAAAAAGCCTAAACCTTTTAGGTTAAGATCACTACTAATGTTAAACAGGTAGATTTTCTTGATGTTACATTAGATCTTGTTAATGATGTATTCCAACCTTATATGAAGGTCAATGCCAACCCAATATATATTCACCTGAACTCTAACCATCTGTAATGAAACATATACCCTCCTCTACATAGTATAGGATCAGCAAAAGCTCTTCTAACAAAGATGTCTTTAATAAGTATAGTAGTGTTTATAATACTACCTTAAAAAATAGTGGTTATAAGTGCACAGAAATAGAGTGTATAGAAAAAATGATAGCAATCAAAGAAAAAGGAATAGGAACAGGAAAAACATTTGGTATACGCCCCCATTTAACCAAATGGTTAGTACTACGAGCAAAAGTTTCTCCATTTAATTGATAAGCATTTCCCCAGAAATAATGCATTCGGTAAAATATTTAACAGAAATACACTAAAACTTAGCTATAACTGCATGGATAATCTGGAAAAAATTCTAAAAAAAAATTAAATAAATAAATAAAAATAAATTTTAAACCATTATAAAAAAAAAAAAAATTCCCACCTAATAATAAACTTCTAAATCCTTTTGAAGCTGATATGTTTAATTTAATTAAAAAAATTAAGTTTAGAAAACCATCCAACCAATTCCAACACAAACCAAGACATTAGAAATATCAAAAATTCTAAAAACATGTGGATTAAAGCCAATAAGTCAAAAACTTTTACAAAATTGAACCCTCGAACTATCACAAACTCCTCCTCAATAAAATAACTAGTAATCATAAAAAAGATAATGATAACACTATTTCTTTACTTAATGAAAATACCAGTTTTTGCTAATAAATTTGATATTGCAGACAGAATAGAGAAACTCACATGCATATCTACTTTTTAAAAAGAACCAGAAACCTAATTTCGACAGTCATCTACAATCACGGTTAATTAATCCTTCTAAAACAGAATTAGGCCTAATTTCTAAAAATATACTCAAAAAAAAATAGACAATACAAGAAACACACTATAATAATCTTTGGAAAGACTCTTCAGATACTATAAAATGGTTCCAAAATATTAAAAATAAAAATAAAGCCAGTTTTATCCAATTTGATATTATAGACTTCTACCCATCTATTTCAAAAGAGCTACTACTTAAAAGTTTAGAATTTGCTAGAAGTCATATTCACATTACTGATGATGAATCTGGAGTTATCTTAGCTGCTAGACAATCTCTACTAATATATAACAATTCTACTTGGGTCAAAAGACAGAATGATGGCTTTGGCAGTCCTATGGGAGCATATGACTCTGCACCTATTACGGACTTAGTAGGTATCTACATATCAGACACTCTTAGTAGAATTATTGACCCTAAACAAATGGGCCTTTACAGAGATGACGGACTTATCTACATCCCAAATAGTAATGGTCCTCATGTTCCAGAATGCAGAAGAAAATTATAAAGGCTTCCCAATTCTTAGGCTTCAAAATTGAAATCTTGTCTAACCTTAAGATAGTCAATTTATTAGATGTCACCTTCAACCTCTCTAACAACACCTATAAACCATTTCACAAAGAAAATCAAACTCCAATTTACATTAATGTAAACTCAAATCACCCAAACTCAATAATTAAACAAATTCCTCACACTATAAACACTAAAATAAATTATCAAACAAAATCTATTTAATGAGAACAAAATAACTTATGACAAAACCCTCAGCAAGAGTAACTTCAAACAAAAATTAATTTACCAAGAATCTTTAAAGAATAATAAAACAAATAAAACTACAAACAGAAAAAGAAAGATTATATGGTTCAAACCTCCTTTCTGTAAGCTATCGAATGTAAATAGTGGCAGATAAACTTTTTGGGGGGAGGAGGATGCACACTTTAAGTGTTGGTTCGTTTATATGGGTAATAGTACATTTGGGTGTACATTCATGTATATGTATAGATGCGAATGTGTATCACACGACACTATATGTTTTTGGGGTGTTTCTTCATATGTTGTTGGATTTATGAGTGTCATGCTGATGTATATACCACACCTACATTCCTAAATTAACATCTTTTGTATGATTATCCTTCATATTCAACATATTCAGTTTTTTTCATTTTAACCCATTACCTGCCATGAGCCTCATTTGGGGATCTGTTAAAATTAAACTCACTACATGTTATTCCTTGTATTTACATTGAATTGCTTACATTGCATTTGCAGAGGTATATTTTACAACACTTGACCTTTAAAGGTTTTATTATTAGCCGTAACTAATCATAGAAGACACTTTCTGTCATAATCTTACATTTCACAAGTAGAAAAATAATGACTATTTTGAAAATATTTTTTTATTATTTCTAATCAATATTATTTTTTGATGTTTTATACACATATATTTTTGATATTCTAGTTTCTACAAAAATGACAATGGTAACTACTGAAATTAAACATAAGAAATAAATGTGCTTTATATACTGATCCCCATTTGGGGCCCATGACATGAAAGCATTGCAAAAATCTCCGTACTAGTCCACAACTAGACATAATTTAAAAACTGCACCATTCATTGAACAGTTATATGGTTTTGATTTATATTTTTAAATGATTTATTAGAAATTATTAATAGTATCTTTTTATAAATATAAAAATCATTTTCAGAGACATCTGGACTTAGTTGTAAAGGATATTCATTCATTTGACAAAACAGTCAACTTCTACAAAATTACTCCTAAAGATTATTATATTTTAATTAGAAAAAAAATTAAAAATATAACTAACTAAAAATCAGCAAACTCTGTACATTAAATGACCCACTGAGGTTGATATGCCGTAAAACAAAACAACAATGACTTTGGCCTTGGAGTTTGCTCAGGAATACTCAAACATTTCTGATAATGAACTGGATATCATCTTGAAATGCAGAAGTTCTATTCTGATTCACAATGAAGAACAATGGACAAAAAAGACTTCCAGTGATAATTTTGACATTTTAAATAAAAAGTCAGTACTCTCAGAAAGTGTAGTGAGAGAAGAAAAAAGAGGAATAAAGTAAAATCAAATATTAACAAATTTTAACCAAACTTTCTGAAAAAAAAAAAAAAAAAAAAAAAAAAAAAACATGAGAAAGGCTTCTGTAAATGTAGATTATGTACAAAGGAAAAATTAGCAATACTGAAATTCTTAAATGACAAGGGATTATTAAATAAAAGATTTGAATTGATAACTAAATAGAAGTATATTAAAATATATTTGTTCTGCCATCACCCATCCAGTTGAATTTTTCTACCACTTTGATTCGTTTTGGCTTAGGCTTTCTAACAATTTTTTTCTAATGGTATTGTAGTGACTGCTATGTTTTTCCACGCCCACATTTTATTCATCTGCGATTGGCTAATAAATCAATACCGCCTTTCTGTAAGAAAATTTAGCCATCGCAGTCATTGCTTTGAATTTTTAGGTTTTGAACTTGCTTACTTGTTTCGTTAGCACAAATTTAGCAATTGGTCAATTTTTAACCAATCACATATTTTAGTTCAAAAACAATTTTTCCTGTGGTTTCGCTGGGAGCCTATCTGTAGCCTTAAAAGAGATGACTTTTTCACAAGCCGCCAATAAAGTCCAGCAAATTTTGCCTGTCAACACAGACCTTTGACTTTACTCACAACATCTCAAACGCACACACAGAATTTTGTAATACATATATACATATCTCTCTGTGACTCAGCCAAGTTCAATCAACCAGGACTGTTGATTTCTCTAACACACTTTGATCAATTGTAATCTTGTGTTATCTATTCTAACAGCAGGTCTTGTTCTAACATTGATTCCTGAACATTTCTCTCTCAAGAGAACCTTCTTTCGAACAATCAATTACAAATCAAAATACAGTAAAAGGGAAGCAACTTGTTTTCCCTTAATCTATACATTGAATACAAATTATTGTATTTTTTGTTCTTGTATGTTATTTCAATATATACTTGTTGATTCACATTTGGAGTTTTGTCATTTTCTTGAATCATTAATAATACAAAAGGTATATGCGCTAAGGAAACGCATAACAGTATCACCAAGTTATTTCAATATCCATGTCCCCCTCCCATGTGAATGATATTTTTTCAAAAGCTTTTTTTTTTTCTTTCCCCGCGTTCCATGTGAGTTTTGATTCTCCTATATTCGTTCTCTAAACTATCTGAAGATTGCTCATTGCATGAAACTTGCAGTCAGGTCTTTAGATATTTCTGCATTTTCTTCAATTAAAAATATCATGATCGTAATGAAAGGAACTATTAGAAAAAAATTATTACAAAAAATTTCAAAGTGCTGTCAGCAAAATGAAGTAGAAATTCTTTTCTACTCACCCAGAAGAAAAGTTCAAAACAAGATGAAAATTAAAGTTGTGGCTTGAAATCCTTGAAGTTTCCCCAATTAGGATTAAAGTCAAGTGACTTTTGAAAAAGATTTGTTTAACATGATAAAATTAAATTTGTCAAATAATTACCAAAAATTTAATTTTTATAAATTATGCAGACAAAAAGCATTCATCACTATTAATGATCACAAAGATAACTTCAAGAATAACTCCCAACACAGATTATTAAATCCCACAAAAAATATTGGTAAAATTAATAAAGACATAGTGGTGAGGGTATGTTCATATACCTAAAATGCTATGGGACTTTGCAAAAATATTAAGTTATTTTATATATAATTTCTACCTGCTGGCATTTCTTTTAAGAAAAACAAAATGCCCATTTAGAAAATCACACTGTGTGAAACAATGTTAATGGGTATATTATATATGTTGCTGAAAAGCAATAAATATTATTAACCCCAAAGCCTGTCACTGGCTGCTTGAGGATTGCATGCCTAACATGTATGAAACTTATAAATTAAATGTATTTTCAGAGCATCAATGGTGAACTATCAGCAAACGCACGAGATGAAACGACAGGCTATAAATGTCATATGCACGCAAAGCCGAGCAATATTGAGAAGTTTGTGCACAAAGTTTAAAAGGAGTTAGAAGCCTTCAATGGGGGAGTAGCAAAGTGTAAAAAGCAGTCACAGCATCAACATTGTATCAGGACACAATTTGTACAGCAGGTGCAGAGTATATAGATAAACATCCCAGACGGTCATTACTTTATACACTGCAGGCCAAAATCTTAAGGCCAATGAAAATAATTTAAAAAAAATATACATTTTATGTTATTAGACTCAACTACTTATTTGAGTAGAGATTTGAAAAATGAAAATAAAAAATGAAAAATAATAATTTTAAACATTTTTTTAGCATTTAATAGGGAAAAGTTGAATACTGGGAAATTAGTCTAAATACAAGCTGGTCAAAAGTTCAAGACCATATTTAAGCAAAGCTTTAATTGGTAAAATGTAGTTATTTGTGATCAAGCATTAGAGCAGTCAACATCTACACCTGGTATCTCCTGCATTACATTAGGTAAAAATCATAGCAAAGACCAAAAGGTTGACAGGGTTTTAACATGGCAGAATTGCCTGGCTGCAAAAGCATGGTCTCTCTCAATGTGCCATTGCTGATGAGATTGGACAATAGTAAAACTGCAGTTAGAAATTTCTTAAAAAGACCCTAAGAGATACAGAACAAGAATTTCAAGTGTGGTTGACCTAAGAAAATTTTGTCAGTTTTGAGCAGGGTTAGGGTTCAACATTTCCAAGAAGACACCAGCTGATCATTAAACCAGATTACGGCCCTTACGGATGCAAAATGCAGCTCAAGAACAATAAGATGACATCTCCAAGAGAAAAATTTTAAAAACTGTAAACGTCTTCAAATCCTCCTTCCATATCACAAAAGAAATTGGTTAAGATTTGCTGAGAAGCTTCAAACATGGGACATAGAAAAGTGGAAGAGGGTTTTGTTCTCTGATGAGAAAAAAAATTAACCTGGATGGTTCAGATGGCTTCCAATGTTACTGGGCATAAGGAAATCCCACTGGAGACATTTTCTAGAATAGAAGTAGAGGAGGTTCTATCATGATCTGGGGTATTATCTCCTTCCAAGGAACAATGGAGCTTCAAGGTGTGTCAAACACTGCGGCTAGTTACATTGGCATGTTGGAGAGACCATCCTCATTGACTGAACACCCTTGCTCGTGTAGAAATTGGATCTTTCAGCAGGACAACGCAGCAATCCATAATGCCCACCGTACAAAGGACTTCTTCATAGCAAATAACATGTTTCTTTTGGACCATCCAGCCTGAACCTCCACAGAAAATGTCTGGGCTGGATGACAAGGGAAGTCTATAGAAATGGAGATCAAATCTAAACAGTGCATGATCTTCGTGAAGCCATCTTCACCACTTGGGATAGCATTCCAAGCCAGCCTTCTACAGACACTTATATCAACCATGCCAAAATGAATCTTTTGTTATTCACAATGACGGCCATGCTACTCACTACTGAAATCTCGTTGGGTATTTCCTACTCTGTTTACAATTTCTTTTACGTATGGGCTTGAACTTTTGACCAACTATTATTCAGCCTAATTCCCCAGTATTCAAACTTTCTCTATTAAATGATAAAATTTGTTCAATTTTTTATTTTTCCTTATTTTCATTTTTTAAATCACTTCTCGAATAAGTAACAATGCAAAAGGTTTTTTTTTTTTCTTTATTCTCATTGTCCTAAAGATTTGGGCCAACTGTGTATATTGGATATTGTACAGATAAATGTATATATATTGGATATTATTATTATTAAGTCTCAATTTGACGTTAAAATTTGGATGAAAAGTTCCTTGGATTTTCAATGTTAAATTTGTTTCTTTTTATATCTGAGACTTTTATGGCACTGGGATGTTGTCCACTTTTGGGATAAAAGGCTAGGATTTTATCTGGTTACTGTATGCTTTATACCAATCTACCTCTGACTAAGATTGTTCTATAACTCCTAGAGTCGACAACACACGCATCCATTTTAATTTCCACTCTCTTAACATATGTAAACACACATGTATTTGTAAAGAAGCAGAGATATTCATGTCAGTCCTAAACTGAAAGATGAACATTTTTGGAGAAAGCAATAATGTCAGTTAATATTTACATTAGTCACTATTGAACGACTTCTCCAAATTGTTTTCAATGAGGGGAAAGATTTGGCAAGATATTTCTTAAAGTGGGAAGAGAGTGACGACACCTTCAAAAACTTGGTTTGCTTTCTGCCCAAAAGGTTAAGAAATGTTGGAAAGTCTTATGAATAAATCTTGTAACAATGAAGTTTCTTATTAAATTTGTTAGCAAGGAGAAACAAAAAGTTTTGCTTTGGTATCATTAGGCAATAAAGCCAAATGAAAATCACAAAAAAAAAAAAAAAAAAAAAAAAAATAGAGTATTTCAGAGACCGTAAGACAAATGAAAAAAAAAAAAAGGAACTGACTCAGAATAGACCTTTCCAAAGCTGCTATAATGCTGCCCCTTTTGATTCCTGCCAACAAATAAAGAATATAGCCAAACACCTAAAGTCCATGCTCCCAGTAATAAACTCATAAGTTGTCATGAAAAGTTCTGCACACCCAATAGTGTTTATCAAACATGCTAATCAGAAAAATTGGTTATCAAACATGTTCAACATACATTAATATATTGTATACAAATGATACAACATGATACTTAAAAATGGACTTTTTCCACCACAATTGACTTTGACCCTCAATGGACAAATCTATTGTCTAACAAGGGTGATGAAGTCAAACAAAAACTGAAAACTGTAACTATTTATACCATGAATCTGTCTGGTCTAACACACACAACCATGAAGACTGCCGATTTGACAGTTGGCCACAAGATATGCACTGACACTCTCTTCATGGAGAGTAAGCCAGTAAGAAGGTCACAACAACAAAGATGAGGACAATAGTAAGAATGTAAATAAAAAGATCACTGCTGAAAGGGTTGGTTTCTTGCAGAGTGCTGTATCAAATCATATTCATGGAAAGTCGGTGGGAAAGGAAAAGTGTGATAGGTAACGGTTCACAAGTAAAATGATGACCACAGACTTGAGAGGATTATCAAGCAAAGTCAATTCAATGACTTGGAGGCTGGAGTTAGTAGACCCAGAGCCATCATGCAGAGACATGTCCAGGAAATAGGAAACAAGTGTCGTATTCTTAGTGTTAAACCACTGCTGAACCAGAGGCAATAGGCAAAGGAAAAAAAAAGTGGACCCTAGCTCAGTGGGCCAAAGTTCTTATTTTTTCAAATGAAAGTAAATTTTTTATTATATTTGGAAATCAAGGTCCCCACAATCTGTAGGAAGAGTGAAGAGGCACAAAATCCAAATCACTTGAAATCCAGTGTGAAGTTTTCACAATTGGGTGATGATTTGAAATACATGGAATCTGCTAGTATTGATCTATTCTTTTTTTTTTATAAAGTCCAAAGTCAACACAACAATCTAGCAAGAGAATTTAGAGCATTTCATGCCTCTATCTGCTGATAAGCTTCATGGAGATACTTTTCGGGGGGGGGGGGGTAGTAGATATAATAAATTTTAAACAATGATTGTATTTTATATAACCTCAAAATTATCATTAATGTTGTGAAAATGTGTTAAATTTTCAACCTATGATATATATATTTTTTAAACCAGAAAATTCATAACAATTGTCAAGAAAATTTGCTGTTCTATCAATAAACGGGAAATACAAAAACTGTACGTAAAGGAAAGGTAATCAATTGTAGACAGTAATTTCTGCATGGACATTTTTTTTTTTTTTTTTTTTTTTTACCATAACAGAGTTAATCAATATATTCACTTTAACATGACTCAGCAATTTTTTCAAACATTGTGGACAGGCAAATTTTACTCTGGTTATGAAAACTTTAGAATGAAAAAAATTTAGTGTCAATTGACTGGATGTAGATCAAATGTGTGTTTGCATCCACAAAATTTAGACAATACAATTTGCACTAAAAATATGTCAGAGTTAACTCTGCCTCAATTTCTTAATTGTTTAATTTCCTAATTGCCAAAGTTGTTCTTAGGGGTCACTAATCCTAAACTATAAATACTTGAGAAAACCCTTTCTCTCTCTTTCCCCCACTTTTCAGCGGATAATGCGACCATGCAAGGCTCTCGCAAAAGATTGCGTTTTCCCTTTTGGGAGGAGCTATACATTTTCCTTGGAAAGACACCGTGAACATTACACACACACACGAACGAATGAACATACTAAGAAACACAAACTCTTTACGTTCATGCACACAAACACGTTAATGTTTTTGCCTTTTTTAAACCCTTTCTGTTGCATAATACATATACCTGTTTGTACATATATATCAGTTTCCTCTTGTTTTTCTGTTACATTTTCTTTTTGATAGGCTCATTCTCCAAGTCTGCCATATTTGTAGTGGACTATATTTCAGGAGTTCCACATGTGTTCATATCACAACGCGTATAAAATACCCACAGTCCACTACAAATATTTTGCAACTTTGTAACCATAAAATTCAATATGGAAGACATGTTAAAGTGAGAAAAATCACATTCTATGCAGACAAGGACAACGGACAGAAAATAGATCTAGCCAAGAAACAATACTTAGACTGATTTTAACAGAGCCTCACTGAGTAAGCCTATCACTAAAAAGTATGGATAATTAAAACAGACAGAGTTCACTACTTTCAATCAAATACAGGTGTTGAATAAAACAAATCAAAAGTGTTTGACCCTCTTAGCACCAGTTTGCTAAGAAAGGAAAAAAAAAAAAAAAGAAGAGTGAAATCAGCAACTTCCTAACAACAGTGAGTAAATGTGACTTCAGAGCTATGAATGCCATAGGGAATACTTCTCTTGCATTTCTGCTTCTATGAGTGAATGTTCAGGAACATTGGAAAGATTATACCTCAACAGGAATGTGAGGGTCATGCAAAGTCTTCCTCATCGCCTATTAAAAGTTGGAGTAATCATGATTCTTAGAAACCTCTCTATAACACACGGTCTATGCAATGGAACTTCAGCTCCACAAGCATAGCATCAAAGTGTCAATTATAAGTGGATCTCGCTCTCGGACCAGAGTACTGATTCCAAGAATCAAACTTAAACCAACCGATGCAAATATTCCATTCCTTCTGCATCGGACCCAGTTCCCGGTTCATCTGTCCTATTCTATGACAATCAATATATCACAGGGGCAAACAGTCGATAGAGTTGGCATACACTTGCCACAGCCATGCATCCCTCATGGCCAGCTTTACGTAGCGTTTTCAAGAGTAATGAACACTGTGAGTTACAGTGATACCTCAAAATGAATCCACTCATGGTTGAAGGAGGAGAATCACTTTCACTAGAAACATTGTATATAGGAGAGTGCAGTAATGGATATATTTCATATATAATTTCACACAATAACTTAAAATAAACTTATATTATTAAATATAAAATAAAGGATAATAAATTTTTTTTATTAACCAAAATAGTGCAAATTAAACAATTTTGATTAACTGATAAATATTTGTAGAGCAACAGTTAAATTATCCCAAATTTTTTTCACAGATCCAGAGCTAGTATTTAATCAAATTCCCCAGCCCAATGCGTGAACATAATCTTTAGGCCTGAAGAGATTTGCATTCAAACATGAAAAAGACTGTCGCCACTCCATGTTGACACTTATATTTACACACACACACTATCTTTTACCCATAAATATAACAAACATTAAGTCACACACGCATGCACAGGGTAGTGAATACCTGTCAGCTTATATAAAGTAGATTAAAGTAACTAATCATTCCATATCATGACTGCCTGATGATTGTGCAACAATGCACAAAACTCTGAACATATGCAAAAACTTGAGTAACAATTTAGCAACTTATAATTAGGCTCTGACAATTTGGCATTGAGCCATTAGCTCATTTTATATTTTAAGATTATTTTAAGGTTTCAGTTTATAGTGTGTGCGTGTTGGAGGAGACAAAAGTTATCTCCCTTTGACTAACCCTTTAAAAAGCTAAAAATAGATATATAGTCACGTGAACTGCCCGAGGGATCGTTAGGCGCAAAAGTCAAACATCCTCTTTTTTTCAGATACCAAATCTCTTATAAAAAACGCATATACAACTTGTATGAACATTTCATATATATATATATATCTATTCAATTGCTGTTATATGAAGACTTATGTGGTTATTTTAAACTTTTTTTATTTGTTTATGTTGTATTGCTATTCACTTTGTTAATTGAGTAAAATGTTGAAATGGATAAATTCTGTATTAATTTTTTGACAGTTGTCACAGTTAAATTTCTAGTTCTGACATAAATTCAGTCTATACACCTGGGCTGAATAAGATCGAAGTTTTTGTCAGTTGAAACGGGTCTATACACCATATGAGGTGAGTTTAGATTTATGGTTTACTACTATTTATTTGCTCTGTAATAATAAATACATTGAGCTCTTTTTGTGGATCAGTTTTAATATTTTATACTATGAGGATCCACTTGAATTATATACTAAGGGATTATTACCTTTACTATATACATATATGTTGTGCTGAATGCCAAAGACAACATAGTCCTGCATATTCTCTTTTGAAATTTTCTCACGATTAGAAGCAGTATTTAGGAGGTTAATATTTTTGGCAAAATCAATTTGTCGTTTAACAAGATATTTTGTAATCCCTGGTGTTGGTATCATATAATGGTGAGAAAATTCAAAAGAGAATATGCAGGACTATGTTGTCTTTGACATTCAACACAACATGTTTAAAAGAAAAGTTGCTGCCAAATTACACACACACGTGTGTGTGTGTGTGTGTGTGTGTGTGTGAGTACTTTTAACGGTTCCTCCAGTCATCCTAATTTTCAGGATAACTGTGACATTACTTGTTGAACTATTTAGTTCATACCACATTGACCGATAAAGTCCTACAACAAAAAAATTCTTAAATTGCCATATTAGTATAAAACTCTCTCACTTAAATATTCAACCTTAACATTGCGACTGCACACTCCATAAGTTTGTATTTGTTATCAATAACACATTTAAAAAAAAAAAAAGACTTATTTCAATTTGTATTATATTTTTTCATCTCACATGCTACCTGAATTTTACCAAAAACAAAATAGTTTCCACGCTTGAAGATGACCAGAGGAACCGTCAAAAGGACTTGCATATTTAAGGAAGGCCTAATACAGTTTATTATATATATATATATATATATATATATATATATATATATATATATATATATATATATATATTTATACACACACACATACATACAAGCTGAAATTTGCTATATTAACCAACTAAAGAGGCCTTGACAGTCAAAACCATACAAAGTCTAAAGATTTTACTACCTACACATTTATTAATAGCTCTACAGGTTAGTGTTTCTATCTTGTTATTACACACTTTTTGTGGCTACAGGAGTTAACCAGTGGAGGAATACCTCGGACCGTATTTCTTGGTTCAAGAACATCACAAATAAAAGTGGTTTGGTTTTCATTGAATATTATATCAAGGACTTCTATGAAAAAGAGTTTGTCAGAAGCTTTGCTGTTTGCTAAAGATGTTGTGAATTTGAAACCAGATGGTTCAATGGTGAAGTGCGGATCAAAAATTCCAAGCGGCTACTTTGGTGCGCCCCAAGGATTGTACGATGGAGTGGAAATATTGGAGTTGATAGGAATTTACATGTTAAGCAAAATCAATAAAACTGTCCACATAGACAATCACAGGATTTACCACAATGACAGTTTGATGGCTGTGCCCAATAATAATAGAAAAAAAAATAACTCCATAAGGAAAAAGTTGCATCAAGTATTCAAGGAAATGGACTTTGACATCACAGTCAAGATTAATAAAAAGGTTGTGCAATTCTTGGATACTGAGTTGAATTTGTTGGATGGAAATATTTCCCCCCATTCATAAAACCTAATAAATTTAAAATATGTAAATACTGCTTTTAACCACCCATCAAGTGTTATTAAGCATATACCACTTGGCGTTCAATGTAGATATATCTCAAAACTCTTCAAATAAAGAAATATTTAATGACAAAACAGAAGAAATATGTTTTAGCATTAAAAGAGGAGGAGGGGCACAGCACTGGCCTGTATTTCAAGAACGGAAAAACAGATAACGATAATAGTAATAGAAGAAAAAGGAGAAACATCATCTGATTCAATCCAGTATTTAATTTGAATGTTAAAACTAATATAAGGAAGATCTTTAATCTTTTGATTAAACACTCCCCCCCCCCAAAAAAAATATGTGATGCATAAATTATTCAATAACAGTACAGTAAAGTTAATGCTGTACTAAGAATTTAGGCAGAATAATTAAAGGATTTAACGATAGTAATTCAAACATTGAAGAGAATCAGAGGTGTGAAGTTACAGCCCTTGTGTAATTGTAGGATTAAGAATAAATGCCCTTTGAACAAGAAGTATTGCACTGAGGGTGTAGTGTATTGTGCAAAAGCAGAGACTAGTGTTGGCATATATTGGCTGTACGAAGAGCCAATTTAAAAAAAAAAAAAAGAGGGTATAACCATGATTCCTCTTTCAGAATACGAAAACATGGGTTTTCTACAAGTCTGGCTAAGCATTATTGGGGTTATAGACAGATTCATAATAGAAGCCCAATGATTGAATGGAGTATCCTGAGAAAAGTGAAGAATCATCATCATCTCGTGTAGACTTTGCCAGGAGGAAAATTTGTCTATTGCAACTTATAAGAGTTGCAGCAGTTATTACATGAAAGAACAAAGGTCATAAAAAAAATGCAGGCACAAAAGGAAGTCATACTTAGGCATTTACAAACCCAGATGAGGTGGAATTTTTTTTCCTTCTCTCCAACTACAACTGATTACTTCGGGTGTAACATTATCTTATTTAAGCTTTGGTTTGTGGAAGGTAATTTAATTCAGTGTATTAAACTACTTGAAGAGACCTTGGCAGTTGAAACCATGTTCATGTTTCTATCCAGCATCTACAGATTTTTTATTTATATATATATATATATATATATATGATTAATACAATTATAAAATTTGTCACTTTGCTGATTGATGTTATATTCAGCACCTCTATTCCAGAGTTTCATAGACGAACCTTTGTGTAATTGTTTGGTCCACTTGTCAGGAGATATCAGCAATTGTTTGTCAATTTTCTTGTTTTTGTTATTTTTATATTAAAATTTGAAAAATAATTTGTGCTTTTTTTTTTTATTGGTTAGGCTGATTTTTATTCTTTGTGTGCATGTATGCCTGTACATGTGAACATGTGTGGAATATCAGGATTATTTCTTTTCATAATTTTTTTCTCTTCTTTTACTCTCTCATCATTCCTTTTCTTTCAGCTCTGAATGTCAAAAAAATACTGCAACAATGTTATTTCTGGTGTCAGAGACAGGACTTATATTTGGGTTAGTTTCCTGAATATCTTGGGGTTTTCTAAAGTTTTGGAAAATATAGGTGTATTCCATTTTTTTATTTTTATTTCTTGGTTAAATAAATTTTTTAAATTAATGCTTAAATGGCTATAACCAACTCAATAAAACGATTATACACCTTTATCAAGAAATTTGTTTAGCAGTATGCTTTTATCAGTAATATCTGGACCTTGAGGATTAGAAAATAAGTTGTTGCAATTTTGTAGGTGCCATATATCAAGATACTCCATTTTAAGCAGACTGAAGCTGAAAAACGGCCATGCAAAACTATTGGGTTACTTAATGATTTGAGTTATGATAATATGCAAATTTCTAAGTAGAAATTGTTCCATCTTATTAACCTGAATGTAAGATGCCTTGGCAAGTCATTGCACTTGAATGTTAACTTGCTTCTTAACCACTAAAATCATGGCTAAAATTCCTGCTGAAACAATGATGATGGTTGTGACTTTGAAGATGGAAAATGACTCAACGAGAGATAGTCAGGCAGCCGGGATTTTTTTAGAAATGTTAAGAAACAGTGTTAGAAACTGTACAAACCACCGAAAGACATTTGCTACTGCTGGAAGTGTTTTAAGTGCAAAGGAAGCTGAAAAACTACAAAGTTAGACAAGAGAGGTGAAACAAAGCTTGTGAGAGTCTTTGTAAGCAATCCTAAATTAACAGCCATACAAGTGAGGAGTAAATGTAGTCATAAGAGTAAGGTTTCAGTTGGTACTGTATGCAGAATATCACCAAAGAACACTTTAACACAGGATGGCAGCAAAAAAGGAAAAATATCATTCCCCAAAAAACATCAGAATAGAAAATTGGAGAAAAGTTAAAAGAACATTTAAATAGAATGCTGGAAAATGGCAAAAAGTAATTTTTAATGATGAATACAAAATAAAGTTAGATTCTAATCTGCAAAAGACGAATGAAAGAAACAATGCAAGATACACCACTACAAAGATAGTAAAATTTGGTGGTGAGCACCTTATGGCATGGTGTTACATAAAAAACGAAGGTAGAAGAAAATTGGTAAAAGTTGATGGAAATCTAAAGTGAAAAACATTAGTTTACTACAGCCTAATCTTCTACCAGACTACAAAGATGGAGGAATTTTTCAGCATGACTGTGTTCCTTACTCCTTACCACGCATCACATGTAACAGAAAAGGTTTCTTATAGATGAAAATGTTTAACTTTTGGAAGACTAGCCACTAGCACAAGTCCTGATCTCAATATAATTGAACCATTGTGGTAGGAATGGAAGAAAGAAGTGCTCCAATCAAGAGCTTTGGGATTACTGCCAAGAAAAACGGGAAAACATCCCAAGGAGAAAATCTTTAGCCTGTTTTATTCTCTGCCACATTGAATTGAGGCAGTTATTTGAGCCAAAGGCAGCAAATACTAATTGCTAACTTCAGATTTTGATGTTTTCTACTTTCTGCAATAAGAGCGAGCACTTTTAAAAAAAAATAAAAAATAAAATTTAATTTTAAAAGGGCTGAAAGGTAAATTTTTTTACTGGTGACCCACTATGTTTGCATGGCCTTTTTTTTTGTTTCAGCCTCACTATAAGATGCTCTATCATCCACTCTCGAGCCTTAATGAAAGTGTAGTAACTGGTTTTCTGGCCCTCAAAGATTATACAATGTACCGAGAAAAGCATACTGCTAATCACTCTTTATTTAGGGGTAAAAATTAACAAAAATAATTTATCAAGATGGCCAAAAGGTTTAGCACTCATTACATATATATGTGTGTGTGTGTGTGTGTGTGTGTGTGTGTGTGTTTATATATATGCGCACGCACAAGACAAATGGAAAGAATATAAAAAAAATCAAAAAAAGAAACATTTCTGTGGTATTAAATGACACATCTAAATGATTTGCAACCATTTTGCATTTTGTTTATGTGTGTGTGATTTTTGTGCATGTGTGTGTGTTGTTTATGTGCGTGTGTTTTTTGTTTGTGTGCATGTGTCTGCATTTGTGTCTGTCTGTTTTTCTTTGCATGCGGAAGAGTGTCAGAGAGAGGGAAAAAAAATAAAAATAAAAATAAAGATACTTATGTCCAAAGACTAGTTTGCCAAGTACTTAGTAACCAAATCTTTGGAATAATGGTTTTCAGTATCTTACAACAGCTTGGACAATTAAATCACCAAGTGACTCCCACCCCCACACCGGTCTCACAAAGTTGTGGGGTTAAATGTTATCTAGATGAGTTTAGATTTGATCTATTAACTACTAACACCAACTCCTGCAAAGCTTGGAGGTATAAAAATAGGATCCTGCAATATGTCAACATTTAGGAAAAAAAAATAAAATAAATAAAATCAAAAGTTAAAAAAAAAAGAAAGGAAAAGAAAGAATCGTGGTTTAAATGAGATCTCAGTAAAATTTAAGAATTATTACGGTATTTTCCGAGCCATGCTGTTGAAAGCTTTGGCAATATCATTGACCTGATCAAGAATCCGGTCTCTGTCCGATTTGAGCAGTCGGTCACCAAAGTGCTGCGTGAATTTGTCTGGGTGCCAGCGACGCTGCAGTTTCCTCAACAACATCTTGTTCTCACCAATGTTCATTTTCTCTAATGCCTCAGCTGTGATAACGGCTCCACTACCATCTCGTGGCCAAGGAATATTACTAAAGGCAAGAGGCGTCTCCTTGTTATTTTTCAACAGGGCATCATATTTCTTATTACTCAAGAGAAAATCAGCCAACTTTGGAGAGTGCCTTTTCACAGTTGGGGAGGTTGAAGTTGAAGTCTCTGAGGAAGACTGCTGCTGCTGGTGGTGGTGGGAATAAGACCTGCCAGTGTTGCCTGTCCATTTGGCATCTTTAGCTCGACTAGACCGATTATCAAAGTTTGTCCTGTGCCTTGGCTCAGACATTTTTCGACCAAACAGCCAGTTCCGTTGGATAGATTCTCTCCATCGGGCAAATACACTGGAATCTCTCTTGCGCTTACGTTCAGACCAGATTCGATCAGCCCACTGGTCATAAGTTTCTGGGTGAGATGATGTGTCGGCAAAATCTGCAAAAAGACGAGAGTCACTCATCAACAAAAGTATTGCAAAAGAAATTTTTTTTATTTATTACAAACATTTTAAATTTCTTTTCAAGAGACAGTTTCAAAATTATGTAAATATGTTGTCTTCCTTTATCTGCCACCCTTGATGGTATACAAGACTACCCCTCCTTTACCAATTAACATTCAAATAGTTTTACAGAGTTAAACTTCCAGTACTTGTAATTAGCCTATGCTATCTGGTCAAACATTAGCCTACTATATACATTCAGCCAGTTATGTGCCATGCTTGATACACGCTTAGGCGATCATGTATCTTTCAATACATGACTGACGAGGCAGTTTTTTTTTCCTCCAGCAGTAGGTTGCCATTTCTTTCTGCAGTAGACCAGTTACCATCCAAGGCTATAAAACCAGGTCTGTCCTGCTATTTACCCATAGCTGGTGGGAGAAGAATAGGATTCATACCTTTCCCAAGAGTATTAGCATGTAAGTGAATGTAATGAATTCGACTGGAATTTGAACTCGGCTCTGAAATGCTATCCATTATTCCAGTGCCTCCTACCATATACATTAGCTTAACATAAAACCTAAATTGAACATGAGAGTTTTATGTCATTTTTGCTTGGTTCTAAACAGGATTTATAAATGGAAGGGACTTAATCTCAACTAATTTTAGTCTAAGTATATAGGTCAAAATCGTTTTGCAAAATGACAATTCAAAACAAAGGAGGAATTGAGGAAAGCTCGCATTGCAATGTAAGGAATGTGATCTTGAACCCTGAGACCCATCTTAAATTGAACAATCCTAGCTAGAGTTTGGACTTGGGGCAATGTTTAACCTTTGTCCACAGAAAAAAAAATGATATGTTAAAAAACAGTTATTCCCTTGACACTGCTATCACTGTATACACTTTTGATTCCCTTGGCAATGTTTATTTACTAGATTATGAAAATATTGATCTTAAAAAAAAAAAAAAAATCACAAGCAAGAGATGCTACTCAAACAATGAAAGGATCATGAATGGTTTCTTTTATAAGATAGCAGTAAGTAATATAAACGCAGATTTTGGAATCACAAGGAAGAAAAGGGCAAACACAGATTTAGAAAAATAACTTAGAATTCAAAATACATAGGAAAATCAAAAACTCTGTAGCTGTATAAGGAAAAACATTTTGGCTAATATATTTTCCAACAATCTTGTCAATGTACTAAATCCAATACTTCTGAATTATTTACAGCAATTAAACATTTTAGGTAGTTTCAACTAGAGACTTACTGATCCACCTTCATATGTAGGATATACTTGCTTAGGATAGGTAGAACAAATTGATTTATCTTGTGCCAATGTTTTGTTAGCAATAAGAGTGATAATGCCACAAGCAATTAGAAAAGACTGAATAATAGGGAATTGAAAAACTGACATTTTCACTTTTAGAAATGCTAAAATCATGAAGTCTACTACACACAATACTTTTACTTATATAATCAATAGATTTGAAAAGGTCAGACATGTCTTGATTGAACATAGCTTAAAAATAATAAGCGAGAAATAAGGTGTGGGTGAAAAATAATTTGAAGTCAATAATGGCAGGAAAGCTTCCTTTTAAATGTGACATGCTTCAGAAGCATGATATTGTTAGGAATCTAATGACATAGTTTTACCGATACAAGTAGTGTGGTCGATGCTGAGACGTTTTATATGCAAAAAATTCAGACAAGCAGTCAGAGGTAACAGAGTACACATTCCAGCACAGATCAGAATATTTTAGCACGTACATTTAGTGTATATACATGTTAGTGTATATCTCTCTGTGGTGCTAAAAAATGTCAGTATCTTGTTACAATCTTGGTCGCTTCAAGACCTAGGTCAACTAATATCTATCCTACACATCTTCATAATGTACACTTCTTATGCCCTCCTTTACAATAATCTCACTCACTAACCCTTTCCTGTGAGTGACACATGGGACTTGTATTGGGCTAATAGCATAAGAAAAAGAAGAAAAGAAAAAAAGGCAAAATTGGGCATAAAGTTTTGAAGGAGTTAAGACCAAAATAGTAACCCTTTTTAATTATACTATTAACATTTTTTTTTCACCTTTCAAAATAAAATTTATCCAGACATTTAAGATTTCTTCAATCCAAGTAATATATATATATATATATATATATATATATATATATGCACACAGGCTGTGCCTCACCCTGACACACACAACCAAAAGTACCCACTCTTCAAATGACAATACATGCAGTGTTTGACTTGCAAAGATTAACAGTTTAAATTAATTATTAAATGAAATTAAATGCATTGGATCTGAAAACATTCGGGAGATTATAGGATGTCAAAAAGTGAGTACATTTTGGGGGGGGGGGGGGACACCCTGTATCAATCATTATATATATATATATATATATATATATATATATATATATACACACACATACACACATATATATATACAGAGGAAGAATCCATTCAAATACATAGTTAAATTTAACTGAAAAATTTGCCTGCTTAATTTTTTTTTCATATTTTTCGATAAATTACATCATGTGTAGATTAACATTTTTGATAAATTATTTAAAGTTAGAGTGTGTGTGTGCGTATACACACAAAATTCCTCAGCCTGACATACTTTCCAAAATGAGTAAATATCACATTTCTTTTTTAATCCCTTCTTGTTTTATATATATATATATATATACACACACACACACAAGCGATAGAGACAAACAGTACACAATGCTCAATTTGAATCTATGTAGCTTAGATGTAACATTTTCAATTTTTAACATTATCTCTGCAGCTGACTAATACATTGTAAGCTACACACAAAAAAAAAATCAATTCAGAAAACCAACCTTGTTCATATCTTCCCCAATAACTGCTATATTCATCACACACCTCTTCAGCAAGTTTCTCATTCCACTTGGCTGAATCATCCTCATCATAATCTTCCTCTTCCTCCTCCTCCTCCTCTTCTGAATAATCTGAAGACTGACTACTTGACTCAGATGTCTGAAAAACATAAAACATTGCAAAATGATTAACAAGTGAAATTCTTTGCTTTGTTTCAAGTCATTACATTCCAACAGCTGAGCTTTCCAGCCTTCCTCAAGCTGTTTACCATATTGGACAGTTTTATTGACAGAAATAAATTGGAGATGGGCAGGATAAAAAGGATCATTTTATGACTGACATTTGCAAAGACCAGCAAGAATAAAAAAAAAAACAAGAAGAAAAAAGACAAAACAAAATATATTAGAAAAAGATAATTCTGAAATAACTAATCTCTTTTTAGACCTCCAGACAATAGAACAATCATAGGTATGGAATAGAAAACATTCACGCCACTAGTTCATCTTTTCTTTCACACTTACTGTAATTAGCATAGAGGTTAAAAGAAGGGAACAATTTCCATATCATTCTGTCTTTCTGAATTCTATCATTGTAAAACTATGGGCATGCCACATGGAAAGGAAAGAGATAGGTTTATCTTGATCTCAAGTGTTTCTGTTTGATGGACAAGCAGATAGAAGACTGAAATTCAAAAGGAAGTAAGTGGCATCCACATTGACCAAAGTTTAACACAGATGTAAAAGGATGTATGAGGAGTTTTTAGAGATCAAGAGGCAACAAAACTGGAAATAGGTTATATCCGAGTGCTGGTCTATATTAACCTTTAGCACTCAGCATTATTAATATTACTTCCTTTTCCACTCTATTCTTTCTTAATTGCAGCAACCTTATTGTTAATTTCACTCAAAAGTGTTTTCTGTTGTCATAGCAGGGTATGACAACACAATTGAAATTCAAATTCAGTGGTGAGATAAACATTTTGCATAGCAAATGAAATCACAGAGTAATAAAGATTAACAGTCATGTTTTGGAAATGGGGCGAGTTATGGTTTGCCTTTATGGATATGTGTGCCACGATTCCAAAGCCTCCATTTCATATTGCATTCCACCACGTTGGGATGAGTAGATGGGCAAGAAATTGGTAAGGGGGAAGGGCTGACATAGAAAAACTTGTCCCAAGTATCACCTAACTACCTCAACAGACGAGCAGCCGAAAGCCTGAATAAAACACCTACATAAGGGAAACAGGGGTCGCGTTTTTATTTCAGTGTGATTACCTTGTGAGCATGCAGTGCACTTATCCCCAGATTTCAGCATACGAGATCGAAAATCAGAATGCAAAGTCGGGTGATTATTGGCCAGTCAGTGGAAAGCTTGAGGCAAGGGTCATATTGCATGTTTACATAATTACAAAAATTAATTTTTGACTAATCTTTCTTCTATCTTAATTTCAGTTGATTTTTATCATAATTTGTTTTAAAGCCATTAGTAAATATTGATGATCATAAACAATAATAATATAAAAAAAAGAAGAGCTCTGAGAGATTAACTTCCTTTTTCCTCAGGAAGCCTTCTCTCATTGATTGTGCTATGAAAACTAAATTGTTGGCAGACTCCAACCATAGCTTCTCCCAAGCTCAAATACTTGGCAGTTACCCATAAGTGTAGAATGATCCAATCTGAGAAAGCTGGTCAATTTTAAGAATCCATTAGGCCATACGTCCTGGGTATGACAATAAACTACATCTGACAGCAAGAGGTGGTTCCACGCTCCTCAAAACCTTCTGGTTTTGAGAAGTGTGGAACCACCTCTTAATTGCTGGTGTTCCCAGGTCCACCCTGACCCAGGGTGGTAGCACTTGTTAGGATCCCAGCTATGGGCAAATAGCTAACCACTCAAAAGGGGTCACAATACATTTTTGAAAAAAAAAAAAAAAAAAAATTACCAGCAATAAAAATCTTGTCAGCATTAAATAACACATTAAGGTTAATATGCCACAAAACAAAACAAACCAAAAGGGGTCAAAAAGCTATAAAAGTATAAAAATAGATTTTAATACCAGAAATAAATATTTGAAAAAAAAAAAAAATATTAAAAAAATAAAAATTACCAGCAATAAAATATATTGTCAGCATTAATTAACCTATTGAGGTTGATATGTCGTAAAACAAACCAAACCATTACGCCATAGGGATATTGCTTTTGTAATTTATCAAAAAACTATTGCAAACAGGCTTACCGTTGAAAAGTCTTCTTTGTGCAAAAATCTGGTTATCAAATCTGCAACTGCAGAGCCATTGTTATTGCTTTCCTTGAGCGTGTGAGGATAAGCATCGGAAAGAGGCTTGATAAGTTCTGTGTAAACTGAAATGCAAAAAGAATTTATGAGAGGAAAATATGTAATAAATTTCAAAGCTTTCACTATCATTTGTTAATAACATGAAGTAAATTTTCTAACTTCTTTTTAGTTATCCAACAGATTTATTTAACAATAAGTCAATAAAAATATCTGCTCGGGCATCTTTCGGTGGAGACATGGTTAGCAAATATGTCTCACAGACCATAACTACAATAGCAAACCTGATCCTCACTGGATACCTCACTTATGCCAGACAAGGTAAATGGAAATATATTTGCCAATTCTTTATATATACCAAAATAAGAACAAAAAAAAGTTTCAGCAAACATTTACACTATTATTTATTGGAATGGTTGGCACATATGCGTTAATCGCCAATGGATTCAAACTTTATAAAATGGTAAATAACAAGGATTTTAAATTCTTTGACTATGCATTTAATAGAAGTTGGTGAACTTTGATTTTACAAATGCCACACTAATTACAAAAGAACAATTCTTTACATAGGAAATACGTTGAGGGTATGTTGATAAATCTCTTACCATATTCAAAAACACTATATCACCAGCTTCTATAAAATCCATACTCAAAGAATATACATTATTTTCTGAATCCACACACAAATGCAGCTTTACAAGTTACAAAATGCATGTGAAGTCTGCTTAGCCAATGAAAAACAAAGAAAATTTAAAAAACCAGAATTTTTTATTTTTTCTCCATATCTCATTCTTTGATGAAATAAAAAAAGCCAAGCATATTAGATCTATAAATGATTCCTATTTGTTCCTTATCCTCTTTCAATATATATATATATATATAAAATGCTTGTTTTTTTTCATCAAAGAATGAGATACGGAGAAAGAAAAAAAAATTCTAGTGTTTTAAATTTTCTTTAATAAATATATATATATATATATATATATATATATATATATATATATATATATATATATATATATATATATTGTTACGTGTTAATAATTGTAACAAAAGAAAAAGAATGATTTGCCAAAACACAGAGCTAAATCACAAACAATATTTACTGGAAAAACACAAAATAAAATATATACAAGATATACAATTAGCTATACAAAACTGAAAACACAGTTATTGGTGAAGTGTTATGGGGGAGAAAGGGGAGAAGTATCAAGTGTCTTTACTACGTTAAGGGTAGTGAAGTAATCTAGTTGCTGTTACTGGAAATCCACAAATGTGTGTAAATAAAGATAAATTCCTAGTTTGGTCAATGAAATAGTCAAAATTCCATTGACCAGATTTGTTCCATGAAATTCTCTTTTTGGGTTTTTGTTGGTCGGCAACTTTTCATAGAAATTCTTTCGGCTGGATATAATAATCCTTGAATCAAAAGCCAGAGTTGATACTGGCAGCAATTCCCTTTAACAAATGACTTTTCAACTGACAACCCTTTACCCAAAAACCTATTTTATACTTTATATTTTATTTTTATACCTAATTTGCATATTTCTAGACGTTTCTCGAATCATCTAGATTCTTCTAGAATATACTGGAATGATCTAGAATCTTCCAAATGTTCTATTTCAAAATTTTTCTATTTTACAACTACTTCATGAAAGAAAACTTTTTTGTATTAACAGGTAGGACTCAGTAGAATCCCTTACTATAAATTTTAACCTTATTGAGACTTTTATAGAAATACATCCTCGTAACAATATGTGTGTGTGTGTGTGTGTGTTAATACAAGCATGGTGGGGTAATTGGATAGTGGGTCGAATTGAGGAATTGGAGAGCTGAATTTAAATACCAGTAGAGTGGATTACAGTCACTTACGTGCTAATACCCTTGGGAAAGGAATAAATCTATCTCTTCTCTTCCCAGCTATGGGTGAATAGCAAGACAGACCGGGTCCTATAGCCTTGGGTAGAAAACAGTCTAGGAGGAGGACAACTCTGAATTCAAGACTTGCAGAAGGTTGTTTGGGGACCTTGTGGTACATTGTACACCAGGTCCCTGTATTCAGCTGTTCCAAAAAGTGTGATTCATTCTGTACAAGCCTTCACCACTATAATCAAATGTTATGTGTGGATACTCTGGCTGTTGGTTCTAGAACTAAACTGCTTGACCCTCATATTTCGAAAACGACGGGAGTATCCAATATATATATATATATATATATATATATATATATATATATGCACACACATAAGTGTGGGTTCTGCTAATGACACACACACAAATTAAATATCAGATTTTGGGAAATGCTTTTTCTGAAAACTAAAATTTTTCTGCACCACACATTGATAATAATAAATACCAACAATTATTTTATCACATCAATATTTGAACAGGCACCAAATTCCCAATTTCATCTTATATCAAATTAACCATCCAAAACCAAACTAATAAGTTTCTAACAACTAAAGAGCAGACGCCAAACTTTCACCTATCAAGATGGATGGGCCTTTTCTTGCCTTGAATGTTTATTGGGACTCATGCTCATCACACACCTCAAGTGGAATTCGTATATATGATCTATTGTGTCACATCAATATTTGAACAGGTACCAAATTCCCAATTTCATCTTATATCAAATTAACCATCCAAAACAAAACTAGAAAGGTTCTACCAACTAAAGAGCAGGCGCCAAAATTTCAACTCTTATGATGGATGGGCCTTTTCTTGCCTTGAATGTTTATTGGGACTCAAGCTCATCACACACCTCAAGTGGAATTCGTATATACAACCTATTACTAGAAATGCTGGCAAAAAAGGTCGGTTCATTGTATGGCTCTAGTAAGTATCTGACTCCTCCTACAATCCTCTATCTTTACAAGAGTCAGATCAGACCAGAAATGGAGTTTGTCTGGCATATTTGGGCTCCAGTTGCCCACGCCTCACTTGCCTGTCTTAATAGAGTTTAAAAGCGTCTATGTGGCCTTGTGGGTGATGAATTATTTTCCACTTTACAACCCCTTTCCCTACAGACAAAACACTGCAAACCTTTTGCTACTATTTCACTACTTCCATAGTAAGTGTTGCTACAATTCTTGGTTCCACCAGTCCTGACTTTTGCAGCTGGGACCTGCCTTGCCACATGCATGGGTATAACTCATCCCCATTCCCTTCATTTGTAAGAAGGAACTTCCACTCAAACAGCATCTTCCCAAGAACTGCTACTTTGTGAAACAGTCTCCCGACAGGATGCTTTCCTGATCACTACAATGTTAACCTCTTCCAGTCCAGAGGTTCACTGAAATCTTTCCAACATAACCTCATGAACTTCACTTCTTGCTTTTTCTTATTCTCATACAGTATCATATAGTAACCCTCTGCCTTGAGTGGCTCTGGTACTTTATATTGGATAAGCATAAAAATGAAAACATCAATAGAAGTTACTTTTCAATATGTTTACAATCAGCTAAGTGGAATATAAATATATACAAGGTTGTCGCATTGTATAACAGAGGATGCCCCCCCAAAAAAATTGACGTCATTTTGTGGTCCTATAACAGCCAATTCTTGCTCCAATGACCTTGAAATCATTGGAGCAAGAATTTTAAAAGAGTCTGTGAAAAATGACTGACTGTGTACGGATTTATCTCGATGAGAATTTACCAAGAAGATGGATCAGGTGTGTGAGTGATAATGACAATGTGCTATTCAAATGGCCACCATGTTCACCTGACTTGACACCACGTGAATTTGTTTTCTATGGAGCTATGTGAAAAGACAGGTCTCTATCCCCCTATTCCTACAAGCCTAGAGGAACTTAAGCAGAGAATCATTGAGGTACTGGAGAATGTTACACAAGACATGCTACAGCATGTTTGACAGGAGCTGGACAACCGACTTGACGTGTGTCGTGTCACACAGGTGGTGCACATATTGAACATTTGTGAAGCTTTGTGAAATCAGTTATAAAATCTACATCCCTTAGATTATCTTGTTTGATTTTTTTTATAAATAAATCTTTTATTGTTCAATATGAAGCCTATTTAATTTCATTTACCTGGGACATGGTGTTACTCAGATATTCACATTTTAAATGATGTCAATTTGTGGGGGACATACTGTAGTTTGCATTAGGTCATCCCATAAGTTCTGTCCGAATTTTAACTTTTTGTTAAAATGAATGAAATTTAAAGAGTATTTTATGTCTAATGGAGCTGAACATTATTTTTATGTTTAGATGCATTTAAACTGATCAAATTTTATTTCAGAGAACAATAAAATTAAATTTTGTTTGATTAAAACTCTGCTAACATGGAAGTACCCAAGAATCATTTGAGGCACATAATGCTTTATGAGTTCCAGATAGGAAACTCAACAGCCGATGTGGCTAGAAACATTCACTCAGTTAATGGAGAGGAATGTGTGAATGAAAGAACTTGCAGAAGATGGTTTGCAAAATTCAGAGGTGGAGATTTCACCCTTGAAGATGAAGATCGAACTGGACGTCCAGTTGAGTTTGATGAAAAGCTTCTTGAAGCAGCCCTTGAAGAAAATCCTGCTTTATCAGTTGAAGAATTGGCAGTGGTTCTCAGTTGAAACCATACAACTGTTCATCATCATCTTCAACAACTTGGAAAAGTTCCTAAACTTGGAAAATGGGTGCCTCATGAATTGTCTGAAAACAACCTCAAATCCCGAGTTGACATCTGCTCTTCTCTCCATTCTCGCCAACTTGTTTCACCTTTTTTGGATAGACTAGTGACGAAAAATGGATCTTTTATCGAAATTTTATGCATCGTAGACAGTGGCTTGGTAAAGGGGAAGGACCCCAGCCACAGCTGAGAAGGGAACTTCATGAGCAAAAGGTTCTTCTTTCAATCTGGTGGGATTTCCAAGGAATAATCCACTTTGAATTCTTACCACCTAATTTATGCTCAAATATAGAGCATTTGAACCAAGCTTTGAGGAAAAAAAGACCTGTTCTAATGAATTGAAAACGGGTGATGTTTCATCAGGACAATGCGCAACCACACACAGCAAGAATCACATCACAAAAGATCGAAGAACTTGGTTGGGAGAAAATTCCTCATCCACCTTATTCTCCCGACTTTGCTCCTTCAGACTACCATTTGTTTCATAGCTTACAGAATCATTTGGAAGAAACAGCTTTTGTAACACAGGAAGAGGTTAAAACTAACATTTGCGAGTTCTTCGAATCAAAGCCAAAAGAATTTTACAGTAATGGAATTAGTAAGCCTGTTAATAGATGGAAGGAATCATAGATAATCAGGGGAAATACATTGTTGATTGAATCTGTAATTAAATGTAATATTTGGTCACTTGTTTTCTTTATTCAAAATTCGGACAGAACTTATGGGATGACCTGATATATTTAATATTGAATAAATTAGACATTTTATTTTTAATTTTACTAAATTTTTTCTCACATGTCAACTCAATTAAGTGTCATAGCATGATACATGCGTGGGCAATAATGTCTTTTGATTCACAACTGACTAGGCATGATACATGCGTGGGCAATAATGTCTTTTGATTCACAACTGACTAGGCATGATACATGCGTGGGCAATAATGTCTTTTGATTCACAACTGACTAGGCATGATACATGCATGGGCAATAATGTCTTTTGATTCACAACTGACTCTAGGCAGATTTTCTGCAGTTGGTTTCTCTTTTCTTTCTGTCGTATATTGCAACTACTTTCTTTTGATAAAATTAGCATTAATTACAACTAAGCAGTTCTTCATTTTATTCAGTTTGTGCATTTTGTGCCACCGCTGTGGTCCCCACTCCCCACCCACATCTCACAATTGTGGTTCACGGTGACATTCCAGGCAGAATAGTGCAATGGCTTGCCAGTTCCTTTTGCTCCGAGGATGTTAGGTTACCCTGTTCTTCCTTTCAGAGTATATTTGTTTTTCAAGTTAGCCTTTTAGCTAAAGAGACAGAGCCTAGAAGCCAGCAGGTGGTTTGAATTCAGTTTCCTTCTCCTAGACTGCTTGACACCCAGAGCTATAGGACCAAGTCTATCCTGCTATTTTACCCATCGCTGGGGGAAGCAGTTTTTACTTTATTATTAAACCAATAGTGCTATAAAAAGAGAAAACCTATCAGCTTACCCGACCAACCTCTGACAGGGTCATCAGAATTTATAGCTTGCTGCAATGCACAGTGAACAGGAAGATTGCCATGGAAATCACGAGCAATTGGATCAACACCATGTTTTATGAGGTACCTGTAATGTAAGCAGGAGCAAATATTTAAACAAACGAATTGTGACTATTATTTTATATCCTGGAAAAGATTTCCATTTGTTTTAAGCATTATTGTTAATTTTGCTTCAATTCATCACAATTTCTAGATCAACACCATTCAACCATTAAATTAGTGGAAATGACAGATGACAATCATACTGTAAATTTGTCTACCAGATTTTGCCATAGATTTCTGTGGTTAAATACGTTTAGATGGAAGATGAATTACAATGCAAGTTTAATTTTGTCACAAGCTATTAGATCTTAACAAAATTGTGTGCCCAATTAGAAAATTAAAGACAAAATTTTACATACACACAAAAAGTATTTATTAGTCAAGTACATAGTCTCCATTGTTTTTTTAACAAATATCTCCCATTTTTCTACAAGCTTGTTGATGCAATTTTCATAGAAACTTTATGGTTTTTGCTGGAACAATGTTGGGAGATTAGTTTCCGACTGACTGTACAGAGTCAAATTTGTGGGCATTTAAATTGTTCTGTTTTGATTGATTATTTTTCTAATCAATCAAATTTTTTTCACTTTACAGGTCATTCAAAGCCAGAAAATAATTTTAGATCATAAAAATTTGAGAGGGGAGGGTAATGATTTACTGATACTTATTAACCCATAGCTGGGGGAGGTGGATTCATACCTTTCCCAAGAGTATTTGTACATAAATGAATATAATGAACCCAACAGGAATTGGAATTCAGCTCTCCAACTAACATTTCTGAGCCATTATCTATTACACCACTTGCACATCCAAGCTTACAGCACCTGGTATTCCCAAGCAGTCACCGATCGAGGTACTGACCAGTCTCAATGTTGCTTAACTTCAGTGAACATACGGGAACCAATGTTTAATGTGATATGGCCACAAGTCCTAAAATTGTTCCATAAAGTTCAGAACAAATGAAAATCTGAAAGAGCCAAGTCAGGAGAATATGGTGGGTGTTAGAGGGTTTACCATTTCAACTATTTAAACTTCTGCAAGGTCTGTTTGGCAACATGCAGTCTTGTGTTGTCATAGTAAAAAAATTACACCCTATCAATTTGCCAAAATTGGCAATTTTTCTTGAACCCAAGTCTCTTCAAATGGCAACTTAGATATCGATTTTCAAACTCTCAGCAATTTCTTCTGTCAAAATCTTTGGTTTGTTCTTCCCAATAACAAATAGTGTCTTCATCACCATTAGAAGGTTACCCAGAGTATGGTTGATCCTTTAGGCTATAATCATCTTGACAAAATATGCCAAACCACTTTTTGACCATCTGAAGAGCTGTAACACAATCCAAATAAATCTTCTAAATGAAACTTACTCCTTTATCAAAAATCATAGAGCATAATCTGATGGACATGCTACTTTTCATCCAATTATTTTTTAAGACATTCATTTGTGGACACAACGTCAACATTCAACAAAGCCTGACTTGCAACTGAACAATCTAGAAACATACCAGAAATTGGCACCAAAACATAAGCCAGTGTCAAGTGGCAGTCATTTTGATATGAACAGTGAAAATTGGGACACAAACTTGTGCAGTGATTTGATATTATACACTGATCTATTCCTCTAAAGCAGTGTTTGCCAACTTTTTTTTTTTTTTACTTTGTTATATCATTTATTGGAATTGTTGGCAAAACATTAGCTAATTACCAATTGATTCAAACTTTATAAAATGATAAATAATAAGGATTTCCTTATAGTTGGTTCACATATTTTTAGAATTTAGTAAATTTATGAATAAAAAATTTTCATATTTATTTCTTGATAAATATTGCATTGCATTAGTTTTAATTGTATTAATTTTTAGAATGTTGTAAATATAAAATTATATTTTGTAAATAAGCTAATAAACAGTGTCTAATATTTTTGTTGTAAATTCTGAAGAGCCAAAAAAAAGAAAAAAAGAAAAAAAAAAGAGTATAAATTAATTTCCATCATATGTTTAGTTTTTATTCCAATCCTAATCATTGCTTTTTAAAAGCAATAGATAAGAGTGAAGAGTGTTAAAAAAGTGCTTCCATGGTAAAAACCATCCTTTTGACACTACTAATTGTGGGCACGTTTATTCAGGTTTTGTGTCAAAAGATTTGGGGGGGGGGAATGCACCTGTCTATATTTCAGAGTGCATTTGTGCGCCTGTGCACACCAGTTAAGAAATATTGTTCTAGAGTGCATCTAATTGCCTGGTAGTTATGAGTTCAATCTATTTTTTGGTAGTAAAAGTCATTTCATTCAGTAAGAAGAAAAAAAAAAAAAAAAAAAATCAAAAGTAGCATAACAAAGATACATTAAATAACTGTAGAGAGGTAAAGAAAAGAAATAATCTTCAAGCAGAGTTCAACAAATTATGTTAGTATTGAATGTAAATTAATTTTTACTTACATTATTCAGACTGTTATCCTCATCTTCATTGCCATATTCATGTTTTGGCCATTGTATGCTCTGGCCTTCTTTAGATGATTGGAATTTCAAACCGAACCTTTTATTTCATCCACCGGGGTAGATTGTTCTAGTTCCATGTGACATACCTCTTCTGGATGTCTCAATTATTTCCCTTTACTCAACTCTCAAGTTTTGGTTCACCACTGCTGTAGCCTAGTATTGAACTCACAACTCTTTGGGCCTAGTCACTGGATTTAACCAATGCCCTTATCCACTGTGTCATGTATTTCAATCACCTGAAGAAGGCTGGGACGAAACGTAGTGAATATGGCAATGAACATGAAGATAACAGTCCGAATAATCTAAATAATCATAATATCTCATCTCAGAGATATAGACAGATATATAGAGAGACATAGACATAAAGGCCGAAGCGTACAACAGCCGAAACGTTATGAATATGGCAATGAAGATAACAGTCCGAATAATGTAAATAATCATAATACCTCATCTTAGAGATAAAAACAGAAAATAATTTTTGTTTATTTTTACTCTGAAAGAAATAAGATTATAAAGTTCCTCGTTTATTTGGTTCTTAGAATTGCATTACGGAAAATAATTACAAGCAACATTCATATGAAAATGTTTTTGTTTTTACAACAAAAAAAAAATATTGTGTTAGAATAGAAAGTTGTCTATGTCTGAGTGTCTTGTGAAAAACCAAAATATATGCTCCGTTATATGCGTGTAGTGTAAATAAAGCCGCAGGTGGAAGGCTGTCAGGCAATCAGTTAAATATCAGCACAAATACAGCTAATGACAACTAGGCCTAAAATACATTGTTTTTTGTTGCTTGGTATTTTTGTAATATAAACTGTGCAAACTGGTTTCTGAAAATACTTTTACAAAAGGAAATGTAGCACTTAACAAGGTTTTCTGAGGAGTCAAAAATTGGGTAATCAGTATTATTCACATTCTAGTCAATGTATACTACAGACTAGTTAACACTATTTATAGGAAAATTTTGGAGTATAGGAAGTTAAAAGATTTAAATTTAGAAGTTTTATATGTTTCCCAATTTTTAATAATGATTTTTAGGAGGAAAAAGATTCTTAATCATTTTCCTAGATGTGAGCTTTCATTTTTTGAGCATATGATGCAAAATGGTTGTCTGCTTTTTCAAAGGCTCCCGAGGTGCATCCCAAGCAACCTCATTGATTGATCTATAAATGCCAATATGGAAATTTGAATTTGACATTCATGTGATCCTATTTTTGTACAGAATCGAGATCTTAGTTAACTACTACTTAAATCTATTTATTTTTTTTCCTACAATTTTTAACTGGGTTCTACATAACTGATACAAGATATCCCTTAATATAGACAGTAGAATGAGAATCTTCTAATCTCATAGAGTGAATAAAGTATTATGTTCAACATTCTTTAGAAGGTTGCCAAATACAATGAACACCTGAAGAAGGTCAAAATGCTGTCTGTAATGGCAACAACAAAATAAGGGTTTGAGTTTCAAAAGATCAATGTATAGTAATTCCTCATTTCAAAAACCCAGGCAGAAACTAAAACTTCATACCTATTTTATGCCACTTAATTTAACTTCAGACATGACAAATATCATCATTAATAAACTGACACTAACAGGAGACTTTGAAAGCAAGAGAAACCCAACAAGTAATCTATCTGATAAGTCTGTGCAAAAATATAGTGGAACAAGTACCATATATACTGGTGTACGGCCTCCAAATTCACCATATATTCACCATACAAGACAACTGTTCCCCAATCATATTTTAAAATGTATTGAATTTATTAAATAAATTCAGTCAGCATATACTTAACTTTTCTCTCAAATTCTAATGAAAAAAACGATGGGGACGCATTGTCAATTAACTACCACAATCTACAATACCTCATGAATTGGCGCAACATTTTTGGTAGGCTATTATGGTAGCCTGAATGACTTTTCCATGCTAACCATCCACTCATTCTACTGTTAATCAAATGTGATCTTTAAACAGCTTGTTGAGACACACATCAACACTGAATTACTTGAAATTTGGCACAAATATTCCCCCTCATGAGTTAGGAAAGTGTGCCAAATTATTTTGTGCTAGACTTTACCATTCCAATTTTAAGGGGGGGGGGGGTATAATTTTCCTATTTTGCCTCTAAATTAAGGTCACACAACATCGCCGAATTTTAATGTTTTTTAAAAATTAACGAAAAATACTTCTATATTTCTGAAATTTGGTATGTAGGGCAAATAAGAAGTGTAGAATCAAAATTTTTAACTATTTCAAGCCTATACTTGATAGAAAATTTTATTTTGCTCACCCAAATACATGACCCCAAAATCAACAACTTTTTACCTATGTAGCTTACGTTCAGTCTATCAAAAATATGTCCTCTTCAATTTTCATATTTTTTGCCTAACATCTACAATTCCTGCTCAAGTTCACCAAAAAATTTATGTCTACTTTAGAAGATATGACCCTGCCAAGTTTAGAGTTTTTTTCCCTATGTATGTGCAGGATTTCCGAGAAAGATTACAATTAAAAACAATCATCCTAATGCTCCATGACCTCTAAAATGTTGATATTGTGCTAAGTAACTTCTTAAACTATTCAATAAGATTGTTTTTATTAATTTAAAAAAAAAAAATTATTTAAATATATTTTGCAGATATTACTTTTTGTACAGATAGATTGTCTTTAAAAAGCGGTAAACATTGCCTCATGTATGATAATCAACAGTGCATAGAAAATTTGTAAATGGTACTTAACAAATGAAGTTAAAAAAAATTCTGTGTTTCTTTTAATTTTATTTTGGTAAATATAATATTTGTTGTTGGCACTTAACATTTATAGAGTTGAAGGAAATGCATTCATTACGTTTTTAGATTATATAATCGCATATTTGGGCAGAAACCTTTCTTTCAAATATGCTTTTTTTTTAATATGGTGGACAAGAAAAATTTGAATTTTTTTTATTGAGATTTTCTAGTATTCTTAATTTTTTCCATTTGGTGGGGGTAAAGGAGTGTCAAAATTGTCTGTAGTGTCCATTGTCCCAAGCACTTTTGGCCACTTTTTACCCATTTCCAAGAGGTTTGTAATTGTCTATATTTTTGGGATGAGAGGTTTTCACTATGGATTTCGTTAATCGGACTGACTTCGAGATGCACCTGAAGAAGGCCGGAGGATCAGACGGCCGAAACGTTGTGAGGAAAGCAACCAAGATGAGGAAGTCAGTCCGATTAACGAAATCCATAGTCCAAGAGGTTTGTTATTAATTGTTAATTTCTTTTCAAGGTTGTCTTTTAAAATGTAATTGTGTGAAGCATATTGTGTGAGAGTAGTGTTTATTCTGAGCCCTGTGAAAGGAACATGGTTGGAATTCAATTTGACGTCCTATTTCAGAAATCCTTCAGCACATTGTTTACATTGTTAAATAAATGAAGATTGATATAATATAGTTACATAATTTAAAGTCAGAATCTGAGTGTACATTCCCCTTACCCCAGAATTACTAACTACATATTCTGAACAAAATATTACTAAAAAAAAGACAACAGAACTTTATTAATACTATAGTGTACACTAGAAGGGTGTGCCACAAAGTTCTTAACCTGACCTACTTCTCAAAATCAGTCTTTCAATGACCAATTGTCAGAATAATGATTTGGGGAAATAGGTCAAGTCCAAGAACTTTTCATCCCCTCTTCATATTTAGATGACAAATGTAGGAAAAAAAAAAAAAAAAAAAAAAAAAAAAAAACTAAACCCAAAATTCAATCAACAGGAAGTACAATATTTCCCGTGCAACTGCTGTTCCAACCTGCTTCATTCCAAACTTTGAAGAGGTTTATCAAATATTCAAAGTCATCCTATTAGAATTGTGATTGTTCTTCCCTTTATTAGTTCACATGACAATGACACCCTGCTAATACCTCATAAATAAATGGACTATACTGTTTTGATCAAGCCTAGCCCCTGCAATTGTTGGTTGCACTGGCGTCAACATTACCGCTGATCACCCATTTTGGGGGGAATGAGGGTGGTTACTGCCGCAGACAGCCGTTTCCCAAAACTGGGCAGCTCTCAATAATATTTTCAATAGTGCTCTGTCCACAAAGACACAACTCAGAGATGAAATGTAGTTTTATCCACCCAGGGGCAAATACTACCCTTTATCCTAGACAAAAGGCTGAGAAGTGATGAGGACTATAATAAATGCACAGTATCAAAAGATGTAAACTGAGTAAAAGGCAATCACCAAAAATTCAGTAACCATGAAAAAAAAAAAAAATTCTTTTTTTTTTGTATAACTAAATACAGCTTCAAGCTATTAACCATTTCACTATTAAATAATTTTCAAAATGAATATGAATTTACACTTATGTTTGTTGTACTTAAAATTAGAAAAAAAAAATGCTTTAAAAACAAGGGAAATATTTTATGATTTTATTAAAATATTAATTACATGATAAAGTTATAAACTTTAAAAAGTATTAGTAATTATTTTTGATAATTTAAAAGAAATTACTATTGTCCTCATCTTATTTTTTTGGCCATTGTGCCCTCTGCTCTGCATCAGGCATATATATCAATCAAGGTAACCTACCACTGTCGTACCAAATTCACAAACCAATGCTTTAAACCACTATGATATTGTGCCATAGGACAGTTTATTGTAATGAACTTGGAGCCTTAAAACTAACCTGCCTGTCATGTTTCGATTGTCAATGCTGTTAAAGAGTTGCTGTCATTTGTCTGTGTCTTTATTCATGGCTCCAACATTGTATGACTGGCAGCAGCAGTCAAAACAAAAGCAGCAGCATTAATCAGCAGACAGATTAGGCTTAAAGCTCCAAGTTTACTACAGAAAATTGTCCTACAGGACAATAGCCTAACAGATTAAAGTATTGATTCATGAATTTGGGGTCATAGCGGTAAGGTACCCAAATCAATATACACCTGAGGAAGGCTGGAGGGTACAACTGAAGTGCTGTGATAACATCAACAAAGATGAGGACAATAGTTTGAATATATTGTAAATAAAATAAATATATATAAATAAATGATTTTACAACCAATTATAATTGTTTCAAGTAAGAACACATTTTAACTGACTATATTTCATTTTAACCAGAAATTTTATTTTATAATTAAAAAGGGGAGAAAATTATATATAAATTTTTATATGACTGAACAATATTAGCAAAATTAATGACAAAGTGGAAAAAACTTTTCATGACAAGTTTCATCCTTTAGGATTTCATTGGACTAAAATGTTTACATTGATGTAACTACACATGCACACAATGGGAAGAAGGACACTGAAATTTTAAGCTTTAAATTTTTTTTTTTTTTAATACGTGCTTTGGATATATAATCTAGCCAATTTCATTTATTTCCTTTCTGTTTATGTTTTTATCACATTGTGACCCGAACACACAAATTTACTGTGGATAATCTAGCAATTAAAGCACTTTCTATACACTTTCTTATTAGTAAAGGGTTTTGTCTTTAAATTAAAGTAACATTTTTTTTTTTAAATTGAAATTACCATCAGACTCATTACAGTGTGCAACTGACACATTGAGATCTATTTTATAAAAGATTCCTTTTGTGTTCATAATTAAATTCCTTCAGGTTTCTCCTTATGACAATTATTACAGGTGATAGAGTAAATTCCCTCTCCAAGGTGCAGCTTATTTTGTTTTGTATTAAGTCTTATTTTTTTAGAAATAGTTGTAACAAATTTTATGTTAAACTGAGATAAATTCTTTTTAATTGTAGTTGTGATAAAGTTGGTGGGTAGAACAATATATTTTGATTCGTTAGGTTTTGTCAAGAAGGTCCACTTTTCTATTTTTAAATATTTTATGAGCCTTTTGTTTCATGTTGAATATGAAATAATTGGGGTATTGAAGGAGCTTAAAAGTATTTTCAATGTATTTCTCCTCTGAGGCTTACAAATTCTGAGTGTTCTTAAATAGAATTCGATAATTATCCTGGCTTTTATTTTGTTTTTATGGTGAGAATAGAAATCTGAGATCCTTTTTACTAGTTGATTTGTATTGGACACTTTATTTTAGGTCACTTCAGTACAGTGTAAGTGATCTAGGCACAATAAAATGTTATTTGCCTCCATTTTGGAAATTAATTTTATCATAGTAGAATATTTTGCAACATGCTGATGCGTGTGGAAATCCTCACAGTATTTAATATCATTGAAGTTATCATGAATACTTTTTGTTGAGAAATACAAACTCTACACTTTGTTAAAAAAAAATGCATTTTATCAAAAACCCTATTTTGTGGTTTTTATGCCGCACCCCCTAGTAAAACCAACTGTACTTTACCTGTGTGCACTTCTCCCTTAGATTTGGTTTCAATCAGTTAATTTAATGCCCCCCCCCCTGTTTTAGAGGGTGTTATAGATGGACTAACAGAAGTCATAGAATTTTATTTTATCATATGTCCCACTTTTGTTTATCTACAAAATCAGGTATAGTTTTGCAAGGATAATATGAATAGAGCATCATCAATATAATGGAAATATGTTAACTGTTCAGGTAAAAAAATTCTGGAAAGGACCAGATTCAAGAAATTTTAAGTGTGTATTTTCTTAGAATTTCTTGAATCTAGTCCATTCCAGAGAAGATAACACAAAATATTTTTGGTGACATCTGGTGTCCGGGCCTCTCTATTTTGGTATTAAAAAGAAAAACTAAATGATGTTAATATTAATATTCAACTACATCAATGTTAAATTTTCATATTAGACTAAGAAAATCTGTTTTTAGTTCAATATCAAAAGCTATCCTTTGAGTCTTCAGGAACATGACAATTTTGAGAAAAAGAAATACAAGTTGAGAATTCTTTATCCAAAATTCTTGAGACCAGATGTGTTTCAGTTTTAGATTTTGGAATACAGGCTATTTAATTTGTATATAGCATCTATAAAATGGGGCAGCTTGGGTGTTGTAGCATACCTACGGACAATAATGGGTATGTCCCCATTCATATAAATACAGTAGTAAATACTGTATGTTGGTCAGCAGTTGGAGACTCATTGTGGAATTCACTTGACTCACTTCTAGCAGTTGACTACTACTTCTATGTGCCACTGGCAAATCTCATGTGTTGTTCTCGTCCTAAATATTATCATCCATTACCAACTTTCATGTGATAATTCTATTCAGTAACCTTCCCTAGGTTATGACATTGGGAATTGAGCTTAAACACACACATTATATATATATATATATATATATATATATATATATATATATATACACACACACTGAAGGTAATTTTATATAAATAACATACACTGAAAGTAGTTTTATATATAAAATTTAATAAATTTTGTGTACATACTGATACAGATTTTTAATTGGTGAAATTAAGATTTCATGTAAAAAATAATGTTTTGTACTTTCTCTATGTGTACAAAAAACATTATCACTACTTACAAAAAAGTATATAAATGCAATACCAAGCACTACTTCTACATCAGGTGTAAAGAAACTGGAGGGTGAGGGTGCATCATCGAAGACATCAAGTGATTGTGAGAAAGAAAATTCGATAAGCTATCAGTCTCTACCAACGATATCATGTTTTAATTCAAATGTTACGATATACACACAGGTACAGTATTTGTATAAAAACAAAACGGATTCTGATTACATTTAAATGCAATGGAAACTGAAAAAAGGCAGCATTTTATTTGTAATGTTGCAATGCAATAATCATGCTATGGGTAGCCATGTTGCTTTCTGAAATTTTCCATTTGTGGCAAGTCATGTCAGTACCTGAAAAACTTTAGGGATTTTGGAATTTCAGATAAAGGATACTCAACCTGTAATTGAATCCAAAACTAGCTACCATTTTTATTTATGCTATATCCTTTCAGAACATGGAGCAGTTAAGGTTTTCTACAGTTTGCACCTTTAATATCTGAATTGCCATAATTTTGTCGTGAATTCAGAATTAGTCCTACTCAGAGACTAATAGTTACATAAGGTTAAAGAACACAGGTTATCATAATGTTTAAATCATAGTTAACAGTGTGGTGGGGAGTTAAAAATAAAATGGATTAGTGCAAATAGAATGTAACACCCTCAATCAGAATTGGAACTTGGCTCAATGTTAGTTGTACTATTATATATATATATATATATATATATATATATATATATATATTATATAATGTGTGTGTTTGTGTATAAGCTTATACATAGGCTTTCCAATTCTTCCAAATTGTTTCCTTATGTAATGTTTTCCAGGATCCAAACACACAAGCAAAAATGACTAAGACAGATCCATCAGAGGGGCACATATAACATGAAGCATAATTACGGCGAGCAGAAGAAATGATATTGTCAATAGAACAGTAATACTTGTACAATCAAGGTCTTTCTTTTATAAATTGTGTTTCACTACATTCAACACTTGATGGAAATTTTAATTATATGTTCAACTCAGCAGTAGATTTTTTTTTTTAAATTAAAACGTGATGCATGATTGAAAGAGCAATTTTGAAAAATATTCTGCAGTATTATTCATTTCTTCTGGTTTTGATGAGTCACTAATTATATGTTCAATAAATAATTCTCGGTCAGATTGTAGAACTTTGCAGCAGTATCTGCTTTTTCAAAAAATGTGAAGATGAATCATAAACCAATAAATGGCAAAAATAAATGGAGTAGTTTAATGATTCAAATATTGAAATTCTTAAGTAAAAAAACTAACTTTTCCGCAGGGTGGGAAGGACACACCACTTGTACTCAATGCTAGTTCTTCAATTGCATTTTATTTTTACAGATAAGAAGTACCTAAACTAAACTACTTCAAAAAGTATGAAAATGACAAAAATGGAGAAAAAATCCTATGTAACCCGTTTTGATCCAAGAAGGAACGAACAACGAGATTGGTACGAAAATCGTGACGACTTTAAAACGAAAAAACAAAACAAAAAAAATTATATTTTTAAAAAATAAATTCGAAACAAATGTTAAAATTTACTCTCTTTTTTTTTAATGTTCATGTTCGGGCGAAATCTATATTTCTCAATATTTAATTTAACCGAAATTTATAAAATGCCCGTACGATGGAACTTAGCACCACCCCCGTCAGCCCGGAGGTTATATAAATTTATTTTCCAATGCTTTTAAAATAAAACATTTCTGTAATCGAATACAGAATATTAATCAGACATTGGAATTTATGAAATTTTTAGTGCCATACGAGGAAATGTGATGGGTTAGAGAGAGAGTTATTTATTGGGGTCGGGAGGCTACTAGAAGCTGACAATGCAGGCATTGAATGCTGCTAAAATTTAACATTCTGCAATAAATGTTTAATTTCGATATTTTGACTACGAAAATGCATTTTTTTCTTTTGTATTTCTACATCTTCAAGAAAACGATATTATCCCCCTTAGCTTTTGCAACCCCCGGGACATCTCTGGCCTTATTCTAGCAGCCAAATTAATCTTCGCCTATTATTTTCTGTTTCTCATTTCAGCTGTTTCTCTTCAAACCTGTTGGAATATTTTAAAATTCTTCCGTGTGTTCCTAACTTGGTCCTGTAGACGTTGCTGTAGTGTGTACTGTAGAGACCCTTTCGGTGCTCATTAGACTTTCTTTAAGTAAACTCTCATTTCGCTAGTGCCTTCAAAATTGAGCACATTCCTTGTAACTAGCTCTTTCAACTTTCGCATCTTCCAAAATCGGAAAGCTTTCAGTTACCGCTAGGAATTAAAAAAAATGTTTTAAAAATGTGTTATTATGTTTGTGTTGTTAATTTCGTTGAGGTTTCCTAAATGAGTGATTTTAATTTTTTTTTTAACTCATGCAAACTACTTTTCATCAAAAAAATAAAATAATAATAATAATGAAAAATAAATATTTGTTTTAATTAAAACAATTGTGGCACAGGGCCGAAGGTGAAATGGGGAAAGGAAAGGTTGATCGACACTTTCTATCAGATCTAGTTGAAACTGATTCACGATCCATTCATTCATTACAATTTGTTCATTCACCACAAAAACTCATCCATCACTATTTATACCACAAATTCACAGGGAACCTAAAAAAAAATAAAAAAACATGACATAAAAATTTCAATTTGATAGTTCAAATGTATTTTTTCATTTTTTTTTTTTTTTTTTAAATATAAAATCATGAAAAATATGACTTCATTAAAACAAAAATTATGGATTTTTTTTTCAATTTAATTTAGAAATTTTCCTCTCGTAATTTGTCATTTATTACGTCACTCCTTTTTGTCGTGTGTAAAAAAATAAAACATTAATTAAAAACAAAACTAAACAAACATCTCTTAGCTAAAAATAATTCCAGTTCTACACATTGGACGAAAAATAATTTTTCATATCAAACTTTTGTCCAAATTTAAATTTCTTCTCACAAAGAAGAAAACTATGTTGAAATTAAAAGTTTTATGCACAGGGTATTATTTTTTATAAATTTTTTTTTAATCAAATATCTGTGAAGGAATCTCGCTTAAAATGTTGAAATAAAATATATCTCTATTGTCGTGGTTAAATATCGAAATGAAACATTTTCGTGGTTCTGTCGGCATCATTCGCATCACAATATCAGGAGATCGGAATTTTAAATCTCCGGACAAAGTCAGGGAAATTTTTAGATGAAAATAAAATGATACCTCTTGTCCTGAACACTAGTTAAAATAAAAAGGTCACTTCATTCAATCATTTTTAAATTTTGAGTTAAAAGTAAAACTAGTTTTTTTTTTTGGCTTTCTTGTAATGTAGTCTTTTATGTTTTAATTTTTTAAATTTAAAAAAAGATCATTCTTCAATGAAAATTTATGTATTATCACAAATTTACTAAGCGAAGAGTGATGGGGAATTTTCAATTATAATCGGTCAGTTTAAGTAAGATAGTTATTTTACTAAAAAAGTTACTAATTTAAAGCCTAAAAGGATATAAATCAATTAAAGTTTATACTTAGTAATTTTGTCAGAAGAAAAAATATCTCGTTGGTCCAAAGATCACATGATGGAAGTTAGTCAAGGAAAATACAGTAACTACTATTGCTTCGCTTGATTTAAAAAAAAAAAAAAAAAAAAAAAACATATACCCGTCGCACCCTAACAAAAAAAGAGGGTCTGTTTATGTAAATAAAATGACTTACCTGAACAGTGAACCAGAATTCCCGTATCCGCAACAAATATGAAGCAAATTTTTCCCATCATCTCCGGTGACTTCTTTCAAGAATTTCTCCAATTTATTTTTTTTGCTATATTCCCGAACTCTCTCCGGCCGATTTTGACGAATGTATTTGACAATCTTGTCTAATTTCTTCTTTGATTTACCCCTACCCGGATTCATTTCAGACATCGGAAAGGGTTAATGTACCCCTCTGTTCTAAAATAATGTCAAACGTTTTTCCGCTCTCTTCAAAATGACTCTCTCGTCTCATTTAGCATGTGTAACTTGAGGACTTTATTTTTCATTGTCTTCTAGTCTTCAACAACCACTGAAAGCATTTCTCTATTTCCAAAATGAATATTTCTAAAAAAATAAAACAAAAATGAACATAGGATATTTTTTTTAAGCCTTAATTTTAAAAGGCTTCATGAGAAAAACGTGGAGATTTTAAAGATATTTCATAGATGGAGGAATCAATTATGTCTGAGATTAGGTTTCTCTTTGCCTTCCGAGAGACGCTCTAGTCGAATTCCCTAAAAACAGGAAGGACAAATGGCGGTAAACACAAAAAGGACACATTAATTATTATTGTTGATTTGGGATAATCGTTGTCAAGACGATTAGTTTCCATTTTTTAAACGTCGGCAAAATGAGCCACGAGAATAAATTTTTTTTTTTTTTTCTAATGTCGGTTATGAATGTTTCTATTCAAAAGAGCGCTTCTCAAGGGGAGACAACCGCGTTATACAGAGTATTTATACCCAGTTGTAAAATTCGACATTTTTTTTTTTTTTTTATCTAGCAAGATGGGTGATGGTTATCCGAATATTGAACGGAATACTACAGCATTAAGACGGATGTCCACCTCATTCAAAATGCGGTACAAGATTTTTTTTAACACGGTGTAGAGTCCAAAAGTAGTTCAGTCCCTTTGATACTCCACTCTTTGGAAATATCTCAGACGCCAGGTTATGACTCTAGCCACCTTCCAAGAGTGAGGTACTGTATGAAGAGATGGTTCCCTAGCATTAGACTTAAATAGTTAATTTTCTGCCTCAATATTTATGTAGAGGCGAAAAAAATAAATAAGCATACACTAAATTTCACTCTTGAGTGTCAGAGTTTAAAGACAGTGAACCTAGAGATTGGTCTCTCATGTTGCGAGATACTGTTTGTATAAAAATAAGTTACCATTATGTTGCGGACATCACCTCTTTTATCTTAAATATTTATGGGCTTCATTTATCCTGCAAACAATATTGGTGAACTCAATGTGAGTTCAGGTAAAAATAAAATGACACAAAATAATGAATATAACACAAACAACAATGCATATTAGTAACAAAAGTAATTACATTTGTACACAGTTGTAATGAAAGGAAAAAACAGTAAAGCTAGCTATAAGAAGAATGTGTTTGTTTGCATGTGTGTGAAATAAGCTTGCATGATAGATACGTGTGTATGTGCATGTGTGAGAGAGTTAAAACGTCAACAGAGGACTAAAGAGGTGAACGCACCTCAGTGGCAGCATTCTTTATTTGTACTTGCCTACATCTGGAAGCAACAGCTAAAAAGAGTTAGAGAAAGAATATGATTGCTTTTTTATAAACTTAAATAGTGCTCCCTAGCAGGCATTTTAGCAAACGCCAAGTGGCATAACCCACACTCAGCAATACAATTGCATTGAGACAGTCAGGCTCAATCCTTGATGCCTCTTGATTGGGAAGTGTTGAGAAAGTTGATTAAGTCTCGACTATTGTTTATCTTGTGTGCTTAAGAAACTCAGGACCACTGTTTTGATCTTGCGTGCAATAAGGAGCTCCACCAGAGTGTTGTATACCCTTCATTTTGGGTTTGGTCTCATCTGACCACTGATTTCTGGTCGTTTTAGTTTAATCCTCTTCTTCTCTTGGTCGGTGTTGCAAAATGTTCTTTGGATTCAGAGACGAAAAGCATAAACAAAGAGAACTTTCAACGTAACTACTATTTTATTAAGCACGTTGATGGGTACATCTTCTATCAAGTGGGGGTTACTACACCCCCTATTAGGGAACTGCTTTCAAACACAATCTAATACATTTAGTTAGCTTGACGTCTGAACAGCAACTCTCCTTAAAACTTTAATCTATAACTCATTCCTATGTCCGGCTCAGCCAATCAAAATCGACATCCCTATTTTGTCTACCATCTGACCTTAAAGGTCAGCCTCAGAAGGTCTGCGACAAAATACACTGCCACTAAAAAATAATAGTTTGAAACTATTATTTAACAAGAGGACCAGCCAGCCGAGCATCCTCCACACCATCACTCAGTGCTTGCTGGCTCAGTCATGTTCTGTGACAACCTGATGACCACCATACCAGACTCATCTATCAGTTCAACCCACTATCTGCAAACTGAAGATGACCTCGTGGCAGACCACACAGCAGCTGGTAGGACATTGTCTAAAAAGACCTCCAGTAGATTAATATGGTACTGGAGGATGTTCCATCACTCTACCAAGACCATGAGAGCTGGAAAGACAAAGTGACTCTTGTGGGCTCAATGCCTTCATTGCCAGAAATTTAACAGCAGCAGCAGGTTAAGAAAGCAGTTGTGATTTATGGCCCACTTACTAAACCAAGTTTTTTTTTCCCATTTTACCAAACAATTGAATTAAATTTCCTAACACTAGCAATCATATTATAATTCTGGTTATTCTTTAGTTAGTTATTTAGCACATCCTGACAATACCTTATAAATAATGAACTATTCTGTTTTGATTGCAAAAAAATCCAGAAAAGACATATGAGATACATTGTTTGGTTTCAATGACAGAAAAAAGGAGGAAAGAGAAGATGTTTGTTTCTTTGTTTTATTTATTTTATTGTACATCAACCCATGGTGGTCATTTAATACCAAAATTTCTTTTTAAACAGTCAAAATCTTATTATTTTTTTTAAATAATAAAACTTTTTTTAATTATATTTTTTAAATCAGTTTTGTTGGTAATTTTACTATATAAAAATGTATTGCTGGTAATTTACTATAAAAATGTATTATTATACTTTCATAATGTTTTGTTTTGGGGTTCACTATTTGCCCATAGCTGGAGCCCTAACAGGTGCTACCACCCTGGGTCAGGGTGAACCTATGAACAGCAGCAATTAAGAGGTGGTGCCATACTCCTCAAAACCTCCAATCTCCTGATCAGAGACCTTGTTGCTGAATGCCGTTTATATTCATATCAAGGACTAAGAAAGAGACAATATCTGTTGCATCAACCCACAAGAAAAAAAAAGGCAAAAATGGTGTTTAAATATAAAATTATATTTATTTTCATGTTTTTTTTATATATTTTTCTTAGTGTGCATGAGTGTTAAAGCTCTCACAGTCCTTGTTTGTAGTTGTTTTCCAAGATGAAAAGAAATGCAATTTTTTTGCATGTATGTGTGAGAAAGAAGAGACAATGGAGAAAGTGAGAAGGAAAGTGTAAGTGTCACATAGCTTGATGAGAAAGATGGGTGAATGAGTAAGGGAATTTCTTTTAAGCCAAGTGCATCATGAATTGTTGCCATATGTTACTATCTGTCTCTCCTTACATCTTTGCCCATGTAGAAACTTTGCTTAAATACACTTCAAAGGGATCATGAAGGATGTTTTTTAAGTTCAAATATGTAACCATGCAATAGGGGAATTTACACAGGTATTTTATAGTAGTAGAACTTGCAAGGTATTTACTCAACCATTCACTCAATCAGTTAAATGCTATACATGATACACACATGGGTGATCATGTCTCTTTTAATTTATAACTGATAACACAGAAGAGTTTTCGACAGTAGGCTAGTGTTTCTTTCTGCTGTAGACTAGCTCAATCTGTCATACTATTTACCCATAGCTGGGGGAGAAGAGCTGAATTCAAACCTTTCTCAAGGGTATTTGCACATAAGTGAATGTAATGAACTCAACTGGAATTTGAACTCTGCTCTCCAATTTCTCATTCTGCGCCATTACCCATTACACCACCCGCACATCATTCAATCATTAACTTAAGAATTAAAATTCAGATAGCAAAATTGTTAAATTTTCACGGGTATTCCTAGTTAAATTAAATTTCCGAAACAAAATGATAAAATTAATATTACGCTGGAATAAAAAAAAAACTTAAACCATTTTAAAAATGTTAGAATTGTAAATGCACAATCATTGTTTTTTTTAATACCCATTTTTTGAGAGAAGTATTTTTCTGAAGGTCAGATGGTTTGTGTAAAAATTGTTACATTTTTTATGGCCCTTTTGGCTCAAGCTGAGGATACTGCCAAAATTATTTGTTGAAATGTCATTGATTCGTTTTTCAAATTCTTGGAGAAAGGTTTCATATATATTGGCCAATGAGAAACAAGCTCTTGAAGCCCTTGTGAAAACTTGAAGCAGTTGTTATGAGGTTCTATTTTCAATAAAAAGCACTGAGTTGATAAAGAGAGTAGAAAGAAGGAACTGTTGAGAAAGCAATTAATGGTTGAGGAGGAAGAAGGGATTAGTGTCTACACTTCAAGAGGACTGGTCCAGTCGAAGGAGGTCATAAATCAACACAGAGAAAGAAAAAGCCAACAGATTCAAACCCCAGGACAGAAAATCCCTTTCTGTGCTTTCCTGAGAAGAATTTAAACCAAAAGAACTTTCAAGTTTAATTTTCCAGCAAAGTACTACAAAAAGCCCTCAAGATAAGAACCTGTAAAAATATGAAAACCACTTCGTGATGAGACATCCTATTATTGCGTATTCAGTTAAGAACAGAGGTGGGTGAGTTTTGTATTTTCTGCCTTGTGCAATTTCTTGCTTCCGCCAAGTTTTTCCCTTTTTTCCATTTTTAAAGGGTGTAATATTTTTGTCTTTGAATTTGTGTATTTTTCTAAAAATTGTAACACTTTTTCCTTATATCTGATGGTAATCCCATTTTTGTAACCTCAGAAAATTGTGATCCTGCCGTAATAGGTACACAAGAGGAAATTTTTTTGCAACCTTTGCATTTGTACCTTTCTTTTGTAGCATTGTAAAATAAATGTGTTTTTCCATTTTAAGATTTTATGCAATGGTTGTCTTGTTTTGTAATTTTGTGCACATTATAGTGACTTTCTGTTTCTACTAAGTTTTATGTCTGGCACAAGAACTTGGATTTAGTAGGAACACAAAATTTTTTACAGAACATGGTTTCCTAGGGATTAACTCCTGACTGAACTAAGTGGGATATGGTCCTAGTCAGTAGTATACTTCAACGAAATTCAGTAGCATTTCTTCAGATTAGGTTCTTTTTACCTCTACCTATACATATATATGTGTATGCGATACCCACATTAAACCAATTTTGTGTTATTTTTATCTTTGTGGGAATGTAAGTACAATGCTGATTTAATGTGAGGAATATTCCCATTTGATATGGTACATGACTCCCAGTTGGCAGTTTATTTTGAATACCTTCTTCTTTTATGTGACATGCTCCTTCAAGACATGGCTCTCCACAACCACCAATCCTTTGTAGATCTTAATGTTTGTCTCCTTACTATCCGTCCCAGTTCTGCCATCCATTTACACAGGCTCATTAGATAGATTAATCCTTATTTTCATGTATCCCTCTTGCCTTCCATATGTCCTGTAAATGTCAAATTCTCCAAGCCCGCTTTCCTCAACATGTGTCCTTTATGTTCTCATTTTCTTTAAAACTTCCTTGTGGTTCACATGTTCTGCCCATGGTATTGTCAGCATCCTTCTGGAGAATCACATTTTTGTTTCTCCATTTTATTAAATTTTGAATATTACTACAATCTTTCTCCTTCTTCTATGATGTTGGTGACCATGGCTCTCCACAATTTCCTGCCCTTCATAGCTCTTAATAAATTTTGATTTTTTGTTATCTCTCCTGAATCTTGTTCCATTATCCATTTACTCAAGCTTGCTCAGTAGGTTATGCATTGTTTTCCTCTCTCCCTCTTGTCTTCAATCTGCCCTGTGAGTATCAAATTTTCCAAGCTCTCATTCCTCATTGTGTGCTCTAGAAATTTCAACTATCTCTTCCTGATGTTAAGTGTAAATTTACTTTTTGTTTCCTTTTTCTCTAAAACTTTGTTGTTGCTCACATGTTTAGTCTATAGTATTCTCAGCATCCTTCTGTAGAACCATATTTCTGTTGCTTCATCTGTTAGAAAATTGTCCAGCATTCACTGCCATAAAGTAGGACTGATATTACACAGTTCAGTAGTCTTTTCTTTATTTCCAATGAAATTTTCCTGTTTCTTAATATTTTACTTAGCTTTTGGAAGGCAACTTTTACTATTCCAATGTAGCTTCAAAGTTAAAATACAACACACAGTAATTTTTGTGTGCAGATGCCAAAAATACCCTTAATCTTTGATGATAGACAACAATTTGTATCTGTACCTATGTAGTTACAATGTCAGCAGAAGGATCCACGGACACCTGTTCAATGTTATATAACTAAAGTTTTAATATGTTGAATGAGAATTTTATCTCAGATTTCAGTCAGTTATGTGCCATGCATGATACACGCTTAGGCGATCATGTATCTTTCGATACATGACTGACGAGGCAGATTTTTTCCCACAGTAGGTTGCCATTTCTTTCTGCAGTAGACCAGTTGCCATCCAAGGCTATAGAACCTGGTTTGTCCTGCTATTTACCCATAGTTGGGTGGCAAAGAAGAAGATTCATACCTTTCCCAAGGGTATTCGCACATAAGAGCATGTAAAGGATTCGAGTGGACTTCAAACTCGGCTCTCTGATTCCTCAATCTGAGCCGCTATACATTACGACACCATGCCTCAGATTTACAAAAAGAAAATGACTTAAAACCTGATCAAATCCATATTCCTTCCATTTTGTGAATTTTCAGGTTTCTTCTTAAAATAATTAAAAATAAAATAAAATTATTATAGTTGGGAGACCGAATTGTAGAGAAATACCTAATTCTAAATCGGTGATGTTCATTATTTCTTTTTAAGTACAATGTTCCTTTAGGTCATAAGCAATCCTGGCTCATTCACAGCTAATTTGGAGATATAAACATCAAGCAGGTGCAGAAGGTCAAATACCTGGAGAAACATTTTAACAGAGGGTGGAAAATACGACACCGAAATCCGCACACACATTAGATGGGCAAAAAAGGTATTCCAAAAGCTAAGCATGGTGCTGAGAAACAAGAAAGACTTGTTAGAAACAAAGAAAAGAGAACCGGATTGCTATTTGGTATCCATCCTCTTATATGGCAGTGAAAGTTGGACAATTTTCCCAAGGATGAACAAAAAACTAAAGGTAACAGAAATGTGGTTCTACAGAAAGATATTAAAAATTCCATGGATGGAGCGAGTAAGCAACAGTCTTAAAGAAAATGGTGACAAAAAGAACACATATACTTAGGAAGAGATAGCTGAAATTCCTTAGATACTTTATGAGGAAAGAGGACTTGGAAAACTTAACCCTCATGAAACACATTGAGGGTAAGAGAGATAGGGGAAGGCAGTGAGCCACTAACCTGATGAGCTTGTGTGAATGAATGACAGGATGGTGAGAAGGGTCCTTAACAAAGAGAGAAAAACTGCTAGGAGTCACACAAGATAGAAAGCTGTGGAGAGCCATGACTATGTCCTGAAGGGACATGGCACATAGAAGAAGACGGAATTAAGCATTGTCAGAGTATTTCTTTAGAAAGGCAGTGAAGTGGTTTCTTGTAAACATCAGTTTTGAATTCAGAGTTTTCCTTCTCCCAGACTGGATGCCACCCAAGGCAGAGGAGCCTAGTGTTTCCCTTGGGAAAAGTTTGAATTCATCTCTTAATCCCCTAGCTATGGGTTAAATAGTAGAGCTGACTTGGTACGTCCACCTTGGTTGGTAACCAGTCTAGGAGGACAACTCTGAATTCACAACCATATATAGTCTTGCTAAAGCATAGTGATTATAATGAGAAATTGGAGGGCAAAATTCATATCCCATTTCAGCTTGTTACATGCACTTGCAAATACTCTTGCAAAAAGTTTGAATTCATCTCTTAATCCCCTAGCTATGGGTTAAATAGTAGAGCTGACTTGGTACTTCCGCCTTGGTTGGTAACCAGTCTAGGAGGACAACTCTGAATTCAAAACCATAAACTGAAGCATGTACTATGCAGCTAATAAAAGGATATGGAATTCACAATGGCACTATTCACTATAATTGTGGGAAAATGAAGTAAAATTGATAAATGAAATAATAATAAGAAAAAAAAGTAATACATTTTCCCATGATGCTTTGAGTAAAGGACCTGGAAATATGATTTCCCTACTTAGTTTCGAAAAACGTTAAGTGGCGTTGTTGAAGGTTACAAAAGAGACAAACATTTCCTGCCTCACTCTCTTTCTCCTTGCACAAACATGTAGTACCACGTGGTAATTATGTTTTTACTGAGAATGTAGTTTCCCTGGTCTACTGATGACTGAAATCTCTTTTGTACTTTCTAACAACAGCCTTTGGACATGCTTCGGCAGTCTTACTAATGAAGTAAGTGAATTGGTCATTCCAACTCAATGCAAAGCTGACTTGAGCTTGACCTTTTCCACCATTGTTATCTTAACTTACTTCTGAATCAAAAGTGACGGCAGAATTAACCAAAAGACATTGACAACTTTGTTTCACTACAGTCACCATAAAAAGAATAAATGTCCGTAGTAGGAACTCAAGTTTTTGTATGCATCAATCTTCTTTGTTTACATGTTGATCATGCACCTTCACCTTAAATATACACACATGCACCTAACCTATTAACTTTCACAAGATATATATATATATATATATGTATATGAAGAAATATAGTCTTAAGATGTGATATATTTATGGAATAAAGTGTTCAATATCAGAGATAGAGCGTGTGTAAATATAAAAGTGAACATAGAAGTCTATGTTCACTTTTTATATATATATATATATATATATATATATATATATATATATATATATATATATATTACGCGAATCATTCATACGAAAAGCAGATAATGAAGTTAATGATATAAATGGCAAGAATCACTCTCACAAACAATTTTTAATAATAAAATACATTAACCTCGAATCCGTTAATGAATGGTATGATCCTTGTTTATGAATTCCGGTTTTATCAGGTCTTTTTTTACTACTAGCTTTCAATCGTTTCATACAATCATCCTCAGGTAGGGAAATAGGTAAGTTTTTTTACATCCAGGTAATAACAGGACATCGAAAGATAAAGTGTAATCCAAAAGAAGTGTTTTTAGAAATGTGATATTGTTAACTGTAAGAATACTTTTGTTTATATATATATATATATATTTAAACATTTTGCCCTAAGCAAGGCAACAAAGCCACTAAGATGCAGGAGCTTACTGAGTGTGAAAGTATATAAAAAAAGATTATTGAGGAGTGAGAACAATCAATAAAAGAACAGGAATTAAAAAGACAGAAGATAATGATTGACATTGAATTTAAACTTTTGAAGATCAAACTTGATTGGAAAGCAAGAAACTGGAAGAGAGTTCCATGCAATATACAAGTTTCATTGACGACAACTAACAAGGTACTATGATTAAGCTTTTTATTCAATTTTTCTTGTGTTTGTACAAATGTTTCCTTTTCTGAACAGAGTAGGCAAAAACTGTCCAAATGAACTGAAGATCTGAGATCTTTCAGTTTATCTATTAGCCATTATCAATGATATTTTTTGTAACTGAATATGTAGATTTTACATATATATATATATATATATATATATATATATATATATATGAAATTTAAGAAACAGCAGATATTTTTATATATAGTGCTCAATATTAAAAATATTAAAGTAATATTAAAAACAGAGCATAAATGATATTATGTAAAAAGATTACTTTACGTTTTAAATATCAATTTTTATCCTGATTTCAATGTAAAATTTCCAGTCATCAGGGATAGTGGTTTTGAATGACATTTTCAATTTTTTTTCGACATTTTCAATTTGAAAAAATTGTAAATGCAATTTAAAACCATAACCCTTGAAGGCTGGAAATTTTACTAAGAAACATTGATGTCAGTATAAAAATCGATATTTAAAAAGTTAAGTAATCTTTTCATATAAATATATATATATATATATAGGGATGGGAATGTTTTTAATTTACAAACATGGTCAGCATTTTGTGGCAGTATTCATAGTTGATATTATTGGGAGTTGACTTCTTTTTTTATTAACACTTCCATTATTTTAACTATTGTTTTGCATTATTTTGACAATTTTTGCATTATTTTAATTGTGTTTTGCATTATTTAAACTAGTATACCTGTGCCATCAAAATCGATGGCAAGAAAGGATGTATTATAAGTAATATGTATTATATTGGAAGTAATTTTTGTTTAATCCATGTAAATTATTATAATTTAAAATAATTCATTGTTAATGATAATAATTGAACAGTGTACAATTTATAAACACCTCAGGAAAGAATTCGTATTTTATCCTCATAAATGTCACATATGTGCAACCAAAATCTTTTTTATTGCAAAAGTTCCCAAAGTATAATATTTTTTGTGTAAACTTTGGAAGGTCTAAGTAATCCTTTACAGCCTGTAAATTCAATCTATAATTTCAGATTCTGGGAAAGAAAGGGATTCTTACACACACAAAAAAAAAAATAGTTAGAACTTAGTTCTTACAGTGAACTTTATCGCCATTGTTTGGATTGTTTGTAGTTTGTCAGCATGGTAGCTTTTTGTGTGTGGACGTGAATGGGGTTTTGACTTCTGTGTGTCTCATGTCAAATTTTTCACACTGTCCCTCAATTATTACACACAAAAAAAATATCATATATATATATGTGTGTGTGTGTGTGTGTGTGTGTGTGTTATTTAAACTGTTTTTTCTCATTATCTTAACTGATTTCCCCATTATTTTAACTGTTTTTTGCATTATTTTAACTGTTTTCTTTTTACATTATTTTAACAGTCTTTTTTTCATAATTTTAACCATTTTTTAATTATTTTAACTGTCCTTTTGCATGAGCTTTTTTTTCATTATTTTTACTGATTTTTTGCATGATGGCAATTGTTAGAAAGCTTTAATATTGAGATGGAATAAAACAAAACTTTTTGAACAATGTATTGAGATTCAGTAAAGTGGTAATCCAGAATTCACAACTGAACAAGATGCCAATGAACCGTCTAATTAATCTATTCCCTTTATATTTTTTAGATGGTCAATGGTATCTATGATTCATTGATTTCTCTTGGCATTATATAAATCACATTTTGCTCAATATCTTTTCATGTAAAAAATATTATACATTTAATATAACAGGGACTCGAAATAGAAATCGCCTCTTGAAAGAAAAAGAAGAACAACAAAGATGGTGACAACAAAGTCTATCTCAAGACTAAGTTGAAACAAGTGACTACTTCATAGGCAAAGGAATCTGAATGCCTCACATGAAAGGCTTGAACAAATAAAACTGCAGTCTAAGAAACAGTAGTAAGTAAGCAGATTAAGTAAACAATTCATTTTGCTTTGAAACTGTCTAAATAAAAATTTTATTGATTGATTATCTTTTTACAATTTACCAACCTGTCTAAATAAAAGATAAATAATTTATTTATATAGATTATTAAGATAACTACAGGAAGACACCACTCATAAATTACCTCCCTTCCTACTATAGTGTGTGACACAAAATAAATAAATAAATACACAATAGTAATTATTATATAGCAGATTTATTTTTTTTTTACAACAAATGGCAACACAAGGCATAAAAATAGTCCTATCATAGAATCTCGCTAGTCACAAACACTGACCTATCCCCTCAAAAACTGTTTTCTTTCACCAAAAATTTACACTTAACATACTACAGTCACCATAATGCCACAATTTCTCTGTGTACAATTTTGCGAAGTGGGAAGAAATAATAATAACAATTACAATCAGTTTTGTTATTGGGAGGCCAATCCCTCAGAGAAAGAATTTCCATCCCTGCCACAAAAAATAATGTGAACTAATTCCAGTGTACAAATTCTTACTCACCACTCCCACAACTTAAAGGTTCCTCCCACCAATAAAATCTGGTGGTAAGCTTGACTCTAATAAAGATCAGAGTGCTAGATTTGTTAAACAGAAATACAGAATGATTTCTAATTTGCATATGCCAATGTAAATTTGAGATAACATTACAACATGAGAGATACTGACATCATGTTTGGGCCCCAAGAGGAGAAGGTATTAAATGAATATTAAACTTGATCCTTGGTGGAGTGGAGAGGAGCTGCATCTCCACAGTCATTACCTTCCCTTTCTTCACACTGCCAAAAATGCTTGTTAGGGTGCGCTCTTTAAGTCTATAAAAAGGCAAGCTTATTCTTTTTCTTTTTAACTCTTGCTTTCAGATGTAGTCGCATGTGGGTAAAATGTCCCCCAATGGGGTTTGTTCATTTTCATGGTCCCCTCTCTTAACTGAACTCTCACATAAACACACACACACACACACACACACACACACGCGCACACACATGTCTATCACACATAAGCACATTCTCATAACTAGTTTCAGTGTTTTTTTCCTTTCATTTCAATTGTATATACATATATTTCCTTTTGTTAATAACATGCTGTTGTTTGATTTATATCCATTATTTTGTAAATACTTAATTTTACCTGGGCTCACATTAGTCTGCCAACAATATTTGTGGGACAAATGCTCCAGGAGCCCATAAATATTTACTATACAACATACACACACTTGAAGCAATAGTGTAAAATCACAGTACAAAGTGGGTGGTGACTTATTTTACCCAAACATACACCTTTTAGAAATAGCTTGGGTCGTTACCTGGCAGCTGAGGTGTGCCCAAAAGAAGTACCAATAGTGAGGTAAGAAATTTTTGTGTGGCTATCAAATCCCACTTCAAACTTGACCTTGTGTCACTTTCTGTTTGACTGGGTACATAGCTACCCATACTGATATATTTTTTTTAATATTAGGAACCATTTGAATTTAAATTTGGATAGGGTGATAGGTATTGCTGTTTAGCAAAATCTGTGAACTTGAGGTAAGAGGTTAAAACTTTTAAGTCATGTTGATGATTAGAAGTGGGTGGGGGTAGGGGGGATATACAAGGTTTGTCTGGTAAGTATCCAGCCAATTTAATAATAATAAAGAAAAAAAAATGTTTCAGCCCACTTCAAAGAACTCTCCATTAATCCTAACATATTTATCACAGCATTCTTTCTAGTTTTTGGAACAATTTGCAAATTTCTCTTTTGGGATTAACAACAGCAGCTTTAATGGCATTCCAATGAGTTCAGTTTTGGAAAAAGCCAAAAGTTGTGGCATGCTAAATCTGAACTTCAGAAGGGTTAACTGATTTTGCTGAAGTAATATTTTACAAAAATAAAAAAAAAAAATTCTGCACGAGATGCATAAAATTTTTTTTTTAAGCTTTTCACCCCAAACAAGGGAACAAAGTCACTTAAATGCAAGGGGTTACTGAGAGTGAAGGAAATTGAGAAAATGTTACCAAAGCGAAAGGGCAATAACAGTAGCACAATTCAAGGATCACAACTGATGTTGAGCTTAAATTTTTGAAGACCGAAGAAGCTGAAAGAGAGTTCCACATGCAAGAAGTGCAAGAGAAGAAACTATCTGAATGGAATTTACAGTTACATTTAGCAATTTAAACAGTAAAACAATGAGACCTAACAGCCAATCTAGTACTATGCTTAAATTCATGAAGCTGAGTTAACAGAAAGGAAAGCTCATCTAAACAATTGCCATGAAGATATTTATAGAAAGGGCAAAGGAACGCTACTTTACAGTGGTGAGAAAGGGACTGAAGCTGAAATTCTAGGTCATGACCAATCTACTTGTTTGGTTATTGTGAATTTAACAACATGAGCTTACATAATGGTTATCTCACTACTGATTGCTTAGCCCTATGGGAGAATATCTGTTCACAAATACATCGAGTCAGTTGCATCATCCACCGCAAGAAAAGTTGGTTCCCTGTGCCGAGCCAGGAAATTTTTCTCCCCGGAATCGATCCTCCAAGTCTATAAATCGACCATTCGCCCTTGCATGGAGTATTGCTGCCAGATATGGTCTTGGGCCCCTGCTGTTTGACTCAGGGTTCTTGATAAGATCCAGAGACGGATATGCAATGTGATTGGCCCTGATCTGTCATCTCGTCTGCAGTTGCTCTCTCACAGACGCGATGTTGCATCGCTCTGCCTTTTTTACAAGTACTTTCACGGTAATTGCTCTGAGGAGTTGCTTTCGCTTGTCCCTAGGCCTCGTGAATTTAAACGTCCTACGAGGCTGGCATCCCATTCCAACCCCTTCACCGTTGAAACTGTTAGATGTAGACGTCTCTCGCACATCTCGCCTATGGAACTCCCTTCCCTATTACTGTTTCCCTGACAAATACAATCTCTAACTGTTTAAGTGTAGCGTCAATCAACATCTCCACTTACCTTGATCTATCCACTTCCCTTCTCCACATCCTTTCATCTTTCATTCCTATCTGCTCTCACTCCAAATCTTCTGTAACCCCCTTGCCTTGATCGACCCACTGTCTTTCTCTTTCTCCTCATCCTCTCCTTTACCACTCCTATCTGCTCTTCCTCCAAGCCTTCTGTAACCCCATGCGTGATAGTGGCCTCCAGCCTTGCTTGGGGTGATACGCTTAAAAAAAAAAAAAAAATATGTGAAAAGTACATTTTACTTATATTCACCCTAGCTGGATACATTGTGAACAGACTTTGTGTATAGAAAATCAGCATCATGTGCTTTTAGGAAGTAAGATTCAAAGCCTAAATATTAAATACAATTCCCTGATAATTGCCTGAAAAATTCCGATTCTGGAATACTGTGTAATAGACAGGAGTAAGCACAGTGGGGGAAATTGGCAAATTTATCAATTCTTTACATCTTGGCATGATGATAACCTTCTTGCACGAATATCAATTATAGAATGTTCTGTTTGTATTTTTTAGGCTAAAAATAACTACTGATAACATTTTTGAAACATTCTAGAATATTCCACTTGAATAATCTAGAGTATTAAAGCAATTTAAATGTTTTAAAGTCTGAAATTTGCATTGTACAAATACTTTTTTCACCCATTAAAATGGATAAATGGAATTTATTTCTATTAAATCAAATTTTTTTCTGTTTTCTATGCATATTTAGTTATTATGCATCTGTGTACAGTTCATTATATAAAAAGTATGTTTCTTCATTAGTTGGAAATACAATAAATTAAAAATTTGTAGGTGTACTCCACTGTATATAGCTATACCAGAATACTGCTAAAATGTTGAATGGACAAAGAAACACACATTGTAGAATGGTAAAATATAGAAGACAATCTGGAATATTCATATTTTCACATATCACACTGATCAAAGTGTGTCATCAGAAAAATAGATTTTATTTTGACCAAATCTATATCTACATGACACTAAATGTCAACATCTATGTGACACGGGGGGGTCTTTTATTTTTACAAGTTTCCCATTGACTGTAATCTTCATCAGAATAAAATCAATTTAAATATTCTGACATTCTATTGAACTTTTTGTTTATTGAAGTATGCTTCGGTTTATTTATTTAATTAGTTATGAATGAAAACAAATTACTGTACATGTATTCAAGTTTAAAAATGCATCAGTATTTTCTATTGCTATTAAATCTATCTATCTATCTATCTATCTATCTATATATATACATATATATATATATATATATATATATATATATATAAGGCAGAACACAAAATGAATTTATTTAAACAAAGTAACTAATAATAACAAAGTGTCCTTAGCAACTGGAAGAATTTAGAAAACACTTCCAGTTTCTAAGGACATTTTGTTTTTGTTATTATTAGTTACTTTGTTTAAATAAATTCATTTATTTTTTTGCCTCGAGAAAGTCTGTTGTGGGGGCCGATAAGGATGTCGTCCCCGCAAGCTTATTGAAGAAAAGGTGAGAAACAGCTAAGACAATGAGAGGACAAAGGCGGAGGTTTATGAAACAACAAATGTCGAATTTATTTATCCAAAGTGTACAAGAGTGTACTTTGGAGAAGTGTGTTGTATCGGCGTTGGGTCCAGTAAGACTGTTTTTTTTTTCAGGGAAGTTGGTTCGGTTGTATCGGTGACATGAGTGTAGAGTTGGTCACAATGGTAACTGCTCGACTGCCGGATGAGAGAGTTGGCAGCAGCTGGTTGGTCGAAGATGTATGAAGGTTCGTTGGGTTGGTTAGGACAAGTCCCTAAACAGGGCCGAGTCTGAGCAGTGATACAACTTCCCGGGCGGATCAACCGCAGTGACGGGATCGTGCCGAAGTGTAACACTTGACGAAGGCAATAGTCCCTAAACAGGGCCGAGTCGGAGTAGTGATATGACTTCCCGGGCGGATCAACCACGTAGGTGGTATCACGCCGAAGTGTAGCACTAGACGAAGGAAGAATCCCTAAACAGGTCCAAGTCAGAGCGGTGTTACAACTTCCCGAGCGGATCAACCACGGTGACGGAATCGGGCCGAAGTGTAACCCTAGATGAAGGCGGAGTCCCTAAACAGGGCCAAGTCAGATTAGTGATACAACTTCCAGGGCAGATCAATCACGTAGGCGGGATCGAGTGAAGTGTAGCACTTGAAGCTGGAGTCAGAGAGGAGATACGCTTTCCAGGGCGGATCGACCGCAGAAATGGGATCACGCCGAAGAGTATTCTCTCGACAAAGCACCGGAAGCTCACAAAGGTAGCATACTACACTTTGATCCAGGTATTTACTTGACCCCCCACTGAGTCAGGTTGCGACACAAGGTCGTTTTTTAACATGGGGACCCGAGTGTTTTCACCCGGGCCGCTGGTCATAGCTTGTCCAAGCTGGTCTTGGCATGTCATAGCTTGTCCAAAGTCGTAGCCATGATACCACCAGCGCAGGGACGAATCCCTACACCAGGCAAGTATTGAGTGAAGCTCTCAGCCAGAAGGCCGGTCAAGTGAGCGATCTGAGAAAAGATACTACACTTTGATCCAGGTATTTACTTGACCCCCACTGAGTCAGGTTGTGACACAAGGTTGGTTTTTAACGTGGGGACCCGAGTATTTTCACCCGGGCCGCTGCTCTTGGCTGGTCATAGCTTGTCCAAGCTGGTCTAAGCTAGTCATAGCTAGTCCAGGCCAGAGCCGGTCCAAGCTAGTCATAGCCATGATACCACCAGCGCAGGGACGAATCCACCAGGTAAGTATCAGGTGAGACTCTCAGCTAAAAGGCCGACAAAGCGAGCGATCTGAGAACAGATGTATTTACTTGACCTCCCACAGGGCCACAGGGTTTTTAATGTGGGAAGGGGAGGGGGGTTGACCCGAGTGTATTCACCCGGGCCTTTGGTTTTTACTTGTCCAAGCTGGTCAGAGCTGGTCATAGCTAGACGTAGCTGCGATACTACCAGCACAGGGATGAATCCCTGCGACCGGCCTGTATCAGTGATCGAATCTCAGCCAAAAGGTGATCATTCAGCGAGTAATCTGAGAACAGACACTTTGATTCTAGCCCCCGGGCCGAGCAGCTCGGATTTGGGCGAAAAAAGGAGCTAATAATATGTAAAACGATTTATTCAAGTTCTCCCCGGCTAGAGGGAGTAGAAAACCATAAATATTAAATTAATCCCAATGTTGTTCGATGTTTGAAAAGCGCTGCCAAGGTCAAGGTCGTTTTTCTAGGAAGCGGCTAATGGCGGCCGCGACAAGTCCACATTGGACAAAACGCGTCAGCAACTATTACAGTTCTCCTATTGTCATTTATATTTATAAATATTGTCTTTTCTACAGTTTAACTCTGAGAAATTTTCACATATATATATATATATATATATATATATATATATATATATATATATATATATATATATATATATTGTTATGCCCAGGGTTTCGTTGTGGACTACGTTAGCCGGGACGCAACGAGAAAATAAAAAAAAATATATAAATGAGCGACCCCCAAGGTTCGATATAAAAAAAAGAAAAGAACGTTGGGAGGGGAATTCTCCAATTCCGGGCGTCGGTTCGATTGCCATAGACCTTTCTATGGTGGGCATGACATCTGTTGTTTCCTTCCGCGGGTTAGGGCTTGATGTCGGGGTCTGTTCGAGCATAGGGTTCGATCCTATCTCATGGCCTAAGCAAGTTTGGGAGGGGTCAACTACCTCGGCCCCTTCGTCCTCGCTTTCCATTCTGGCAGTCGTCTCCTCGGCTCTCTTCCTCGCATTCGCTTGGGTCACCACACATGATGGGAATATTCCAGGATGCATTTCCTCGATCTTCTCAGTCTCCTCTGAGACGCTCGTTTTTTCCACCACTCTTGGATGGGGTACAACTCTTTCTCCAGCCAGGTCGTTTCCCAGTAACATCGATATACCTTTCATAGGCAGACTATCAACCACTCCGATGACTATAGTTCCACATACTATATCAGAGTCAAGGGAGATCCGGTGAAGCGGGACACTAACAAAACTACTTCTTACCCCTTGTATAACTACTCGTTCACCCGTGGCTGTCTCTGATCCGCGTGGCATGTCTTCTTCGACTATTAGAGATTGGGTCGCTCCTGTGTCTCTTAAGATTTTGATTTTAACCCCCTTCGTGGGGTCATCCACCGGACATACGGAGCCGTTCGACACAAATGGTTTGTATTCCTCTCTGATTTGACCTTTGATCTTCCTACTGAGATCCTTATGCAACGATATAAACCCTTGTGGTTTATTCGAGACTGCACTTCTGTGTTCGGCACTTTTCTTCGCGAAACAATTCGCCGCCATGTGTCCTACCTTCCCACAGTAGTAACACGTCATGTTTTTCCCTCCTTCCGTCCGTCGGGGGGTAAAAGAATGAGAATCAAACCGTTTACTTTTCGGGCTGTTCGGGCGATGTGGGTAGTTGGCCTGACCAGGTCTTGTCCTCGGACCAGCGCTAGCCATTACTCGAGGCTTTGTGCTTCTCCCATATTCAGATGGGTCCTCTGATTTATTCCTGCCTCGCTTATGCGTTATTGCATATATCGCACCCGGCCGGAAGTTACTGCCGGCTACTCAAACGTCTGAAAGCGTCACCACGGAAAACGGAACAAACGCCATTAAGTTCCAGTGACTCAGCATTTTCAGACACCAAATCACAAAAATACAAAAACAAAACGAAACGTAACATCCACAACTAAAAATAATGACCAGAAACTAATTCATATACACATGGGGCCTAAATGAAACCCATGGGTACATTCAAAAGTAGAAGCTCATTTTTAGTGAATAACTAAAAGACATTATTAGCCAAGCTACGATGCTGACCCCGGCCTACATAAACATGGCCAAATTTCTTCCACCAAATTATTCTTGGAACCAGGGTTTAAGAGCCACGCTCCCCTCACCGCTGACCTGAAGCAGCAGCAGCCAGCCAGCCCAGGTCAAGCAGCAGCAGCAGCCAGATTCTTGGAATCCGGGTTTAAGAGCCACGCTCCCCTCACCGCTGACCTGAAGAAGAAGAAGCAGCAGCAGCCAGCTAGCCAGCCAGCCCAGGTCAAGCAGCAGCAGCCAGATTCTTGGATCCGGGTTTAAGAGCGGCACGCTCCCCTCACCGCTGACCTCAAGCAGCAGCAGCAGCAGCCAGTCAGCCAGACCGAGCCCAGCAGCAGCCCAGGTCAGGCAGCAGCAGCAGCAGCCGCCACTAGCCAGCCCTGGTCAGGCAGCAGCAGCAGCCGCCACTAGCCAGCCCTGGTCAGGCAGCAGCAGCAGCCGCCACTAGCCAGCCCTGGTCAGGCAGCAGCAGCAGCACCCCGCGTACATTCTTATGCGATAGTCCTTTTCAGGGCTAACGATTACATATTTATGCCATAGTCCTTTTCAGGGCTAACGACTACATGATTATGCCATAGTCCTTTTCAGGGCTAACGATTACACACCTATGCAATAGTCCTTTTCAGGGCTAACGATTACATATTTATGCCATAGTCCTTTTCAGGGCTAACGACTACATGTTTATGCCATAGTCCTTTTCAGGGCTAACGATTACACATTTATGCAATAGTCCTTTTCAGGACTTCCTGACCACATAGTTTATGCAATAGTCCTTTTCAGGACTTCCTGACCACATAGCTTATGCAATAGTCCTTTTCAGGACTACCTGACCACATAGCTTATGCGATAGTCCTTCCGGTTACTACCAAGCTGCATCCCTGATGACCGTCAACCTAAGGACGAGCAGGTTCCCTCAGCACTGACTGGTCCGCTGCCCTAAAACAAGACGATCTTTCGGGTGGCGCTCCCCGATTCATTGCGACACAAGACTTGTACATACTTTTGCCAAATTGTTAAATAAAATTTGGCTTTGATTTTAAACCCTCGCTTTTGTTATCCTTGCTTCGATCGTATTTTCCAATATAAATTTTACTGCTTGCGGGGTTGATAGTACACGCTTGACGGCCCCGCAACAACTGGTGACCCCGATATTTACGATCGATCAAGATGGCAACAGACGAGTGGGAACAGACCTCTCCTATAAACGTTGCAATGCCTCTCTCGAACCTACCGGCATACAACCACCAAAACACCAAAAACTGGTTTCTGCAGTTGGAAGCAATCTTCTCGGTACGGAGGATAACATCGCAACAAACCAAATTTGCCAACGTGGTGCAAGTCTTGCCACCGTCAGTGGTCGACGAAGTGGCCGACATTTTGGAAAACGTGCCCGACCAGGATCCATATACTCGGCTAAAGGACGCAATCCTAAAACGGACCGGCCGTTCGGACGATGAGCTACTCCGAGAACTTTTTACCCACGTTACGAGGGGCGACAGAACACCCTCACAGCTTCTACGCTTCATGAGAAGCCGACTGGGGAAGCACTCGATGGCCGAATCCATCCTACGCGAGCTATGGATGGACAAACTACCCAACACAATTACTCAAATATTGGCGCCAATCGCAGAAAATACACCATTGGCCCAGTTAGCAGACTCCGCCGACCGCATCGCAGCAAAACTGGACCAAGGAGTGTATGCTGTGCAGAATCCAGACTACACACTAACCAAAAACGAAGGGTTACAACAAGCAGTAGCTGACCTGCAACAGCAACTAAAAGACATCCGGATACTCCTCTCCCGTAAACCAAGAGACCCGAGACCGACGACCAACAATTGGCGACAGAGAACACGGAGTACCAGCAGGGATCGACGAATCGACCCAGAATTATGCTGGTACCACCAAAGATTCGGCGACAGGGCAAAACGCTGCTCGGCGCCCTGCAAATATGGATCCAAGTCAAATTCGGGAAACTAAGCAACCGGCGGGTAGGAGCGGCAGAACCCACCGGCAAAAACACACAGAGCCGCCTTTTCTACGTTTGGGACCGACAAAGCCACATAAAGTTTTTAGTGGATACTGGCGCGGTAATCAGCGTGATACCCCCCAGAGAACAACAAGACCGAAAGGCAACCCTATATAAGCTCCAGGCGGCAAACGGCTCGACAATCGAGACATACGGAACTAAGACGCTGACTCTTAACATCGGCATGCGGCGTGATTTTACCTGGACTTTCACCCAGGCAGATGTAAAAACGCCAATACTCGGAGCAGATTTCTTGGCCCACTATGACCTCGCAGTGCATATGAACACAAGGACGTTATCGGACAACACTACTAACATTTCAGTTAAAGGTACCCTCTCCCGACACAACACTACGGGAATCAGCGTAACAACTTGCCACGGGCGAGAATACGTCGAGATCTTGAATAGATACCCAGATATCATTCAACCACTCGCGGGCACCGGTCCGGCAAAACACCAAACGCAGCACCACATAAAGACCAGTGGACAGCCAACATTTTCTCACCCACGACGACTCCCTCCTCATAAGCTTGAATACGCCAGAAAGGAATTCAACAATATGCTGGAGGGCGGATTCATACGACCCTCCGATAGCCCATACGCCTCTCCCCTACATCTCGTACCGAAACCTGGAAGCACGGACTTTAGGATATGCGTCGACTACAGAAGGCTGAACGCTACAACCATACCCGATCGCTATCCAGTCCCTCATATACACGATTTCGCCTCAGGGTTACAGGGCACTCGCGTATTCTCAAAAATCGACCTCACGAAGGCTTACCACCAAATCCCCATATCTCCGGAGGACATCCCAAAGACCGCTGTAACCACTCCCTTCGGCCCTTTTGAATATATCAAAATGCCCTTTGGCCTGAGGAACGCAGCACAAACCTTTCAACGTTTCATGGACGAGGTACTGCGTGGCTTAACGTACGCATATGCCTACATCGATGACATCCTGGTAGCTAGCACGGATGAGAACGCTCACAGGCAACATCTAAACGACGTCTTCCAAAGGTTAGCACAGTATGGACTCCGGCTGAACACCGACAAATGCACGTTCGGGGCATCTGAGGTGAACTTCTTAGGTCATCACATCGACGCAAACGGAATCACACCGTTACCGGAGAAAATCGACGCAATAAGAAATTTCCCTACGCCCACATCCATAAAACAAATTCGGCGGTTTATCGGTATGATAAATTTTTACCGCAGGTTCATCCCCAACTGCTCGACAATTCTTTCCCCGTTGACAAACATCATAGAGCGAAAGAACAAGCAAATTATACTAGAAGGAGAAGCCTTGCGGGCTTTCGAAACGGCAAAGATAGCGCTGATAAGATTCACGAAACTCTCATTCATTGAAAACGACCCGGAAACGAGGATCTTCCTCACAACAGACGCTTCCGACGTTGGAATAGGAGCAGTAGTGGAGCAGCAAGTTAATATGGAGAGAAAACCGATAGCTTTTTTCTCAGCTAAACTCTCCGCAGCCCAGAGAAGATACAGCACCTTCTCACGAGAACTCCTGGCTATCTACCTGTCCATCCGTCATTTCCGACATCTCCTAGAGGGCAGACATTTCACAATTTTCACGGATCACAAACCGCTGACCAACGCGATGAATGTCAGTGCAGACAAATATACATCCCGTGAAACACGTCACCTCGACTACATTTCACAATTTACGACGGACATCAGACACGTCAAAGGAAAGAACAATACCGTCGCAGACACATTGTCCAGAACAGACGTCAATACCCTGGATAACGATATCTTGAGCCAAGAGCTGATAGCCGACAAACAAAAAGACGACACGACGATACCTGACCTCATCAAGGAAACTTCGTTGAAACTGCAGGAATTCCCGTGTCCGTTCAGTGACAAAACCCTTTTCTGCGACACCGCGCTGGATACTCCGAGACCATACATTCCTCCATCTCTCAGAAAGAAAGTATTCCTTCATCTCCACAATCTATCTCATCCGAGCAAGCGAGCAACCGTCAAGCTTATCACCGAGCGATTCGTCTGGCCTAATATGAAAACAGACATCAGGAATTGGGTCTCAACCTGCATACAATGCCAAAAATGCAAAATTCAGAGGCACACAAAATCACCAGTTGGAACATTCGCCACACCCGACGCACGTTTCTGTCACATCCACGTTGACCTCGTCGGGCCTCTGCCAATGTGCCAGGGGTATCAATACCTTCTAACAGTCATAGACCGTTTTTCGAGGTGGCCAGTCGCAGTACCGATTAAGGACATTTCCGCCACCACAGTTGCTAAAGCTATCCTCGCCAACTGGATTACGAACTTTGGCGTACCCCAAGTTCTCACTACAGATCGAGGACCACAATTTCAGTCCTCGCTTTTCCGAGAATTCTCTCAACTTCTGGGTGTCAGGCACATTAAAACGACTGCTTACCACCCTTGCGCAAACGGCCTCGTCGAAAGATTTCATCGATCCCTAAAGGCGTCCTTAGCAACCAAACTTGACATACATAATTGGGTCGACAACCTCCCCATGACTATGCTCTCTTTGCGGAATACCCTCAAAACCGATTTAGGGTGTTCGACAGCGGAACTCGTGTTCGGCATGCCTCTCTCCTTACCAGGACAATATTTTCACATTCCGCAGAACTCGTGCACAACCTCACCAAGTTCTTTTGTGCAGGATCTGCGCCACAGAATGGCCAAACTCACATATACTCCCCCACGACAACAAACCACAAGCTCATACTTACCACAGAAACTGGATAGCTGCGATTTCGTTTTTGTCAGGAACGACGCCGTAAAAAAACCACTCACACCCAGCTACCAAGGTCCTTTTAAAGTTTTGAAGCGTTCCGAAAAATTTGTCACGATCATGCGCAGCAGAGACAAAGATACAGTCTCTATCGACCGACTCAAACCAGCCTGGTTAGAGGAAACTCCTCCCGACGCAAAACTGCCATCAACGACGGAAGTTGAAACAACCACACCAGTCATACGAACAAAATCGGGCAGAAGAGTTCATTTTCCATCCAAATTGAAGACCTACATTTTTTTTTGAATTGATCATGATCAATTTTCTAGAAAGGGGGCCTTATCGCACCCGGCCGGAAGTTACTGCCGGCTACTCAAACGTCTGAAAGCGTCACCACGGAAAACGGAACAAACGCCATTAAGTTCCAGTGACTCAGCATTTTCAGACACCAAATCACAAAAATACAAAAACAAAACGAAACGTAACATCCACAACTAAAAATAATGACCAGAAACTAATTCATATACACATGGGGCCTAAATGAAACCCATGGGTACATTCAAAAGTAGAAGCTCATTTTTAGTGAATAACTAAAAGACATTATTAGCCAAGCTACGATGCTGACCCCGGCCTACATAAACATGGCCAAATTTCTTCCACCAAATTATTCTTGGAACCAGGGTTTAAGAGCCACGCTCCCCTCACCGCTGACCTGAAGCAGCAGCAGCCAGCCAGCCCAGGTCAAGCAGCAGCAGCAGCCAGATTCTTGGAATCCGGGTTTAAGAGCCACGCTCCCCTCACCGCTGACCTGAAGAAGAAGAAGCAGCAGCAGCCAGCTAGCCAGCCAGCCCAGGTCAAGCAGCAGCAGCCAGATTCTTGGATCCGGGTTTAAGAGCGGCACGCTCCCCTCACCGCTGACCTCAAGCAGCAGCAGCAGCAGCCAGTCAGCCAGACCGAGCCCAGCAGCAGCCCAGGTCAGGCAGCAGCAGCAGCAGCCGCCACTAGCCAGCCCTGGTCAGGCAGCAGCAGCAGCCGCCACTAGCCAGCCCTGGTCAGGCAGCAGCAGCAGCCGCCACTAGCCAGCCCTGGTCAGGCAGCAGCAGCAGCCGCCACTAGCCAGCCCTGGTCAGGCAGCAGCAGCAGCACCCCGCGTACATTCTTATGCGATAGTCCTTTTCAGGGCTAACGATTACATATTTATGCCATAGTCCTTTTCAGGGCTAACGACTACATGATTATGCCATAGTCCTTTTCAGGGCTAACGATTACACACCTATGCAATAGTCCTTTTCAGGGCTAACGATTACATATTTATGCCATAGTCCTTTTCAGGGCTAACGACTACATGTTTATGCCATAGTCCTTTTCAGGGCTAACGATTACACATTTATGCAATAGTCCTTTTCAGGACTTCCTGACCACATAGTTTATGCAATAGTCCTTTTCAGGACTTCCTGACCACATAGCTTATGCAATAGTCCTTTTCAGGACTACCTGACCACATAGCTTATGCGATAGTCCTTCCGGTTACTACCAAGCTGCATCCCTGATGACCGTCAACCTAAGGACGAGCAGGTTCCCTCAGCACTGACTGGTCCGCTGCCCTAAAACAAGACGATCTTTCGGGTGGCGCTCCCCGATTCATTGCGACACAAGACTTGTACATACTTTTGCCAAATTGTTAAATAAAATTTGGCTTTGATTTTAAACCCTCGCTTTTGTTATCCTTGCTTCGATCGTATTTTCCAATATAAATTTTACTGCTTGCGGGGTTGATAGTACACGCTTGACGGCCCCGCAACACATATTCGTCTGCGAGGGTAGCCATCTCATAGGCTGTGTCGACCTGTTTTTCATTGAGGAATGTTTCGAGGTTATCGGGTACGCACCATTTGAACTCTTCTACTGTCTTAGCTTATCGTAATCCGCACCTATTTCTTTCGCCGAAATCCATCGGTCGAAATACGTTTCTTTCTGCCTGAAGAACTCTACGTATGTTTGGTTTTCGTCCATTCTATGATCTCTAAATCTCTGTCTACGCTTCTGGTACCATTTCGTAGTTTCTCAGAATCAACGTTTTCACAATGTTGTAGTCGGCGCTGTCCGCAATTGAAAGGGAAGCATACGTTTCTTGTGCATTACCTTTCAGAGCTGTCTGTAGCAATGTCGGCCAGGCTTCGATGGGCCATTCTAGATTTGAAGCTATTTTATCGAAGTGTTGGAAATACTTATCCACGTCTTCTTCGTTGAATGTAGGTTCAAGTCCGATTTGCTTGGTGAGGTCAAATTTGTTCCGCTCCCCCTCCTGTCGTATTCGTTCTTCTTCTATTTCCCTGATATGAGTTTCCTGACTAATTCTCGACAGCTTAATCTCGGTCTCGGCTTCGATCTTAAGCTTCTCCAGTTCAATCTGGGCTTCTGAAAGTTCAGGCGCTTCTGACAAAAGGTTGTCAAGAACGCTGCTGTCGAAAACTTCATTATCGACCATATCTTCTGAGACCACGCTCACCAACTGCGCCTTTCGCATAGACCGTCTTACATCCAACTCCAGTTTTAAGCCTATCTCTAAAATATGGTTCTTTTTCAGCTTTAATAGACCGTCGAACGTGGGAGAGTTTAGAAAAGTATCTATTACAGACATCTCGGTTTATGTGCCTTCCGTAATTCTATGACCGCACTGTTCCTCACTGCGAAGTCTTGTGGAAAAGGAGAAATGATTCCCGGACACGAGCCCCCAATTCTGTTACGCCCGGGGTTTCGTTGGGGACTACAATAGCCGGGACGCAACGAGAAAATAAAAAAATATATATATAAATGAGAGACCCCAAGGTTCGATATAAAAAAAAAGAAAAGAACGTTGGGAGGGGAATTCTCCAATTCCGGACGTCGGTAAACGCAGAGAGAAAATGAACCATATGCAGACATAGAACGATAGAAGACAACACGAGAATATATAATACAAAAGTTTTATTTATAAAATATACAGAGTGTGAAAGTAAGAAAAAGAAAAAGAAAACTAAATAATATAAGGGATGGGGAGATAAATTACCTAAACAGATACCAATGCGGCGAAATACATATGAATACAACAATACAGAGATAGCAGATCATAAGATATAGAAAAAAAAAATAAAGAAACTTACATATGGTTGGAATCGACGTCGATTGACTATTACCAAGGATATTCATAAAAGGATGGGATTGACAATGTTCTAATTATGAGTTTTTGATTGGCGATGTCCAATCCGTGTTGATGACGAGAACACACAGAAAAATCACGGGAATGTATCCGACTTTGGTTGACGATGTTGTTCTAGGTTCTCTCGTCGGTCCTTTGGTTTTTGGTGGCATCTAATTCTTCTAACGGCGAGCAGCTAAGATTGGTTTTGGTGACGTCCGCTTCCTCCAAGGGTCAGCAACTAAGTGAGATTGTTGCCACTTCAACACGTGCGAAACGAAAACTGCTATCAGTTGAGTCACGTGTTGGCCCACAAAAAAGGCGTGTGTGTCATTCACGGACACTGTTTAATGTCACTCGCCCCTATCTGCCAAACAGCGTTTGTTTGGCCTACGATATGGACACTGTTAAATGTCATTCGCACCTATCTGTCAAACAGCGTTTGTTTGGCCTACGATCAGAGACAGATAGGAGATGGGAGGAGGAGGTAAGGTTCCTTTCCGAGAACTGGCCCTGACTTATCTGGGCATAAAAAAAATATATATATCCCACAATCTGCCTATTCAAGAAATACGGAGGTTATCAAGATTCATATGTTTCGTCGCAAATACACAATGTACTAAAAACATGCCTATAAAATCTGAGGTGATCGTACAACTATTGGGCTAACGTAACAATATATATATATAATTAAGTAATTCATTGAGTCTGAAAGAAACCTCAACAGAATGCAGAAAGTACTGGACGGCCGTTTTGTCCTATATTTGGGACTCATCAGCAGTGTGCATCCACTACAGAGAATTGAAACCCTGACAGTTGAGTTATCAAGCAAATGTCATACCAACTGTTCCAACGGTCCTCAGTGATGAAGAGGTAGCAAATCAGACTCAATATAGCACTGCTCACTCACATATTCCGTGGTGGAACTCAACTGAAATTCTCAGTAACCATAGGACTGTGCCCCCAGGAGCCACGACTACTATCACCAAGCCACTCAAACTGAAGCATTAGAAGCCGGATCAAGCAATAATGTAGACATGATAGAAATTGTTAGGAGGATTTGATAATTATAATTAAGTAATTCATTGAGTCTGAAAGAAACCTCAATATATATATATATATATATATATATATATATATATATATATATATATATATATATATATATAAAATTCTGTGACTTTCTTTAGTCTGTCCATCCATCACACCCTCTAAAATAGCCATATATTGACCGAGCAAAACCAAATTTTGGGGAAAAGTGCAAACAGGTAAGGGGTACAAAATACAGTTGATTTTACCAGGGTGTGTAAAAACCACAAAATAGGGTTTTTGTGAGAGTATTTTTCCAAACAAATCAGTTTATTCAAATTTCATCGATTGGTTTGCGAACATTATTTACATTATTGGGACTATTGTCCTCATCTTTGTCACCATATTTATTACACCGTTTCGGCCATTGTACGCTCCAGCCTTCTTCAGATGGTTGGAATGTCGAACTGAACCCTTTATTTGTAGACTCTTCTAGTTCCACGTGCCATGTTTAATGGATGTCAGTTATCAGTTATCTCCTGTTAATTTTTCCCTCTGAATGTTCTCCACTGCCTTAACCAGGTATTGAACTCATACTCTTTGAGTCCTATCACTGGATGTAACCAACGCCTTTATCCACTGTGTGATGTGTCCTTGAGTACTAGTGGCACTCCCACCTTGCTTGGGATGAAATGCTTAAAAAAATAAAATATGTCAGAATATAATTCCCCACCTTTCCAAGATTCAAAATATGTGCATTTTTACAAACTAGAATTTTTGCAACACGCTGATGGATGTTAAAATCCTCACAGTATTATTGAAGTTATCGCTAACATATTTTGTTCAATTTTGCAAACCAATATCTGTCTATGAGATGAGGTATTATGCACATTATTTGGACTATTGTCCTCATCTTTGTCGCCATATTTATTACAACATTTATACAACGTTGTATGCTCCGGCCTTCTTCAGGTGGTTGGAATGTCGAACTGAACCCTTTATTTTGCTCACTGGGGTAGACTGTTCTAGTTCCACGTGCCATGTTTAATGGATGTCAGTTATCTCCTGTTAATTTTTCCCTCTGAAAGTTCTCCACTGCCTTAACCGGGTATTGAACTCACACTCTTTGGGTCCTGTCACTGGATAACCACCTTTATCCACTGTCTTGGGGGCATCTGTGTATGAATTTCTGGGTTTTGTCTGGTTGCTGCTGTTTGGTGTTTTCCTTACTGTCACTGTTGGTGATATCTTGTTTGCGGTTTGTTTCCATCATGTCACTATGTTTTGGTCTAGTCGTGAGTCTTAGGTGTCTCCTATTTCTCACTAGCCTTTTCCCATTTTCCAGTTCGATCATGTATCGTCGGTATTTAAACTTTTCTGTGACAACTGCCTTTTTCCAATATTGGTTCTTGCCATATGGCTGCACAGTCACCTGGTCGCCCTTTCTTAGTTCTATCAGGTCATGGGCATTTTTGTCATAGTATTTCTTTTGATGTTGTTTTGCCTTTCGTATTTTAGTTTTTGTTTCTTCCGCATTAAATGGGAATAGAAATTTCTTCATCGTAGGCAGTACACTTCTCAATTGTCTTCCAAAGAATCTCTGCGCTGGGGACATTCCTGTGGATTTTGATGGTGTGTTGGTGACTTCTAGTATGGCCAGACAAGATTTTATTTGTTTTACAGCCGATTCTGCCATTCCATTGGAGTTTGGCATCTCTGGGGAGCAGGGATTCCATCTAAATCCGTATTTATGGGCCAGTTCTCTCATCATTTTGTTATCAAATTCAGGGCCCCCATCACTTACAACTTCTTCTGGAATGCCATATCTCATGAAGTGTTTCTTTATCAGCTTGATTGTGCAACCTGATGATGTTCCTTGGAGTCGATCAACCAATGTATAATTGGAGAAATAATCCACACAGACTAGGTATTTCCTTCCATCCAGTATCATGGTATCGAGGCCAATACGTTGGAATGGGTATTCTGGCACTGGTCTTGTGATTAGTGTCTCTTTGCTATTTCTTGCAGAATATCTGCTACACTGTTCACAGTTGATGTAACATTCCTGTAGTTCGTGCCTCATTCCAGGCCAGAAGATTGTGTCTAGGGCACGTCTCATGTTACTTTCAACTGCTAAATGGCTTGTATGTGCCTTCTTCTTCATGTCATTTCTCATTGAGGCAGGTACAAAGACTCTGTCTTTGTAAAATACTAGATCACCCTTTGTTGACAGATAGTCTCTGAATTTATACAGGTGCTTCAACTGAGGTTCAAGGGCTTTATATCGCATTGGAAAGCCTTTTTCAATTAGTTTTATGAGCTTCTGTAGATCCATCTTCTTTGGTGGCACTGACTAGTCTGTCTCTGGTCTGTTCACTTACAGCAAGAAATTCTAATAGATTCACTTCACTGAAATTAAACTGGAACTTGTCATCCTCTACTGGGGCTCGTGAAAGAGCATCAGCAATAATTATGTCACTGCCCTTTTTGTATGTTATTTTGTAATCAAAATTTTGTATTGAAAGCATCATTCTTAACAGTCTTTTTGGGACTTCGCTTAGAGGCTTGTTGCACCTCCGCCCATTGGAAAATCTGGTCCTTCCGTGTTAGCCTGTTTAAAGGTTCACATTTTGTCGTCAGTGAGTGATCAAATTTCGAGAGGTATTTAACCATTCCTATGAAGCGCCTTAGATGATGCAGATCGCGAGGTGCTGGGAATTCTGTGATTGCCCGTATCTTTTCTTCATCGGGCTTCAAGCCTGTGTTAGTCAGTGTATGACCCATGTAGGTAACTTCCTCTGTGAGGAATTTGCATTTGTCAAGGTTAATTTTAATGTTTCTTTCTCTGCATCTCTGCAAATATGCTCGCAAATTCTGGTTGTGGTTATTGATGGCTTGGTCTGAGTTTTTTCCAAATCCCTCAACCAGACAGTCATCTTGGATGATGCTAACCCCGTTTATCCCTTGGAATTGTTCGATCATTTTTGTTTGGAATGCCTTGCTGGCTGGTGTGATACCCATGGGTAATCTTTTGTATCGACAATTTCCCTGAGGCGTGCCAAAGGCGGTCAGTTCTCTTGCCTTGTCGTTCAGCTTGCAATGCCAGTATCCACTTCTTACGTCCAATTTGCTAAATTTTATTGCGTTTTTATTTGCAAACCTGTGTGTGATGGATTCCAAGCTTGGTACCTGGCAGTGGTAGTTGTTAATCAGTGCCTTGTTTAATGGTTTGGGGTCTAAACATATCCGAAGTTTTCCGCTGTGTTTTCTCTCAATCACATAGCTGTTGAGCCATGAGCTAGGTCCTTCCAGTTTCTCAATTATATTGTCCCTCATCATTTTTTCTAGTTCCTGTTTAAATTGTTTTTCCAGTGCAAATGGGATACCTCTTATGGGTTGTTGTATAGGAACTGTGCCTCGTTCTATTTGGAGTGTTAATTCACCTTCAAATTCACCAACTCTCTCTTCAAAAACGTCTGGGTATTCTAGTAAAATCCCTTTGATGGAATCATCAACATCTAAATTTCTGATGTCTTTCAGGGCTTGTTATTTGAGGACATTGCATTCTACAGCTGAAACTGTCGAGTCAAACTGATCTAGGTTGAACCGTATTAAATTTAGCTTTTGGCAAAGACTACAGCTTAAAATTGGTTGTACCTTCTCATTCACAACCATGACTGAGGCTGTCACTTTTCTTCTGTTGACAGGGTTGATAAGTTCTACCCTCATTGTTCCTTCGGTTCTAACCCTTTTCCCTCCGTATACTGAAATATCAAGTTTCTTACCTTTTTTTAGTAAGTGCTCCATTTTGTTGTCCTTAACGAATGTTGCAGGAATTACATTTACAGTTGCTCCGGAATCTATCATGAATTTAATGGGCTTCCCGTTTAATTTTAAATTCGCATGAACCTTATGAATTGTCTCCCCTTCAACGTGAAAACATTCATTAACTCTTTGCTCACTGTAGTTACCCCTGCAAATTCTTGATGTGGTAAAATGTTTTTTTCTTTTGCATCTAAAACATTCCTGGCCATAGGCTGGACAGTTTCTTAAATTTCTGAAATTCAAAAAAAATGTTCACTTCTTCAAGCCACTCATTAAAGGCTTTGTGCAAATTTCTTACTGTCCAGTCAAAACTTTGGGGTGGGTTGATTGATATCATTTTTTGTTGCTTTACAAAGTAGTACTCACTCAGTTTATCGTCCAGTTCGTCCCTCTGACACCATGTTAAGCAGAAATAACTCCAAGACTCCTGTGTATTAATATACGTGTTTTATTGCTGCCATCTTATCAGGAAGTGCCCCACAATCAAAGCCCCTTAAGGCATTACAGATATTAGGCCGCTTATGTATATAAGTCAACCAACACTGGAGTCGAGCATCAGCCATGCTGATGGCAGGCATGAAAGTTTCTTTATGGTGGTTAAATGAGAGCAGTTTAGTTTTCGAGGCGTTAAAATTTACAAGCCATTTCCTACCACTGATTGGAGTTCCTTTTCAAGAGCAGCAGCCAGGTTAACTTTTTCAGGTCTGTTGGATTTTCTATTGTGGCAGGAATAAATGGTAGTGTCATCTGCATAGATTCCTACTTGGGAACTGATGACATCAGGAAGATCATTGATGAAGATCAGAAACAGTGTAGGGCCCAAGACAGATCCTTGCAGGACATCTGCATTCGTGTGAAAGGATCTGCAAGCGGGTCTGTTCAGAATGACTTTCATTTTGCGATTTGATAGGAATGATTGGATTAAATCAATTGTCCTTTAATACCATAGAACTGAAGCTTACATAGAAAACCAGCATGCCAAACCCTGTCAAATACCTCTGAGATATCTGGAGCCACAGAGCTTGATATACATATTCAGTGATGGCTGTAAGCACATCAATTGTAGACCAGACAAAACGAAAGTCATATTGTTTGTCAGAGAATAGGTTGTGAGAGGTGATATGTTTAACTATTTCAGCATTGATTAAAGCCTCGAATACTTTGCTGAAAAGTGGTAGGAGACTAATAGGCTCATAGTTAGAGGGGTCAGAAGTTTCTCCAGAGTTCTTAAAAACAGGAGCTACTGAGGAGTACTTCCAACAAGTTGGAAAGCAGGAAGCAGCAAGGCAAGAGTTGTAGAGTTGTGGAGAGAATTAGAGCCAGTTTGCGAGCACATTTCTTTAGGATGATGGCTGGTATCCTGTCACCTCCACTTGCCTTATAGGAGTTCAATTTAGAAATGATGTTAGAGACCAGGGACAGGGTTATGTGTATATCACAGTAGAGCCTCAGTTCTAGGGGAGAAATCAGGTATGGGTACTCCAAATTCAGTTGGAAGTGAGTATTCAAGCAAAGAATTCAACCTTATCTGCTGTAGATATCAGGATTTTGAATTGATTGAATAGAGAGGGGATTGAGGATTTTCTGTTGCACAGCAAACTCTTGCAGAACTGCCAATAATCTCTAGAACCACGTAAAAGCAGAAATATCTCAAGTGTTTGTTTTATAATCATCAAATGGGTTCTTTGGAAGTTTCTATGTGGTATCCACTTTGTCCAAAGTGGAACGCAAAAGTAAATGAGTGGATGGGGGCCATTGAAAACCAAGTGACAACAAACGAGACATTTGATTAGTTCCAGTTGCTGGTCTCTATTAATGGCCATGCTTGAGATCAAGGAAGTCAGTTCTGGTCCTCCCTTGGCGGAAGACAAACTGTCCTTTGTATAATTCTGATTCCACCTGTTCACACTGTGAGCCACATATTGGGATGCGTAGATGTTTGGAGAATTGGTAGGGGGAAGAGATGAGCTGTTAAACACCAAATAGAATTGTGTCACCTACCTAACCACCCAGACTGAGCAAGCAAAGCCCTGAATAAGACATTTTATGAGATTGCAAACAGGGCTTGTGCTATCATTTCTTGACGTGGTGTTAAGTTTCCCCGCTTGTTACCTTTTGAACATGCAATAGGCTTTTTCCTAGCTTTCAGTGCAAAGCATGAACTAGAACAGAAACAATGTGGGATAATCATTGGCCAATCAGTGGAAAGCTAGTTGGCGTTGTGTTGTATGTGTCGTAAATAAGAGATGGACTGTGACACTCCTTTACAACACCATATTTGTTTACAGCCCATTCTCCGGATTACCGCAATCAGCCACATAAAGCTTGGATTAACTAATCTTCCAAGTCTCAGTCTTCATTCTTGACAGTATGTTTGTGTCCTGATTTTTCATTTAAAAAAAAAAAAAAAAATGACTATTTTCTTAATACACTAATTTTGCTTAGAAATAATGACTGTTTTTGTAAATGACTATTTTTCCTATAGCCTTGTTTTTCTTTAAAAATTGACTATTTTACCAAGTGACTATTTGTTAATCCTTTGACAATTTTGTTATTTTTTATCTGTCTATATCTCTGAGACATGGCCCAGAGGGTAAAGATGTTGGTTAGATCCAGTGATTAAATTCTATAAGAGTTGTGAGTTCAATACTAGACCACAGCAGTGGTGAAACAAAAACTTGGAGAGTTGAGTTAATGGGAAATAACTGAGACATCTGGAATAGGTATGACATGTGGAACTAGAACAGTCTACCCCAGTGGATGAAATAAAAGATTTGGTTTGAAGTTCCAATCACCTGGAAGAAGGCTGGAGTGTACAATGGTTGAAATGCTGTGAATATGGCAAAGAGGATAACAGTTCAAATAATGTAAATGTTATTATTTTATTAAAATGGAAAGATTATTTTTCAATTTCCTGATTTTTCTTAAAAGAAATGTGTCTAATTGTTAATCCTTTGATACTGACAGTTCCAATATTTTCCTGATTCTTATTTAAAAAACAAAAAAAAAATTTTCAATTATTAAATTTTTCTTAAAATAAAAAAGTGACTATTTGTCAATTCTCTGATTTAAAAAAAAAAAAAAAAAAAAGATACGATTTTTATTTTCCAGGGTGGGAACTCAAATATCATAGAAGAATCCCTTCGCCAATAGATTTCCTACTTTTCTAGAATTTCCCAGTATTTCTTCATTAGAATCTTACCAAGAACAAATCTATTTTGTTTTTCTTTTGGATGCTTATGACTTGTGTTACTGACAATGACATTTGGAAATAAATATTTTTTCTCAGTGATACATTTCATTTTGGTATAAGAAGTTATGTAGAGCAAATGTAATTCTGCTTTGTTATATTAAAGAAACTAGCTCACAATCAGTACTAAGAAATTATTTTACCACCATTAAAATCAGTCTTGAACTCATATCCACCAGAGATGGAGATTTCAACTAGTATTCTATATGTAGATATCTCCAATTATCAATATTTATTGATACTAAAAAAGAATTTTTCTTACTCATTATAATCAATCATTTTATATAAGAGTGTGTTCTAGAATTAACTTTAATAGTAATGGTTGTTCTATTAAAAAAATAATTTTATTAGACAATAGTTCTAAAATATAGATTTTTTTTAAAAAGTTCAAAGTTTTCTTTGTGTCTGATTTTTTCAGTATTTATTTTTCAAGAACTTATCTTTAAAATGTGTAAAACTCAACAATCTGCCTTGATAGACAATTGAAAATCAAATTTAAAAAAAGGTGGGAAAAATTGTGCTAAAAAATTTTGAAGAGACTGCATATATATATATATATATATATATATATATATATATATATATAGATAGATAGATAGATAGATCCAAAGATTAGCTAAAAATTGTACATGATGAAATAATACCCCAAAAAACAAAGATTTATGATAAAAAAATTATGTTATTAAGAGGTAAGATCAAGAGATTTTTAGGTAAAAATTATTTTTTTAATAAGTTTTTTAGAACCTTCAAAATTTTGGTTAAAAGTCTTGTTTCTCTAGTGTCAATGGGGACCATAAATTAGTATGGAAAATTTGAGTGTCTTTTTATGGTCTAGAGGACACATGGCACAGTGGATAAAGGTGTTGGTTAGATCCAGTGACAGGACCCAAAGAGTGTGAGTTCAATACCCGGTGGAGAACTTTCAGAGGGAAATTAACAGGAGATAACTGACATCCATTAAACATGGCACGTGGAACTACCCCAGTGAGCAAAATAAAGGGTTCAGTTCGACATTCCAACCATCTGAAGAAGGCCGGAGCGTACAGCGACTGAAATGTTGTGATAAACATGGCAACAAAGATGAAGACAATAGTCTGAATAATGTACATAATACCTCATCTCAGAAATATAGACAGATATTGAAAAACCCATTCATTTGGAAATTCTTGCAAAAATCAGTTGTTGAATTTTAATGAAGCTTTCAGGAAATATTCACAAATAAATGAAATTATTTTTGAAACATTTCTTTTTTAGAAAATAATTTTTTTACATTTGTTACACATCATTTATTTAATTTTATGAAATTTTAAAAAAGTCTTTTTTGTAGAGCTTAATGTTTATGTTTCTTATAAGGGCAAGTCCTAGGAGAATTTAAATCAATTTTGTTTTTGTAAAATAGGATGCCCAGTTACAGAAAATCTGCTCTGAATTGTAAAATAAAAAAATGCAATAAAATGCTTAATTAGAAAAATTTTGTAATTGCTTTTATGAATAAAAAAGATATATTATGAACAATATTGTTTATGAATAATAAGATATATTATGGACAATATTGTTTTAAGAAAAAAATCTTTTTAATGAATAATAAATTTTTACAAGAACCATATCATTTTTTTCAAAATAGAATAATTTATAGTTTTAAATCTTTTAAAATTCCATATTAATTTGTAATGGTTAGGTGATATTTTTATTAAGTAAAACTATTTACTAATTATAAATGGAAAAGCTTACACAACATTATCAGAAAATAAGCACAATAACTATACTATATAGTAAATTTATAATTTATTGGTAATTTTGTAACATTTCATCAACAAGCATCTTCATAAGATTAAATCAAAGTACTTAAAATTCAATAAAGTATTAGCTTAGAATATTTTCCTAAATTGATAAGATTACTAGGTAGTTAAAAAAAATTATATAAAAAAGGCGTTTACGTTGTATCTGTCAAGTAATTCATTTATGGGCCCTATACTTAAAAATGCCAAATATATTATTGATAAAGTTATTGATCTCTCAAGTCCTCATAAAAAAACCCACCTCAGTACTAAAAAAATGCTCTTTTTATGATAACTTTAAAGAACTTTTTTAGTCATCACAGAAAGAGCATTTTTTTTTAATTAAATTAAAATTAAAACAAATATTACTTTTTTAGTTAAAGAAAAAAAGGAATATTTGTTCTAATTCAGAAACTTTTAGTTTCAGTTAATTTTACTCAAATAGTTTTTAGAAAAATATTTTTTAAAGATTTTTTTAATAAACAAAATTATGTTGTGTTGACAGTTTTATCAATAAGCCTGATTGGAAATCATTCCAATCAATTTAAATTCAGTTTAAAATTACAGCAAAGTACTTATTCGAAATGTTTAAATTTATTAGCTTGGAATTAAAAAATTTTAAAACGCATTTTATTTTTAAACCTTAGGTATCACATTTTTGGTGAAGACTCTTCTTTTATCAAAGTTTTATTTAAAATCCAATAATCAGTTGAATTTTGTGAATTTTTTGAAATTGACAGGTTTTTATGACCTCCAAAAGGGAAAACTGACTGATATTTTTAGTGTTTTCAACACAAACAATATTTTTAAACTAAACACAAATATTTCAGCTTCTGCTTTAAAACCTATTTAAAAATTTATCAAAAGTTTTTCTATTCTTTTAGCAACCATAAAATTTATTTTATACACTTTTTTTGTTTTAATTGAGTATCCAATATACTGTTATGAAAATTGGAGATACTATCGATGAATGTCTATAGGTCAATTTTTTTCCATTTGGAAGAATTCAAGGAAAGTCTTCTCTACTTTTCTGATACCATTTTTTTACTTGACTGCCAATCCATAATGATGTAACAAGGCAACACATTATTATTATTGTGTTCTTAATGGGATTTCAAACAGCATGCCAACATAAAATAGGAGGTAATACTTTTGGAGCAACACAATACAGCAAGTTGCAAAATTATCCATACAGACTATAGTGTAATAATTTAATTTCAAATAATAATTTCACTTAAAATATTAAAACGTTTTTTTTCTCTTAAAATAAAAAAGCATATGCTCTTGTGGTGGACTTCACCACATTAATTTAACTTTATATTAGGAAACAGGGCTGACGTAGAAAAGGATAAGCAAAAGACGTTGTTACACATAAAATATGTATTTAACAAGATGTACAATATCAAACAACGATGTGAAAGAAAGCATGCATTTAAGTAAGAAAAGGTTGAAATATAAACAAGAGTTGTCTCTCTTTACTGTTATTTTAGTATTTCAAAGTTCACTGGAATAATGTTCATGAGAGTCTTGTAATGATTGTTCTTAAAAGATTTGCGTGTTAGAAAAGATTATGTGAGTATATACAAGGTATGTTCAGCATGTGAGTGGTGTGTGTGAGTGAGAAGGTTGGCGCATGGTTTCAACTGTCATGGATTCGTTTGGCAACTGAATTCTCACTAATTAGCTAAGAAAAATTCTTGCTTAAATAAGTGACTATCGGCTCCAGATCGCTGCACGGGAAGAATTATTCTTCATGTGCAGACGATCTGATTGGTTGGCAAAGACCAATCAGCGAGCGAGCTAGCTTTGGGGAGACTTAAGAAAGCTTCTGTGATCCGTTTCTCCCAAAAGTGCACAAAACTGACTACATGAAAATAGAGCGATTACAAAATTGTCGCGTTGCTGCGATTTGTAAATTGTCTATAATAACGTAGTGATGATTAATTAACCAATGAATGCTTGGCGTTGTATGTGATTTATGTTTGTATGTTTGTGCGTGATAGACTCGCACACTCTTCTTAGGCGTCGAATTAAAAATATTCATAATCCATTTACAATTGTATTTTACAATAATTAATAAACTGAAAAACATTTAAAAATAATTAGTAAGGACAAATTTAAATGTTCATCAAAAAATTATTTTATTTATGAAATTAATAAATATATTTTTGTTAGTAGTCTTCCTCAGGCTGTACCAGGGAGGTGTAAATATTTTAAAGAAATATCGTAATGAACATCGTAGTGAAGTGAAATATCAATAAAATGGCCAAAGTGAAAGTGTTGCTATCTGTGTGTAGGTAGATTTATTTTAAAACTACAAATTGTGAATGCTTGCAATATACAGGAATTGATTTTTGGTGAGTAGCAGCTAAACAGTTTTAGTACCAAAGTCGACTGTACAAGTGTAGAATATGGACAAATATCGTGCGACAAGAAGAAAAAAAACCGTTGCAACCCTTCCTGGAAGCTAAGGGGCCATAAGACTAAAAAAAAAAAAACTCTCTCGCAAATTGAGGGAAAGAAATCCACGATTTTTCGTGAATTAAGAAACTTGATGTTGTGCTGAAATATATATTGTTTCCGATTTAGCAAACAAGGGAGTCAGTAAAAATATGTCACGTCGTACGATTAAGAAGGACAAGGTGCTCGATAAACATTTATTTCAATTACCGGCCCCAAAAAAACACCTTTGCAAAAAAAAAAAAAAAAAAAAAAAATATTTGTCATTTCAATGCAATCTTTTTCTCTAAATGTTAGTATGATCTTTTTTTTATTTTTAATTATTTAATAATAATTGTTAAAAAAAAAAAAAAAGAAGAGAGCCAATCTGTTTTTTGTTTTTAACGAGGCGGTATTTTTTCTGAATTAAAAATAAAATGCAAATTCTACACTACCAGACTTTTCATGTTAATAATCAATAAAAAAGCCGAATAATAATCTCCAGTCCCCACTAATCTCCATCTAATTAAAAAAAAAAAATAGAAAAAAAGATGGGTTATCCTTCATTTAATTTATTTATGTGGCAGTGTTTTTTTGTGTAACTGTATAGCTTTTAAAAAAATAAATTAATGGAAATAAGAAATGTGAAGTAAGGACGAAAAAAAAAAAAATCATTTTCTCCCTTCCCTTTTTTCTTTTAAATAAAGAATTAAAAAGCGTTAACAAAATGGCGACCTCCACAAGAAGTATGGCGCATGTTAAGTTTTAAATATTTTTGCTTAAAGTTAGTTCTTCTCCATGCTGTCCTGTTTGTTAATTGCAGGCAACAAACTGGATTGATGTAGCCAGCCTTGTTGGCGTGGAGATAGATAACTTCTCACCTACTTAAGGATCAACTTGTTATGGAGGAGTGTCTGCCTAAAAACACTTGAAAGTTTAAAAATGAAATAAAAACTTTGTTGTTTTTTGTTTTAAGAGTCTTCTTACTTCTGAAAAAAAAAAAAAAAAAAAAGAAAAAGTTATTAAAATCAAAATGCTTGATAGATTTGATCCCACATTAAACGAGTATATGTTGAATTTTAATAACATTTCAAAACAGCTTTCTTTTATTTTTTTAAATTAAACAACGGTTAGTGAACGAACGTTTTTTTAGTCTGATGATCAGCTTCTTGTAGAAAGCTCTTTTTCATAATTACGGGAACCTGTTCTTACATCAAGGAAAATAAAAAATAAAATTCAAGATCTTTGTAAAGAATTTTACTTTTTTTGCAATAAAAGTGAATCTTGTTTTGCATATATATGTAAAAGAAAAAAAAAAGTTTCGACGATACGAAACTCAGAACTAAGAATTTCTAGACTTGATTATTAAATGTTTTTTTTTTTTTTTAGCTCTAAACTAAGCAATGATAACAAAAATATTTTTCTATAATATAAGCACCCCAAATTACGAATATAAATAGAAAAAAATATTTACGTTAATAGGTGGGGGATGCTTTTTGCTATGTAAGTTCATTGTAAATTGATCACTAGCAAAAAAAAAGAAAAAAGTAGCACATAGCACTTAATTTCTTAAAATTAAAAATTATTTTAAAAATGTAATAAATTCGTAATGTAGAGAAGCTATTTCGCGAATGTTTGTAAATTGGGGAGGAAGAACATAGATTTTTCAATTTTACTTTTGTAATTAAAAAAAAGAAAGAGAAAAGTGACAACTTGTCATCAGAGCACTATAACTTTAATTTTGGGAGTTGGAGATTTAAAATAAACTGCGATTTAGAAATATTTATTTATTTTATATACAAAATTAGCTTCAGATTACGAATGTGTGAAAATCGATCCATTAAGGAAAAAAGAGAGAGAAAAATCCTTATACCACATGACTTAAAAAAAAAAAAAAAAAAAAAAAAAATTATAGAATTTGTAATCCGGGGTGCTTAACTGAAAGTTTTTTTAAAATAAATTAATGTCATTTCGCATTTGTTTGGAAACGGGGGGGGGGGGTGTTTTTTTTTTATTTTTTCAATTGGAAAACTGGACCCTTACTCAGCGATTTTTTTTCTTATTTGTTATTTGGGTTACTTGTAATTATGAAAGAATTCGTTGTGCGTACACAGACACTGTATAACAAACACAACTCATTTAGAATTTGGTGCAGTTGTCTTTTTTTCTCTCTTCAAAAAAAGACTGTAATTCTTATCGTACGAATTTCGAAATCCGTTCATCAATTCATTTTTTTTTCTGTAGCTTCTTTTCATCACTATTGCAACTTTTCGTGTCGCGAAGAATTGATAAAAAAAAAGACAGACAGGACAGCTTTATAATTTCCACTGTTTTTTTTAATAGAAATGTCACGCGCAAATACTTATTTTTTGTTTTAAAAAAGAAACTGATAAACTCGTCCTAAAATTAAAAATAGTGAACTAAACTAAACATCTCTTTAGTGAGTTTCTCTTTGAACAACGATGGTCGAAAAAGTATTCGATATATTACAAAATTTCGGAAAATTCATTTAAAAAGTTTCCCCCCTCGATATCAGGAGAAACTTGAAAGACATTCATTTTCTAATTCTATTTAATAGGATTTTTTAAGCGAAAGATTATAAAAACACTGGCAGTTGAGAGTTTGTAAAAAACTAATTACGTTTTTTTTTTTTTTAAACCACAAACGTTATAAAAATCAAATTTCAGAAGTCTTTTTTTTTTTTTTTTTTTTTTAAAGTTTAAATATTTAACAAAAATGAAATCACCCTCATTTTCAACGGGATGGGCAAGTTTTCAATTCCACGTTGAAGAAGCTTTGGATTTTTTTCCCAGTAAAATAGTTTTTGTTTTCAGATTTTTCTTTGTTTCTGAATGTACTGCCAAAAATATGAAAAGTTTTACTTTAGTGATCTAAACAAGTGAAAATCTGTAGGTGCTTAATTTCTCGAGCAAAGATGCCACAGAAAAACCTATCCTACGATTTTATTTTATTTTATCTCTTGAGTTTTTTTTTCCTGGTTAAAAAAAGATCGAAGTTACTTAGTACAACGTTGTGTTCAGTCCTCAAGCGAAATCTCATGAGGAACCCAAATCCCTTCTTTGCAAATTTTTCCAATTCGCTTGAGATGTTCGTGGACGGTAGAACATGAAACATTAAGTTTTGCAGCCAAATTTCTGGTGCTTTGACGAGGATCTAATTCAATAATATCTTTCAAGAGTTCTTCCTTCAGAGTGGGTCTCCTTCCCGATCTAGGTTTGTCGGATATGTCACAATCGCCATTTTTAAACCTTTTAAACCACAGCTGACATGTACGAGTCTTCACTGCACCCGTATACAATGCACAAATATTTCTACATGCCTCAGTAGCAGAACTACCCTTTCTGAATTCATACAGTAAACAATGGCGAATATGTTCCTTTTTAAAATTATAATCCTCCATCGGGTTAATCTCTTGAAATGAATTATAAACGGCACACTGTCGGGTAGAAGAGATAAACTTTTTGTAGCCGTAGTTTCGTATCAGTCAACCTTGATTGGTTTTATAATTCATCATTCATAGCGGCGAAACACATAAGCACTTTCTAAATGTCCTTTTACACCCACACACATCGTTTAAACGGTATATTTAGTGGGTACAAGTGTATGCAGTAGGAATAGACATCCTTGTTTTAAAGTTTAAACACTAAACTTTAAACACTTGAAACTAATTATTATAATATCGGCAGGTCTCTAGAGTTCTTTAAGACTTTCCATCTGTAGGCTGATAAATATTACTTTCTTTCACTATTCATTTAAAAAAAAAAAAGGATGCCTACTCAAACACTTACCCACTAACGTTTTTAGTCATGGGAAATAATGTTGGATTAAAATATTATTAACTGCATTATCTATTTCGCGTGCGCGCACACACACACATATATATATATATACAGTGAGACCCGGATATAAGAGAGATTTTGTCTGGTCCCAAATTAGAGCTAGTGTTAATAAAACAAAATAGACCAAACCCGGATATAAGAGACTTCTTATCCAGTCCCGACAACTCTCTTATATCCGGGTTACACTGTATATACATACAGTGTGCGATGGGTAAATTGTCGCCATTCTATATTTTTAATTTCGCACATGTGTATTGTTAGTTTTTGATTTTGTCGATTGCACAGGGTCAATTGGGCACCATCTGTAAGAAAAAGAGCAATTCACTTTGACAGAAATTTGGAAATGGCATGCTGTACTGCCTAGCATTCATGCTGGAAGCTCCAATATGAACATTTCAGAGTGTTTGGGTGTCAATCTGAGCATAGTGCATGGGGCTCGGAAAGAGTTGGATGAGTCTAATGGTGATTATGAAAGTGTTCAGAGTGGCCACTATGGATGGCGACGTTATGCCTCCATTGATCTTACCACGGGAACTCAGACTCAACACAGAGGCCTACATCAAGTGCCTTGAGGAGGTAGTGCTGCCTGGATCAAGAGACTGGCTGCTGGAAAACCCTATGTCTGGCAACAGGACTCTGCACCATACCACACAAGCAGGAGAACCCAGCCATGGCTATCAGACAGTTTCTGCAACCACATCACCCCTTACATCTGGTTAACTAACTCCATAGACCCTTGATTATTATATGTAGGGTGTAGTTGAGTGAAAGACCAACAAAACTCCTTCTAATACCAAAGGCAGTGATGGAATAGTCCATACCTACCTTTCACCCCTCTGGGATAATGCACTTTACACCAATAATCACCTATTAACCAATCAGCATCTTAGTTTCAGCAAGCTAGACTTTTCATTGGCTCAGATCTCTAAAACTGTAGCAAGTTTAAGCAAAAATATCTTTTCGCGCCTAACGTTTTTGAGCCGATTTTTAGACCCAAAACTCAATAAATAGAAGCGTCCGAATCGATTCGAGCCAGTCAGAAATTCACCATGGAGAGATGCCAAACTAATCCAGGCTAGTCAAAAATTTGACCAACTACACTTTTCCCGCACAAACTTCTCTGACTCAACAAACAGCATTTCACTCTCCCAGGAACAATTGCTTACAATACTAAAGAAAGTGAAATAACACACTACTAAATAAGTAATCGTAAACATTCAATCAAACACCAAAAAACAACTAAAGGTACACAACTCTTACCAACTTTGGACATTAATTTAAACAAACATACGCATACACACTATTGACTGAACTCTCACAAAAGACATTTTTGTACATGACCAAACACTTTGTTTAATTTCACACACAAACCTTAGTAACAGTTTCACACACACTGAAACTTGAATAAATACACTACATAATTCAATTCAACCATTCAAACCTGTCCAACAATATCTGACTTAATTGTGTATGTTAATTTTATATAAATCAATGTTATTGTTAAACTTTTAATTATGTTGTTTTCACTTTGATTTCTCTTGAATGATTTGCCTTCAATATTCCTGTTTCTTAATTTGTTGTGGATGAATGTCTAAGAACACCAACATCACTAACCCTTCTGATAACCTAACCTGATATCTTAAAATACATTCGCCAGTCTGCAACAGCAGCATTGATGAACTTAAACAGGGAGACCATCCAGAAGAGTTGCAGGAGATTCTGAAGTTGTGTGGAGCTGTGGTTGAAGTCAGTAGCGATTTTATTGAATAAATTTACTCCTTAGTATTTCAAGATATTTTTGTGCAATTTTGTAATTTTTGGTAAATGTATCTGTTAAAATGAGATGTCAGTGTTATTTTCATTTTTGCATAATTTAGATGACAATTTATCCATCGCACCATGTATATTCACACACACACACACACACACACACACACACACATGTATATTTATAATAAGCATGTATATTTATAATAAGCAAGAAATGAGAGATGTTACCTGTCTTAAAAGCTTTGATGATTATTTTGTTGGATTTCTTGATCATAGAAACATCCTTTGGCATTTTTTGCTGTAGATCATTAGTAATATTCACAAATTTCATTTTGCCTATTACAGAGAATTTAAATCCATAAAGTTCAGCATCTTTTACGCTCGTTCTTGTGTATTTTAATGGCCAGATATAATTTTTAAATGAAAAAATGTAACCCCAGCATCATGTACGAGGGTAATTCAATAAATAAGGTGAATTTTTCAGTATAAGGACTTCTAATACAGATAGAAGCTTACTTTTTTAAAAAATTTTTCAACATAGTCTCCCAGCACTGTCACACACTTTTCCCATCTGTACACAAGCTTCCATATTCCCTCAGCGTAAAAATCTTTGGACTGATGTCTCAGCTAGTCACTCACAACGTCACTTTTAAACTTCGTGCCTCTCGTGAACGCTTTCAAGGGACCAAACAGGTGAAAGTCTGAAGGGGCAAGGTCTGGGCTGTAAGGGGGATGAGGGAGTAGTTCCTAGCCCAGCTCGTTGATGGTCTGCACCGTTTGGGCTGCTGTGTGAGGCCTTGCGTTGTCATGATGCAAGATGACTCCTTCTGACTGATGACCCCTGCATTTGTCCCAACAGATAAGCTCAAAGTCTTTGCAATGTCATCCACTGTCACCCTTCTGTCAGACTGAATGAGGTCATTGACTGATTCGATCACCTCAGGAGACCTCACTTCTGTAGGCCTCCCAGGTCTGTCTTCATCCTCAACACTGCTCCATCCTTCTTTAAAGAATTTAGCCCACTTGTAGATATTTTTTTGGCTGAAACATGTGGCACCATACACAGTTGACATTCTCCTATGAATTTCAACTGGTTTGCACCCTTCAGCAACCAAAAACTTGATAACTGACCGTTGTTCAATCCTGGAGCATGCTTCTTGGTCGGCCATCTTTGTTAATCGCCAAAATTCTGAAAGTTTTTTTTTTAATCTGCAAAAGAAATTAAATCCATGTGAAAAAGAAGTAAAACAAAAAAAAATAAAAAAGAGTAAGCTTCTATCTGTATTAGAAGTCCTTATACTGAAAAATTCACCTTATTTATTGAATGACCCTCGTATAAGTACACCAACATTGTGATAACCAGATATATTATAATTTAAAATTTTATAACAATCAGTTCATACTCAGCACCTGGAGACTGCGTCTTGCAATGAAACTCACAGTTGTGCTAGCAATGTGGGATAATATGTATATTCAATAATGTGTGTGTGTGTGTATATATATATATATATATATATATATGCATGTTTCATTAAAACATGAATGTTTTATAGTATAATAATAAAAAAGAAAAAGACAACTCTTAACAATATTAACTACGAACAAGGCCACAATGTGCAAATTGTATTCGGAAATTAAAAACATCTCTACATACACATAATGCACACACTCAATTAAGCTGAAAAATTGAACCATCCTTGATAATGGCTAAAGGTATAGCTGAAAGCACTCCGAACTATAAAACATTTGCACAGTTTTTACACACTCTTTGTCCAGAAAAGAAAACACTTGTTCGAACACAATAAAAATTAAATAAAAAACTTAACCGTAGTACCTTGTCTGTCGTTGTTAATGAAACATGCATAAATGAAGGATTGCTGCCTAAATATACAACTATTATATATATATATATATATATATATATATATATATATATATAATATAAAAGGCTCAAACACTAATATTCCATGGCTATAATTTATTATGTTGGAATTGTAATCACAATCCAATTCATCAGATCTCCAATTCAAAAAGAATTCTGATTTCTTTTTGAATTTGTAGGTGTTGGAGACTTTTATATTATATTCTTGCTCTGTCCTGGACATTGAGCTGTACCTGGATTCTATCCTCTTGGAAATATACATATATATATTGATCACTAATATTATCTATATGTATATATATATACATATTTGGACAGAAACCTTTCTTTGAAACATGTTTCTTTGAATATGACAGACAAGGAAAATTTGATGAATTTTTTATTGAGATTTTCTAGTATTCTTAAATTTTTTTGTTTAGTGTGGGTAAGGGAGTGTCAAAAATTTTCTGTCCCATGCACTTAGGGGTTTGTTAAGTGTCAATTTCTTTTTATGGTTGCCTTTTTAAGATGTAATTGTCTGATTCTGAGCCCAGCAAAAGGAGTGTGGGTGGAATTTAAGTTGGCATACTTCTATTTTAAAAAAAACTTATAGCACATTATTTCCATTGTTAAATATGGTGAGATTATATATATATATATATATATATATATATATTAGATAAAATAGAAATAAAAATTTACCTCATCAGAATAGCTATTCTGATGAGGTAAATTTGGATTTTTATTTTATGTAATTTATATACTCTGTAATAATAAATACATTGAGCTCTTTTTGTGGATCAGTTAATATTTTATATTATTAGGATTCACTTGGATTATATACCAATCGATTATTACCTATATATATATATATATATATATATATATATATATATTTTCATCCTTCAGGGCTTCACTGGAATAAATTTGTTATGTTGGTAGGGCTACACATGCACACAAAAGAGGAGGGGTACTGGGAATTTTAGAATTTTTTTTTTTATCTAGCTGAATTCATTTAGAGTCTTTTTCTTTTCCTTTCCATCACATTTGTAAGCAGGTTTCACACACTGTGATATTAGAAGATTTGCCAGGAATGGTGAAATGTGATTAATGCACTCTCTAGACATTTACATCATAGTGAATTATTTTCTCCTTTGATCAGACTAGCATTTTTTATGTCAAATTTGTGGTCAGTCTCATTATGGTGGACAACCAACACATTTGATGTATTATTTTGTAAAATGTCACTTTTGTGTTCATATAATCTTTTATTTACATTCCTTGAGGTTTCTTCTGTGTATTTTTGTGACAATTATTACAGGCGTGCTATCCCAGTGGAGGGAGGAATATGCTCTTACTTGCCGCAGAATTTCCACAGACACAGAGGCAGGAGTAACCAAGAGGATGCCGGTGCAGACGCCAAAGTTTTGGATTCAGAGTTGACCTTCTCCTAGACCAGTTGCCATCCAAGGCTATAGAACCCAGTCTGTCCTGCTATTTACCCATAGTTGGAGGGAGAAGAAGAGGATTCACACCTTTCCCAAGGGTGTTAGCACGTAAGTGAATGTAACGGATTCGACTGGAATTCGAACTCGGCTCTACGATTCCTCAATCCGAGCCGTTATCCATTACTCCACCGTGCCTCCTCTAAGAAGGGTCACAAAGCACTGAAGTAACCAATCAGGCAGGGAGTACACACTGGCTCTTGTCTGTAATCTCTTAGCTTTGATCTAAAATTTGCCACTGGACTGTGGAAAGAGGATATTACAGATTTTATAATAAAAAAACAGAATGAAATGATTAAGATTTCAACAAAGAGCACATTCAGGGTTTAATAACACCCACCCTTGAAACAACCAGATAAACTACATTTCCTTCTCACACACACACACACACACACACACACACACACACACACACACATCAGGCATGGCAATGTTTGGTAACTTTGGTGAAAATGATTTACATTTGAAAATAGAAAACAATATGTTTGCTTATTAAAAAGTTAATATGGAGGGGGAATCCAGATTTTTAGATCTTATGGGTGTGTCTCTTTTAACTAGTCAAAAGGAAGGTCAACACTAAATTTAAAAAGTTAAAAATATAAGTTAGATTTTGGGGGATGTGTGGTATTCATACATGTCTTGGGGAACTGTCATATTAACGGCTTGACACCTTATTTCCAGCAAAAAGTATACATTTAAGTTATGAAGAAATATTCTTAGAATTATGTATATCCTTGACAATGGGTTAATTTATGTTTTTTTAAAAACTTTATTTTAACATATATTTTAGAACTATCTTAAAGGGACCTCTGGAATGATCAAAACATTTTCATATATTTTTGAACCAGAATACAATTCATATTTTATTCATTATGTCTTCTTAATACATAGTAATTTAAAATTAAAAATCAAAGAATTAAATTAATATTACATGTTCCATAATATAAAATAAAATAATGGATATATAATTGTAATACATAGACTTTTGTGAAAATTCATTAACTATATTTTAAAATTAACATTTTACAATGTCTACTTATGACGGTAAGTTCATTTCGTTGATTTAATAGATCATTATTTTTAAGAAACTTCATAATGTATAGCTTTTCATGTAGACACAGTGGAACATGGGTCATTTAAGGACTTACAAATTCTCAATTATTTTTAATATCTTACATTTTACTGTGAGGGGTGGAGGTTATTGATTTCTTTTAAATAGCAAAAATATTTAGATAAAGATAAGATCTAAAAATCTGGATCCCCCCCTCCATATTAACTCTTTAATAAGCAAACATTGTTTTCTATTTTCAAATGTAAATCATTTTCAGCAAAGACTTACCGAACATTGCCTGATGATGAGATAAAAACTTTAAGTCTTGAAACTTAGAAATTTCCATGTCACAATGTAAAATATTTTGAATAAAAATATCATTAAAAATATTAAGCTCTACATTGTATTGAGCACTTTTTTTTTAAAAAAAAGTAAATGCCAGAGAACTGTGGATTCAAAATCTGTTCTTTCTCTTCATATATATTAATTGCATAAAAAATTCAACATCATTTACTCATGTTCATTTATTAGACATTAAATTACATCATTTAACATCTTCCATAGTTTACCTCGACATTTCAGTTAACCTGATGAATATTTATGAGCATCTATTAAATTTAGAAATTTTGAAAACCTAACAACATCTTTACTTTTATTTATAAATACTTATTGCAAAATAAAATCCTCACATTTGCTTTGATAAAGTATGTCAGAGAATAAAACGCATCAGTTAAGATAAGTTTGCCTTTTGTCTTTATTCATGTTGTCCTTTTACAGGTATATTTTGTAATCATACCTGAAATCTTATTTACACTGTGCACCAATTCTCTGTATTCGTCTCTTTCAAAAAGTGTGGTTGGTTCTGCACAAAACTTCACCACTATAATCAAATATATGTGGGTAGACTGAGCTGCTGGACCCTCATACATTGAAAAACAAGAGAGTCCTCCAGTTAAACAGTATGAATTACACATCTACTGCCCTGAACATTCAAGAATCTTAATAAAGAAAATGTAACCTCCAATGGAGTTTGAACTTGCATCTCCCTTTGAAGGAGAAACCACCATCTGATCCAGCATGCTTTAGAAAAGAGGACGCAGATTCAAGTACTCCCAGAGATAACGTTTTCTTTGTTAAGATCCTTGAATGCAAAGTTTGGTAAATGTAATTCACACTGTTTAAAAAAAATAAAACAGCATGTCTACTCAAACATGTGTAGCCATCAAAATATGTTTAGAGAATAAGAAATAAAGTCTACCATATTTGTATGACAAATTTCTTTTTTCATTTCCTACAGGCATTGAGAATAAATTTAAATGCCATGAACGTAAGTCTTCTTCTACTGAATATACAAAAAATGTGGATATGTATATACAACACCTTGGGATTGCAAAGTAAGCCCCAACCACTTTTCTTAACACAATTTGGGATTTTGTTAATTATTTGAGAATGTTTGATGGCAGTAAATATTATTTTCTTCTAATATACAAAGGACAGATTGGGTCCTATAGCTTTGTTTCGCAACCAGTGTAGGAGAAGGATAACTTTGAATTCAGAACCTGAAGAGGGTAATTTGGCTCCCTGCCCCCAGCTATGGGTATATAGGAAATGATGAAATTTTCCGTCAAGGAAAGTTTAAGAAAAATCGGATCAACTTTGGCACAATTCTTAATATATAAAAAATGCCTATGTATGTTTTCTAAAAAATAAAACACTTGACCACATATTCTGACCAACTGGGTATACAAAAAAATATGTGGTTTCTTCATAACGCACATGTAGGTGATCCCATCAGAACATTTAAATAATGAGAATATTTTCAAAACGTTTCAGAACAGTTTACTTGTCTGACAAGATGAACAAAACTGTGTCTCACAAGCCGCCTGCTCCATACAACTGCCTCTCACCGCAAGCCTGCTCCTTTGATCATTAAATGAACAGTATCAAATTACAATTCTTAACTTGGCGATAATGCTTTTGACACCACACGGCTGCTGATATTTCTCTATAACTCGCAGAGACTTTAAAGAAAAACAAAACATGAATAACTAATTTTTGTTATCAGATATTTCTGCAATTTCTTATGTTGTAAAAAGAAAAGGAAATAAAAATTTCTTTATTTTGTAGCACTCATGTTAGTTGTTTTTTATTAACATTAGTACCACTACAGGTAAATACCAGGACAGACTGGGAACTATAGCCTTGGATGGCAACTGGTCTAGGAAAAGGTCAACTCTGAATTCAAAACCTGGGAAGGGTTGTTTGGGGTATGGACAGAGGATGACCAACACCATATTCTGTGGTCTTTGACTGTCTGTCAAGTGCTTGGATAGGAGATTAGCGCCACCATACTATCTGAAAGACCACTGAAAGGATCATGAGAAGGAAGAATCAAGTAACACCATGTCAGATTGACAGATCAATCTGGAGGAGGTTGCATCTTTTGCTCTCTGGTTCCTCTAATGATTGACGCAGTTCAGTGTCTGATGAATATACAAAAAAAAAAAAAACCCTGCTTAGATGATTTTGAACAGGAGTAGAGGTTTATCCCTTGTTTCCTGTTTAGGATTGGGTTTCTGGTTCCTTCTAAAGTTTTATTCTCTTTCAGTAACCCCTTGCATCTTAGTGGTATTATTGCCTGGCTTGGGGTGAAATGACTAAAAAAAAAACTTTTAAATGATTGAAACTTCCATTTTTATTTGTAATGAGAGGGGCTATGATTGGTTACTAATCAGAATGTTGTCTTTGATAATAAATGACTTCAACATTTTTAAAAGAAATAGATTTCAACATATTGAGGAATTTTATATTTTTATAATGAACAACCTAAGAAGAGAAATATTTGGGAATATCAGGTGCTGGGTGTGCGGGTGGTGTAATGGATAATGGCTCAGAATTGTTAATTGGAGATCCAAGTTCAAATTCCGGTTGGGTTTGTTATATTCATTTACATGCAAATAGCCTTGTGAAAGGTATGAATTCACCTCTTCTCCTCCAGCTATGGATTAATTAATAGGACCTGTATCACTAAATCATTATTATCTCAAAAAAAAAATTCTTACAATCAAAAAAAATTCTTACACAATCAAAAAATATCTCCTGGCTTTAAATAACCTGCAAAGGGTTGATAAATCATAAAAACAAATTAATCAATCTAAGAAGAGAAAGCAAAAATTATGTTTACATATATATATATATATATATATATATATATATATATATATATATATATATACAAATAGTTAAAAAAAGAAAAGAAAACATTTATATACTTAGCTGGACTGTATGGATGTGTGTGTGTGTGTGTGTAAATTTTTCTTTATTTTTTACTAATGTTCACCCTATACATGTCCCAAGAGCTACTCAAGGTAGAGAGTTACTGAAGGTACTTGTTGCGTCAACAGTAAGAGTAAGGGGCGCAGTTTATGTAGATATGTGAAAAAGATAACAGTTAACTCTCGACTTGAAGATGTTACATGCAAATAGCCTTGTGAAAGGTATGAATTCACCTCTTCTCCTCCAGCTATGGATTAATTAATAGGACCTGTATCACTAAATCATTATTATCTCAAAAAAAAAATTCTTACAATCAAAAAAAATTCTTACACAATCAAAAAATATCTCCTGGCTTTAAATAACCTGCAAAGGGTTGATAAATCATAAAAACAAATTAATCAATCTAAGAAGAGAAAGCAAAAATTATGTTTACATATATATATATATATATATATATATATACAAATAGTTAAAAAAAGAAAAGAAAACATTTATATACTTAGCTGGACTGTGTGGATGTGTGTGTGTGTAAATTTTTCTTTATTTTTTACTAATGTTCACCCTATACATGTCCCAAGAGCTACTCGAGGTAGAGAGTTACTGAAGGTACTTGTTGCGTCAACAGTAAGAGTAAGGGGCGCAGTTTATGTAGATATGTGAAAAAGATAACAGTTAACTCTCGACTTGAAGATGTTAAAATTATAGTGGTTGGGAATGTCCACATGGTTTGTTTGAAATTAAGTAGTCAGTTTGCTGGGAGAAAGAAATCTCCCCCAGTGGAGACAAGTTTCATGTTTTTGCTACTACATCTCAGAACAGAAAGAGAAAGAGAGAGTTTACGTTGTTGTTTTTATAGTCTTGAATAGAACAACACTTAGTGGGGACATCCTGACAGGCAAGGTGAGTTAATGACCTCATATTAATTATAAGCATTTTTGTTGATTTCTCTAATACATGATTTATACATTACTCTGCTCATTGGAAATATTAAATTTAATCTATTAGCTTATAATTAAACTAAAATAAAAGCTTCAAGAAAGATTTTTCATTTTTAAAATGCATTTTATGATTTTTTTTTTAGGTACCTATATTATTCAGTATCTGTCTATATCTCTGAGATGAGGTATTATGATTACTTATATTATTTACATTATTCAGACTGTTATACTCATCTTCATTGTCATATTCATGTTTCAGCCGTTGCACGCTCTAGCCTTCTTCAGGTGAATGGAATTTTAAACCGAATCCTTTAACTCAACTTGGAGAGTTGAGTTAAAAAGAAATAGCTGAAACATCCGGAAGAGGCATAGCATGTGGAACTAGAACACTCTACTCCGGTGAACAAAATAAAGGGTTTGGTTGAAAATTCCAATCACCTGAAGTAGGCCAGAGTGTACAAAGGCTGAAACAATGTGAATATGACAGTGAAGATGAGGATAACAGTCCGAATAATGTAAATAATGCAAGTAATCATAATACCTCATCTCAGAGATATAGAGGCCAAAACATTGTCAATATGGCAATGAAGATGAGGATAACAGCCTGAATAATGTAAATAATGCAAGTAAACAGAATACCTCATCTCAGAGATATAGAGGCCAAAACATTGTCAATATGGCAATGAAGATGAGGATAACAGCCTGAATAATGTAAATAATGCAAGTAAACAGAATACCTCATCTCAGAGATATAGAGGTCAAAACATTGTCAATATGGCAATGAAGATGAGGATAACAGTCCGAATAATATAAATAATGCAACTACCTATATTATTATTTATTCTTAATAAAAATATATTATATGTAAAAAAAATCCTCCATGTGTTGAATTCATTTACTTTGAAATTTTTTATGATTCTTCAGCAACTCCTCCCTTTAAAACAGTGATTCTCAATTGCTGTTCCGCAGCACTCTAGTGTGCCGTGAGGTCCCCTTAAAAAGTGTGCCGTGAAATATTGTCATGGCTCACATATATGTTTGTGTGTATGCAGAAGTAGTAATGGTACAGCATTATTAGTATTTGAATAAATGAATAAGTATTAGACTTATTTTTTGAAATGATTCTTTTCACTATTCACTCTGTTTTAATATTCAAAGTAAGTTTATATTTGTATGTGTGTGTTTTTTCCTATGGTTTTATTTCATAAATGTATACAATTTAAACATTTTTTTACATGTGCTCATTGCTTAAAAATATTGTGAAACACTGGTTTAAAAAATCATTTGCTATTGTCGTAATTTGATTTTCTTTGTTAGGCACAAAATAACTGGCAGATGAAAGGTTGTCAATGTAAGGGAAGCAATTCTGATTATTTTCCCTGATTATATTTTTTGATTTTTGAGTTGCTGCTTGTCAGGGAGTATTATTTAATATTTATTTTGTTTGAGGGTCATGGCTGCATGAAATCGTCCATTCTTTGATGCTTATTCTGGCTCTTAAAGACAAACAACAACAAAAGTTTTACTGTTGTACATGTATATTTAAACCTTGTACTTTAGTGCTGACTGGTATAAATATTCTCTACTAATCTGAAAAGAGATTTATCATAGAGAACTTCAAATCCATATTCACATATGGAAAAATTAATCAAATAATCGTGGTTTTAGGCTGTGATATCACATCTAGGATCTATTAAATATATCAAAACTTTAATTCCTCTAATGATTATATAAAGAATGAAAGAACATATATAGAAGTCTATTACAAATTATTTTACACCCGAAATACATTCAGTCAGTTATGTGCCATGCATGATACACACTTAGGTGATCATGCATCTTTTGATACATGACTGACGAAGCAGATTTTTTTTCCACAGAAGGTTGCCATTTCTTTCTGCAATGGACAAGTTGCCATCCAAGGCTACAGAACCAGGTTTGTCTGGCTATTTACCCATAGCTGGGGGGAGAAGAAGAGGATTCATACCTTTTCCAAGGATATTAGCACAAAAATGAATGTAATGGATTCAACTGGAATTTGAACTCGGCTCTCTAATTCCTCACTCCGAGCCACTATTCATTACTCCACTGTAGAATTTTTTATTAAAGAAATCCATCAAAATTCTAATGATTACATATATAGTGAAACAGAAAATACTAAAAACATGTATAGAAATTCATTGGCAGTGATTTTACTATAGAAATGCAATTCTTTATTAAGCAAATGTATCAAAACTTTAATTTACTCAAACTAAAAATAGTTTAACTATAGAAATGAATTACCATTTATTTTGATCTTAGCTCTTTAAGTATTCTGTAGTATTATGGGTAGTATTTCTGGAACAATGCATTAAAATATTCATTTCTTTAATAATTGCTTCTAGAGTAACAAAAATAATTCTAATGCCAGAGAGAAAAAAATAATTTTCTCACTCAACATATGTACATAAGAAAGAGAAAAAAGAAGGAAAAAGGAAAACATGGAGAGAGTGTTTGGAGACAAGAAGATCATGAAAAGGAGAAATAACAAGGACATTCGGCACATATGCGCATGTGCACATGTGGTGACAAAGAGGAAAAGAAACTCAAGCTAACACCAATAATAAGAAAAGCCCAACAATTGCATAAATTTAATCAAACTTAGCATAAAGCAAATGAATGAAAATGAAAAAAATGGCAGTCACTTTCTGAAACCTCCTGATAAGAGGACTGAACAATTACAAAAAAGTTAATTTATGAAACTCTGGAATTGAGGTGCTGATATAACATCAATCAGCTAAGTGACAAACTTTATTTCTATTAATCTTACATACATACATACATACATATATATATATATATATATATATATATATATATATATATATATATTTAGTTTATGAAAAACTAGGTAATCCGTATGGGTAGACCCAAGGAGGATAAAATCCAGAGAGCTCAATGTTACACAGAGCTAATAACTTAAATAAAAACAGATCACTTTATGGTTCCATGTAATAAATTATTTCACCGCGGCCCTTTTAAAGGGCCGCGGATCATCAGACTTTACTTCCAAAGGTTGAAACGAAAAATGAAAAGAAATTTACACATTTTTGACAGGCAGTACTAAGCATATGTAAATTAACGAAGTGAGGAAGTGAGGGGGGAAGAGACATGATTGAGTTAGATGTTATATATATATATACTTTAGGATATTAAAACATGTTAAAAATTGCTACACAATTCTTTCCGAATCCTCTGTACATTAGATTTGGCTTCTCAGGTTGGAATGAAAGACAAAACTGTATCCAAAGAAAATCGTTGGGACTTTTGAGGATAAGAGGGGCAATAAATTATTTTATTACGTCTAACAACCAGAGACCAGAAAGTGTTTATTTATTTTTATTTTGTTTTAATATATATCTATATACTAGAGTTGTTGTTGTTGTCATGAGAGAGGAAAACAACTTATAACCTATCTAGTGAGCTTGAGTAAATGGACGGGGGAACAAGGTTTAGGAGAAATAACAAAAAGACAAAATGTATTAGGAGCTATAGAGGACAGGAAATTGTGGAGAGCCATGATTGCTTATGTCCTGAAGGGACATGACACATAGAAGAAGAAGTATGAGCTTCTGTAAATGGATAATGGAACAAGGTTTAGGAGGGATAAGAAAAAAGACAAAATTTATTCAGAGCTACAAAGAATGGGAAGGTGTAGAGAGCCATGATTGCCAACTTCCTGAAGGAAAAAGGTATACAGAAAAAGAAGTATTGAAGGAGTATAATTAATATCGATAAATAAAAAAAATTCATGGTACCTAAATCAACTAAAAATTTTGTATTGTTAATGATCCTCAAGGCCAGATAAGAATAATTGTATTATCAAAGACTTAAATGTTTTACTTTAACTTTTATATTTCTTCAAACTCTACAATATGAAATAATTTACATAGAATAAATAAACATTTAAATTAGTATTTATTTCATTAAGTAATGTGATGTTCTACTCATTTCGACTAAAAATGACATTTCAAGTAATAAATATCTTAGATTGAAAATAAAAAATCCATTAACTCTTTAAAATCATATTTAGGTTTTTAGTTGCTGTAATGTCACATGATTAACATCTAATGTCACATGATTAACATGTTGTAATGTCACATGTTGTAATGTCACATGTTGTAAGGTATGTAAAGAAAACTTTGGTTTTTGAAAATTTAGGATATTTCAAATTCTCCCCGGAAACCAGAAGATTGGCCTGAACCAAACAAAAATTAAATAAAACTTCACTATAAAAGAAGAAAGTTTAACCATCATGCCTGCAAAAAAAAAGGATGTTCTATTAAGAGGAATTTTTCCTCTTGACACTGCTATATTTTAACTACCTTCACTCCCAAGCAATATTTACTGTTCTAAAAAGTGATGATTAAAATTGTAATAAAACCTAACCAAATGAAAGGGAATTAATACATTTTCTTTATTCTTAAGAAATTTACAAAAAAAATATTAAACACTATTTATTTATTAGATTTTTTTATTTACAAGAATTTTTATATTTACAACATTCTAAAAAATAATACTATTGTATTAAAACTAATACAATACAATGTCTATCATTTATCAATTTATAATCTGAAAACAATTTTTTATTCATAAATTCTAAAAAAATTACTAAATTATAAAAATGTGTGAAGCAACTATAATGAAATCTTTATTATTCACCATTCTATAAAGTTTGAATCAACTGGCAATTCGCCAATGTTTTGCTAACCATTCCAAAGAACACAATTCACCAGTTTTGCCAATTGCATTAGTCAAGGTGCTTAGGTTTTACTCTTCATTTAAGATTTCTTCATTAGTCAGCACTTGGCTAACAATAAATAATCTAAAATAATCTGGGCAGATTTTCTAGGCAAATTCTAGAAAAATTAGCAATAATTTAACAAATTTTATATCAAAAAAAGATATAATTTGGAAAAATTAAAACAAAAAGTAATCTGAGATATAAGATATATGATGTCGGGTAAAATCCTGTCTATTTAAATTTTCTTGTTCTATACTTTGTAGATATTTTTATAAAATTATGAATAAAAAACTTATTTTCATAGTTATTTGTTAGATGGTAAATAATAAATATTGCATTGTAGTTGGTTTATATATTTTGAAAATATTGCCAGGGAGTGAAGATAGTTAAAGTAATAGCAGTGTCAAGGAAAAAAACTGAAATTTTGACACAATTTTTTTTTGTTGGAGGGGGGGGGGTATAAAGGTTAAACACTGCCAAAATTTCATTGATTTTTGACCAAACCTGCATAAATTATGGAACTTAGAATTAAATTTTATTCATGTTCTGTTGTTTGAATATATATATTTTAAATTTCTGTTGTTTGAGTATATATATATATATATATATATATATATATATATATATATATATATATATATATATACGAATGAAGAAATATAGTCGTAAAGTGTGCTATATTTATGGGATAAAGTGCTCAATATCAGAGATAGAGTGTGTGTAAATATAAAAGTGAACATAGAAGTCAACACTTAGAGGCGACAGTCTGTTTCATGCTAGATGCAATCTAGCATGAAACAGACTGTCGCCTGACAATTGCATCTAGCATGAAACAGACTGTCGCCTCTAAGTATTGACTTCTATGTTCACTTTTATATTTATATATATATATATATATATATATATATATATATATATATATATATATATTTTAAATACAGCTGTACTTTTTGACTCCAGTAAATGGATATATAGTTTGGTTAACATTGTAGCCAGAGCCAGCAGTACATACACTAATTTTATATCTCATGTCTGATGTGACCCTCCCTTAAAATTAGGCCTTCAAAAGTTACATGACAAGCAAGTATATACTATATATATATATATATATATATATATATATATATATATATATATATATATATATATTTAAGCATATCTGATTGAATAAATTACAGACATTTTGTCTGCTAATTTTTAACAAAATCTATTCATACTGACGAATAAGCTTCCGTGTATTGATGTTAAAGAATGAGAGAAATGTGCTATAGCTGTTTAAGTTTCTTCTATTTTAATTTCCCAAGTACTTTTGATTTGGAAATGAAAATAAAATAAATTTAAACTGCTATAGCACATCTGTTTTTATTAATAAGGCTTCCATTATTTTTAGGCTTTTTTGGCATATAGATGATGCTATTATATTTGTGTTGTCAACAAGTATGCCATGAATAGTGTCCAGTAGGTCTCCATGAATATTTAAATGACATCTAATGAAATCTAATAAATCTAATAAAACAAAATAACAACACTTAATAATATCAACTATGAACATGGACACAATATCTTGACCATGTTTTGAAAAAAATGAAAACACCATATAGATACATATATGCAACAAACAACTTCTTATTTAACAGTTAAAATATTTAATCCTTGAAAATGGCTAAATGTACAGCCGAAAGCGCTCGGATAAAAAGAACATTTGGACAGTTTTTATATAATTTATCGTCTGAAAAGATAAAAATTATTAGATCACATGAAAAATTGTATAAAAACTAAATAAAAGCACCTTTTCTGTCTTATTGAATGAAATGTTCATGAAAGAGGGATTGCTGCCTTAATACACAAATATATATATATATATATATATATATATATATAGCATAATGAGAAGCCACGTATACTTTCTTGATATGTATATAATATGGAGAAAACAACTGAAAAGTTGCAAATTAAAAGAAAAAAAAATTGATTGTTTTTTTTGTGAAAGTATTTATTTATATTATTTTATATATACATATATTTGATATTTCAGAAATATTCAAACACAGTTGCATTCCACATCACATGACGTCTGTGTCTCGCGATGGACGCTACTTCAAAACAAACTTCTGGATACAGTTATTTAATTAATTTCTGCCGAAAGATCGGGGCGATCTGAAATATCAAATATATATATATATATATATATATATATATATATATATAATAATATAAATAAATACTTTCACAGAAAAAAAATTCAATTTTTTTTCTTTTAATTTGAAACTTTTCAGTTGTTTTCTCCATATTATATATATATATATATATATATATATAAATATAAAAGTTAACATAGAAGTCAACACTTAGAGGCGACAGTCTTTTATATTTACACATGCTCTATCTCTGATACTGAGCACTTTATCCCATAAATATAGCACACTTTAAGACTATATTTCTTCATATATATATACACACACACACACACACACACACACACACACACACACACACATATATATTGTATGTACTCAAAATAAACATTGTGAATTATGCAAGTATATATGGTATATATATTAATAAATATACATGTTTTTTCCTCACTGATAGCATGAATTTTATGTACAACGCAATCTTTGGGTGCTGAGTGTAGACTGACTGCTACTTAAATTAAATTTTAATTTTAATAAAAATATCTGGTTAACATAATGTTGGCACAATACATATATTATATAAGGATTACAGGATTTAAAAAACAAAAGAAAAAATTTTGTTTTTTAAATATATGGGATTTATATTTTATATTTAAAAAAATAGGGATTAATGTTTTTTGTTTTCAATTTTGTATTAAAATAAATGGACCTATGGCTATAAAAAAATATATAAAAATAAAAAAGTGTACATATACTCAACATAAGATAAGTAAACAGAAGAAAATTAAAAAAGGAAAGGTTATAATCTACAGTAGAAATTAATCTGGATAAATGTAATCCAGCAGGTATTTATTTTTATGCTACATGTGACCATCAATTAAGCCACGTATACTTTCTTGATATGTATTCAATATGGAGAAAACAACTGAAAAGTTGCAAATTAAAAAAAAAAAAATTGAATGTTTTTTTGGTGAAAGAAATTTATTTACATTTTTTTAGATCTGAAATATCAAATATATATATATAAAAAGATATAAATAAATACTTTCACAAAAAAAAACATTGAATTTTTTTTAAAATTTGCAACTTTTCAGTTGTTTTCTCCATATTATATATATATATATATATATATGTATATATATATATATATATATATATATATATATATATATATATATGTATACATATATATGTATACATACATATATATATATATATATATATATATATATATATATATATGAATACATATATATATATATATATATACTGCTATTATAATGTGGGATATTTAAAAACAACAAAGATGAAAACAAAAATAAAAATAGTAAAAAGTTAAATGAGGTCAGCTAGTTTGTGCGACACATCAGATGCCCGAAAGTTAAAATTTAAATTTAGAACTTTGTGTTCAGTGTCTCTCTCACTGTATAACTATAACTAATATATTGTTATATTTTGTTCCCTTTCTCTATGTGTGATTCCACTAGTAAAAACATTATTTAGTTACTGAAGAAGTCCTTTCAAAGATTGAAATGTATCACATAGGATATTTTTCCATTTTGTCATTCAATTACCCACCATATAAACTATCAATATTTATTTATCCCAGGACTAAGTAAATACTTACAGCAGTATTTCTCAACCTTTTTTTTATTTCAGGGCCAAGCACTTATAGAATAACTAATCCTTTTTCAATTTTAATAAGGAAAAATTAGTCATGAAATTTGAAAATAGGAAAATAATAAAGATGTCTCCTGAAAGACATTACATTGTATATTTAAGTATGCTTGTGTGAAAACTGTGCTTGATTGAAGTATTTTGGTAACTTTTTTGAATGATAGACCTTATATGTTATGTCTTGAGAAAAGCAAAGAGTTTATCCCCTCCTTATTAAAGATTAAGGAATTTAACAATCCAGTTTATCAAATGACAAAGACTTGACTTAAACATAGAAGCCATGTGCCTGGGGTCTCTAGCTTATTTATAAATAAAAAAATTTTAAATATAAAAATAATTCTTCTGTTAACTTGAGGCGCACCTGGCTACCTTGCAGGGTGCATCAGTGTGCCAGGGCACACTAGTTGAGAAACCCTGGCTTACAGACTCAAATATAAAAAAAAAGACTGATTTTCATACTGAATAACTCAATGAGTGTGGGCATGTCATAAAATCAACCAAAGCAAATTTAGCTTTGCACAACACTACAATTGTAGGGAACACAGTGAGAATCAATCCCACTACAATAAAAAAAGAAAAAAAGAGAAAAGAAGACCATCTTGATAACCATTGTGCAATGGCACGTCTCTCTTTATTGTATTTGCTTAGTCTGACACAAGGCTACAAATGTCGGGCAAGATTGGACTCACTACAGAAGTAATGATCTGCAAGGTTAGCCCGCTAACCATTGTTCCATGGGGAGGCACCTTTTTAATATTTATTAAGTTCAATATAGTCTGACACAAGACCAATAAGGTTTGAATTCATTACAATAGTTTGCAGGTGCTGAAAATTTCTTGACTTGACCCTCTTCTCCAAATCAGACTGAATAACCAAAGAATTTATGGTTGTTGATAGAGCTAATTAGCCTTGGTTGGTAGCCTGTCTAAGAGATGGATTTCAAAACCGGGTTAGATGTGAGTCAGCTTGATGACAATTCTTCGAATGGCCAACTGCTTCATCTTTGTAAATAGGGTGGATGAGCTGTGACTTGATAGCCAGCTTTTGAGTAAGGGTCAGAAGAAATCACTTTCCCTGGTGAGAATAGGGGACTAGGATGTGGGAGTGGTACAATGAATAGTGACCCAGAATAAATCAGTTAAGTCCGTTGCATTCAATTTCACACAAATACTTTTGGGGAAGTATGAATCCATCTCTTCTCTCATTCCAGTTATGATTGATTGACTGACTCCTTTTTAATGGTTTATCAACCCATTGCAGGCTATTTAAAACCAGAAAATATTTTTAGATTGTAAGAATTTAAATTTTTTTTTTAGATAACAATGGTTTACAGACACAAGTCTTACTAATTAACCCATAGCTGGGGAGAAAAAAAAAGTGGATTCTTGCATTTTCGAGGGGTATTTGCATGTAAGTGAATATAACAAGCATGATGGGAACTTGGCTTTCTAATTAACAACGAGCCATTATCCATTACATTATCTGCACATCCAAGCTCAGAGCACTTGGTATTCCCAAGTGGTCACCCATCTAGATACTGACCAGGCTTGATGTTACTTAACTTCAGTGATTGGATGGGAACTGGTGTTTTAATGTGATGTGTTCCAGTTATGAGTTATAATAACATGGAAGACTGTTCAGCACCCCCACCACCACTTTGTACAATCACTCTAACATAGTTTTACATAGTAGTAATATCAATGTTACATTGTAAGTTTTGAATTTGTTTATAAAAAGATGCTTTCCGAATGTAAATATTTTGTTTTATTTTGTCTTTGCCAGCTGCCCTGTGCCAAAAGTGGTGTGATTCTCATTCAATGTGGCTGTGTAAAAGTGAAAACAAAAAAACTGCTCACCCAAAGCTGGCCTTGACACCAAAAGATTTCCATCGGTGTGTGTCAGAAATGTTTATTCAATTAGACAATTTCTGGGATTCTTCCACTCTTGTTGGAGACATTTGATTTTTTTTTTCTCAATAAAATAAGTGTTTTTTTTTTAAAGATAATCTGTGTCTTGTAAAACTTTTAGTTATATTCAGATTTTCTTTTCAATCGATTCATTTGTGTTTCATGACTTATCAACCTTTTGCTGGTTATTTGAAATCTGGAAACATTTTTTTTAAACCGAAAGATATTTTTGAGATAATGATTTACTGATACAAGTCCTATTAATTAACCCATAGAAGTAGATGCATACCCTTTCATGAGGGTATTTGTGCATAAGTGAATATAATGGAAATAACTTGAATTGAAACTCTTCTCTCTGATTTCCAATTCTGAACTGTTATCCATTACACCAGCCATACATCCAAGTACCTGGTATTCCCAAGTAGTCACTATTCAGATTTTAATTATTTTTATTGTTTTTAACAAAAGCTCATGTCATGAATAACAGAAGAAATGAAACAATAACTCATAAACATGAAACATGAATTTGGTCTTTTGGAAGTACTTTTCCCATGTTTAGAATAAAATGAATTCTTAATATAAATTCATTAATTAAATTAATTAAATCTTATATTTTTAAGATTGAGTGATTGATAGATTTGTTTGTTTAATGGCATATCAACACCTTATGGGTCATTCAATGCTGAATTTAATTTTCTTGGGAGCTTTGAAGTAATAAAAATATATTATTCTGCTTTCACAATTAAGTACATGGTAGATGATACTCAGCTTTTGTGTATATACATGTTTGTGTGGACAACATTACTAGAGGTATTGATATGTATGTTTTATATTGTTTTGTTCAATTTATATGTTGGAATACAGTTTGATTTCACTAAGAAATTGTTGGATATTATATGGATTAATGTAATGAAATTTCTTTTCATGTTGATTATTCGGTTTTGTTTAGCAGAATATAATCCTTTATGAGTTATTTAATACCAAAATCTAAATATTTTGAACACAATTTTATGCCTTCAACTGCAGATAAAATGTATTGCTGGTCTTTTGACTATAAAAATGTATTTTTATACTTTCATAGTGTTTTGTTTTTGTCTGGGGTTTCACTATTTGCCCATAGCTGGGACTCTGACAGGTGCTACCACCCCAGGTCAGGGTGGAGCTGTGAACAACAACAATTAAGAGATAGTTTCACACTTTTCAATCTGCTGGATGTAGTTTATTGTCATATGCAGGAATATATTTTTAAGATAAAATCAGTTTCTAATTTTAAGAATGAAAAGTTATATTTTTAATAAAATAAATGTTTAATCAATTTAATTTAATTAATAAATGTTTAATTATAATTAATCTTATATCTATTAAGAATAGAATTAAATCTTAATTTCATTTTATATTCTTTAAGAATAAAATTATTAATTTTAAGTAAATTAAAATAAAATAAAAATAAAATTATTAATTTTAAGTAAATTAAAATAAAATTATTAATTTTAAGTAAATTAAAATAAAATTAAAATAAAATTATTAATTTTAAGTAAATTAAAATAAAATTATTAATTTTAAGTAAATTAAAATAAAATTATTAATTTTAAGTAAATTAAAATTATTAATTTTAAGTAAATTAAAATAAAATTAAAATGAAATTGAAATAAAATAAAATTATTAATTTTAAGTAAATTACTTACTGTATTTTCTATATGCTAAGATCTTACAATTGGTAAGACGTTAGGTAATTTTTTTCCAAGTTGCCATCTCTACAGTGTCCTTTTCCTTTCTATCATAATAAATTATCAGATTTTAGATCAATTATTAAATATCTGTGGTTATTATTAATTAGATTTTCAATAATGTAGCACACTTTTATACCTATTCATATCAGAAAGAACCTGTTCTTGCCACCACAGGCTTATGTTACACTAGTATTTAATAGGAGTAGATAGGTTTGCCAGTTGTCTGGATCACACTCCTCCCCTGCATTAGATGGATCCTTGAATTACTTTCATTCAATGAGTTGCTTTTGCTGACACTTTTTGGTAAGAAAACTAATAGAAATCTCGCTGAAGGTATTTCTATCACAGCATTAGGGCCACATACAGTTTTGAATTCAGATTTATCCTCCCCCATGGCTAAAGAATGCAGTTTGCCCTGTTATTTAACTTATAGATGGGAGGGGGGGGGAGAAGAGATAAATTCCTATCTTTCCCAAGGTTATTTGCACATAAATGAATGTAGCAAGCTTGGCCAGAAGTTGAACCTGGCTTCTTGATTTCCCATTCTGAGCAATGATTCATTGTACCATCCTCACATCCATAAAATTTGAATTTGAATTGAATTATTCTTTTATTTATTAAGGATAAAATTAAATCTTACTTAAATTTTATATTCTTTTAAGGGTAAAGTTAATTTTAAATAAGTTCTTCTTCAGTATCATGTCCCTTCAGGATGCTGGCAGTCATGGCTCTCCACAATTTCCTGTCTTTTGTAATTCTGTCTTTTTGTTATCTCTCCTAAACCCTTTTCTGACACTCCTTCACACAAGCTTGCTAGGTAGTTTTTGTATTTTTTCCTTTGTCTCTCTTGCCTTCTGTGAGTGTCAAATTTTCCAAGCCCTTTTTCCTCATTATGTACCCTAGAAATTTCAACTGTCACTTTCTGATGTTAAGTATAAATCTCCTTTTTGTTGCAGTTTTCTCTAAAACTTTGTTGTTGCTCACATGTTTGGTCCAGGTGTCAACTCACCTAAGAAAATAAATAAAACAATGTGAGAAAAATTTTACTGGAAAAATTTTAATTAAATTTTTTTAAACTTCAAACTTCCAGTTATATACTGACCCCAAAGCATTAAAATATTTCCCCTTTTTAAATAAACTAAAGTTTTAAAAAGAAGAAAAACTTTTAATTCCATTGGATAATTTATTGTTAAAACAGATATATTTTGGAAAGCTTTTGCAATCCTTGATCGCTCTTGAGAAATAAATGAAACATTGACTCGGCTACATTGTATATGTGATATAAATTCAAATTAACAAAAAAAAAAATTTTTTTAAATTTGACTTCACCAATGGAATCAAGCGTTTTTACAGCTAAACTAAAATTTTGAGTGCTTTTAACATTACTTCTTTTTGTTAATCAGTTTATAAAATATTGATACTGATGCCAGTTGAAGTTTGAACAATGTTGAATCTCATCTCTCCTCCTTGCCTTTTGATTAGATGAATAAATCTTGCTATAAAGAGATGTTGAATTATACAGTCTTGGTTTATTCTGTGATGACATCTTTTCACCTCATTTGTTTTCCGCAATATTATATCTTATATAAGTTGGGAAGCATCTGATAGATAACCTAGGAGTCAAGTACATGGATACAACATTTACTATTTTACGCAGAGAATGGTCAGCCAATCACTTGCGAATCTGGGAGGCAGTGTATATAACATTATATTGACCCTCTGTGTGTAGACAAAAAGAAAATTTTGTTCATTCTCTGTTTCTGTTAGGAGGGCTGTGAGTAAAATTTTTTTTTATTTTCAGTAAGAACCGATATATTTTGGTTTATTGCTATATTCCTCTTTTTTGTTCCCCTAGTTTTAGTAATAAATTTCAATTTTAGTTGTGGTACCTCATTTAACCCTCCTGTATATACTTGGGTTTCGCTGTGCAAATTTGTTTCATTTTGTTTAAGAAGGTACCAACATGTTTGTTTTCTGAAGTGTTAGTCAAAAAAGGATCCTTTAAAGAATGCATTTTTGTATATTTAAGGTTATATATATATATATATATATATATATATATATATATATATATATATATATATATATATATATCAATTATGAACACATAATATCAAGCTCTTATATATATATATATATATATATATATATATATATATATATATATATATATATATACACAGGGTGTTCATAAAGTTTATGTACACTTTAAAAAATTTATAACTTTATTTGTATTTGCGATAGAAATAATCTCTAAAAAATGTTATAAAGTTTAATGTACCTAGTTTTAAGTATAGCTAAAATAACTAATGTGATTTCAGGCATTACTGTAAATCAGTTGGCAAATGTTTTCCATGAATTGCAAAATTGTATTACCCTTTGTATTGCTAATGATGGAGGACATGTGAAAGCTTAAATAAAATTTCAATAAAACCTTAAAAAATATAGATTTACTTCTTTCTAATCCTTTTTACAGATTATTTCTATTGCAAATACAAATAAAGTTATAAATTTTTTAAAGTGCACATGAACTTTATGGACACCTTGTATATATGTAGCTCTTTGCTATGGTACCTAGATTTTATGAATTTAAGTGCAGTACTAGATTGGTGATGAGATCTCATCAATTTACAGCTGAATTGGCTAGATATGACCACAAGTTCTATGATAACAGTTTTTGCACTTCTCACTTGTGGAACTTTCTTCCAGCTCTTTGCTTTCCAGTCAGCATTAATCTTTAAAAATTTAAATGCAATGTCTTCCACTTTTTACTGTCCTCCTGATTACACTTCTTTTGTTCTTGCCGCTTAGTAAAGTTTCTGTTTTCTAATTCTTACACATCTAGTAATCCTTTGTGCCTTAGTGGCTTTACTGCCTTGCTTGGGTTGAACACAACTAAGAAAAAAATAAAAAAAGATATAATATTATGTATTTGGTGTCCTTCTATTGATTATTGCATGTGTAATATGAAGAATTATGAAAATTTATATAAATTAGCCTCCACAGCCTGAAAAATACAACTATCCATACCTTAATGGCAAGAACATGTCATGCCATTTACATAGTAGCAAACAACCTACATTCCCTCTGTATTCCATCGGTGAGAAGTAATTTCCACTCAAGTAGCTTCTTCCTGCAAACCTCTGCCCTGTGGAACCAACTACTAACAGGATGTTTCCCTGATTACTACAACCGTAACCAGTTCAAGCTCAGGTTAACCACTATCTCCCACTCCTATACACACAAATGGCCTCTTAACATAACCCTCTGACTTGAGTGGCCTCTTGTAAAAAAAAAAAAAAAAAAAAAAAAAATGTAAATCCAATATTTTTATATACCAGAAATCGTTGAGGTGTTTTACAAAAACCGTTTTTCATTATTTTATTGACCAGTTTCTTTTTATGAAGACAGCTTTGCACAACAGGGAACAGACAAAACACAAGAAGATTTCTTAATTACTTTTACTCAGACTATGACATCTGGATGCTACTCATATAATCACTTGAACTGTTTGGACTCAAACTAGTTGATAATTTGTCCTTATATTTATACTTCATGCTCAAACATCATATGAGACACAAAATGTGCACAAAAATTTGACAGAAAAATGCATGGCTCAGTTTGAAAATGTGTGTTACGTGAAGGGAATAAAATTTCTAATTTAGTAACTATACATGCTTAAAAGCTGAAGCTTTGCATATTAATAATTTAACCTATTTTTAAATACTGTGCAAATTTTATCTTTCTCTATAAATTATAATTAAAGTTTATTATCAGTAAGAATATTGTATCGCTATCGTTCAGAACAGGAAAAAAGGATCCTTTAAAGAATGCATTTTTGTATATTTAAGGTTATATATTATATATATATATATGATGAAAATGTGGAAAAGACAAAGCAAAATCTGAATATGTGAGTTTCAATTATGAACACATAATATCAAGCTCTTATATATATATATATATATACAGGGTGTTCATAAAGTTTGTGTGCACTTTAAAAAATTTATAACTTTATTTGTATTTGTGATAGAAATAATCTGTAAAAAATGTTATAAAGTTTAATGAACCTAGTTTTAAGTATAGCTAAAATAACTAATGTGATTTCAGGCATTACTGTAAATCAGTTGGCAAATGTTTTCCGTGAACTGCAAAATTGTATTACCCTTTATATTGCTAATGATGGAGGACATGTGGAAACTTAAATAAAATCTTATTGTCCCGTGTTTCCTGTTTAGGATTGGCGTCCTCATTCCTTCTAAAGTCTACTTCAATTCTATACTCCTAATGTCTGTGACTGGAATCTGAAATTATATTCACTAAATATTTATTTTATTTTTTTTCTCCTCCACCAATAGGAATAGATAGTTTCGTCTATCATCCAGTTCACATGCTTCCCCAATATTTCAAACAGGAGTAGAGGTTTATCCCTCGTTTCCTGTTTAGAATTGGGTTTCCGGTTCTTTCTAAAGTCTACTTCAGCAATTTGTTATTCACTAATTAAATCTTGACCTCTTTAAGTCTAGAGTTAGCTGTTATTTTTCCTACATAGTTCCAAGAACTTCACTTCTTCTCCTTACTAATGCTAATACAACAGCACACAGTAATCCTCTACCTTGAATGGCTCTTGGTCCTGTATTGGGTGAACATTAGTAAAAAAATAAACAAAAAGATTCATAATTTTCAATAATTTTTTATTTTTTTATTTTGTCTGAAACTAATTAAAATTAGCCTGATATAATTTGAATCTTACTAATTTGTTTGTTTTAAAATCTTAATTTATACAGAGTTTTTATTTTTCATTTACAACCAATACTGTCTCCTTGCCACCATATCAGTGCACTGGATATAGTAAAAATAAAATATATGAGATGTAAAGTACCTTTATCATAATAAAGACAAAAAAATTTCTTAGAGTTTTTTTTTTTCTTCTTAAAATTTGATTATCTAATATTGAATTTAATGACATCAGAAGACCAAATTGAATTTCATTATTGACCAGACAAAATTTTTAGTCATTTTGATCCTTTGAAAAATGATGTCAGAGATGATGTGAGAAAAATAAAAGGATTTTAATGACTGTAGTTTGTCATCTGCTTTCTGATTAAAGTGAAAGCTTCTCATCACCTGGATTTAATATGGCTGAAGTATTGAATAGGGATATAATATCTAGCAAATGGAACAACACTAAATCTAACCAGACCTTATTATTCATGTTTCAATACGTTTTTTCTCAGACACTTCATATATGCTTCATTTTGTTTATATCTATCTATTTATTCAAAAGTATGTATGTATGATTATATATATATATATATATATATATATATATATATAGATATATACATTCTTTTTATAGATACAAATATTTAAGTAAATGATCTGTTTATAATAAACAGTATTAATAACATTTACTGGTTTGAATGTCCAAGAAATTTTCATAGAAAATATTCGTCCTCCGACAGGAATCGAACCTGTATCCTATACGGAACCGTCATATAGCTTGACGTGCCTTAACCGATTGAGCCACAGAGCATTGTTCGGTTAGCAAGGTCGAATTTACTGTATTTAAACTACAATCCTTCATGATTCTCTCACGTACATTCATATCTGCTCAAAGCGAATCCATATATATATATATATATATATATATATATATAAAGACATTTTTATGTTTAACATAATAAAATATTTGTCGGACTTTGTCCATTTCATAATATATATATATATATATATATAGATATATATATATATATATGGAGAGAGAGAGAGAGAGAGAGAGAGAGAGAGAGAGAGAGATGTGTGTATGGTTTAAACAATGTTTACCCAACTAATATAAATAGAATATCGAAAAGTAATTAAATGTAATCAACAAGTAATAATTGTTTTTTAATCAAACATGCATAAATGAAAAATTGCTACCCAAATACACCCAATTCATATATATTGAAGATATATTTATATAATATATATATATATTAAATTGATTTATTTATATTAAATATTTTTAAAAATATATATAAAATGTATATTAAATTTATATATATATATAAAATACATAATTAAACATATATATATTAAATTTATATATATATTAAATATATATATATTAAGCATATATTAAATCTATATATATATTAAACATATATATTAAAAATATATTAAATCTATATATATATTAAATATATATATAATTAAACATATATATATATTAAATATATATATAATTAAACATATATATATATTAAACATATATATAATTAAACATATTAAATATATATATATATACATTAAACATATATATTAAATATATATATATACATTAAACATATATATTAAATATATATATACATTAAACATATATATTAAATATATATTAAGCATATATATATATATACATTAAACATATATAAATATACATTAACGTACATTCATCAAACATATATATTTATTAAACTTATATTAAATATATATACATTAAACACATAATATATATATATATACATTAAACACATAATATATATATTTACATTAAACGTATATATTACACTTACACCTCATCTCAGAAATATAGACAGATAATATATATATTAATTATATATATATATATATATATTAAATATATATATATTATATATTAAATTTATATTTATTAGATTTATATATATTTATATATAATTATATATTAAATTTATATATATTATTATATATTAATATATATTTAATATATAATATATATTTAATATATATAAATTTAATTATATATATGTGTGTGTGTGTGTATACTAGATTAATAAATATACATGTACAATGTAATATTATATATATATAAGTATATTAGATAATAAAAGCACACACACATATATGTATATATATATATATATGTGTGTGTGTGTGTGTGTTTGTGTGTATTAGATAAATAATTAAAAATGTGTGTATGTATGTAATACCCAATGACATTTTTTATATTCAGTTGAAATTGTAGAAATCGTGATTAAAAAAAAATAGTCATTTCACTTCAATTTTCTAGTATTTTATGCGTTTTAAATTAATTAATAAAATAGATTTTAAATATTTATTAAAATTTAAAAAAAATAGTGACGACGAGATTTTAAAAAAAAAAGTTTTTTTCTAATTTTTAAAAATAAAAAAATTAACGTATTTTTATGACTAAGATGACAAATTATTAAAAAATGCCAGTATTTATCGCAATAAAGAAATGAATAAAAGCATACACTTAGAACAACGTTTAAACGATTTTATTTCAAACTGAAACAATTTTAAAACAGAATCGCGCTTCATGTAGGCGTTTAATTGACGAAATATAGTAGCAGTTGTCAGTAATCCCATTTTACTGTTGAAATCTAAAGACTTGCATAAGTAGTGAACCTCTGGTGCTTTACTCGCTTTAACATAAACATCGCACAAAAAAAGGAGTGATTATAACTTCCGACTCTATTTGTGAAAATATTCAGTTTGGATGAGAGGCGAATAACATTTAATAAGAATTTTTTTAAATAATAAAAAAAAAGATTAGACATAGATAAACAACACTTTGTAAAGACGTATCTGCATGCTTTTTTTTCTCCCTTCATTCAAAAAGGAAACGAACTCAACGAACATGGCCTCTGACCCGTCGGCATGATATCACCAAGAAAATAGTGCACACAAAAAAAGACACAAAGCCATATCATTAGACGGATTATTTTGTTAAATTTTTGATTGAAAATAGCTTTTCTTTGTTAAATACATAAAACTATCGTGTTTTTAAAATGATTTTGGACGCAAAATCAACGTCGGCTGCGGAGCTGTTTGGGCGTTTGCGCTGTGTTCAATGTAAGGGAGAGAGGCAAGTGACTGAGACAAAATGGCGACCTTTGAAAATGACGAGCTGAATTAGATGTCTACGCAAGTTGTTTTTTTTCCTGTTTTCTTGTTTTTGAGTAATGAAACGACAGCAAGACAGGGACATCTCGCCTCGAAACAAACGACCCCGAGGTAGTTATGTCTCTAGTGATCACGACGTTAACAGAAACCCACTGACCCCGGACATGGATAGACGTACAGCAGTAGGTACCAACAATTCTGGTAGTAGTAATAATAATAGTAGTAGCACTGGTGCCGCCACTGGTAAGGTCCTTTCAACGGGTGGGGCCCCAACCACTATCAACCGAGGTGGAACTACAGGAAAATCTTACCGAACTAGCTATGATCACAATTTGGATCATTCCCGGAAGCCGTACAGAGACGATAGATTAGGTGGCGGCGTCAGTAGCGACTATGTCCACCACAATTCGTCATCATCGTCGTCGTCTTCGTCTCGGACAACGGCAGCCGTTGAGAACAGACAGCCGCCACCGCCTCCGAGTTCTACCTCGATATTGGAAATGTACCGGTCATTATGTATCAGCAACCTCAACCCTAAAATATCTGAAACAATACTCATAGAATCTCTTCATCGCGAATTCGAACGATTTGGTGCATTTAATATCCGGATGTCTTACTCCGGCGACCAGATGGTTGCCTACATCAATTTTCGATACCCTGAAGATGCCCGCAATGCCAGGCACGGCAAATCGGACCTAGTTCTGTTCGACAGACAATTACGTGTGGAGCCCGTTTTGAACAACAGACGACGCGGTGATAGCCCCTCGGGTACAGAGTATGTCCCTAGGATAGGGCCCCTGGTCAGTGGCACTGGCTCCGATCGGTTCATAAACCGAAGTATTTCACCTGGACAACAGCAACCGTCACTCGCTGGACCCGGACGGCGAACTTCACGTAATATGAACCCGCCTCGCGACATCTCTAGGGAGAGGGAGTACCTTTACTCTGATTCGAGGCACGCGAATATTGATAAAAATACACCCAACCAGCGCCATCCGTCTCCTGAGACAGAGGAAAAAGCCACCAGGACGTTATTTGTGGGTAATCTGGACCATAATGTTTCCGAAAATGATCTAAGGAGACATTTTGAACGGTTTGGTGTCGTCGAAGATGTTGATATAAAGAGACAACAGAGAGCACAAGGAAATTCTTATGCTTTTGTTAAGTTCATCAACCTGGACTGTGCCCAAAGGGCTAAAGTTGAGATGTCAGGTAAGCACATAGGTAAGTTTCAGTGTAAAATTGGTTATGGAAAAGTTACTCCCACTACTTGCCTGTGGGTCGGAGGACTAGGCTCATGGATCAATTACCAAACCTTGTATCGTGAGTTTGACCGCTTTGGGGCGATTAGGAGCATCGTGTGGACACGGGGGAAAACATACGCCTATGTTTTATATGACAGCAAAGATGCAGCCCAGGCTGCATTTCAAGAAATGAGACGGAATCCGTTTGGGGAGAAGGAATTTTCTCTTCGAGTCGACTTCTCAGATTCAACTCACATTGCTTTGTCTTCGCCACCATCACTCGACGAAAAATATGAAACTGCTGACCACATAAGAACCTATGCAACAGTTCCATATGGGTGCAGTGGAGATCAGCGACGATCAGATGGGTTTGTAGACCTCCACAGCTCGAACAAGGTCCGTCCACGTGACCACTGGCACCCACTGGAATCTGACCCCATCAATGTTTTCCGCAACCCGGACAATCCGCGCGATTTTGAGCACCGCGGTAGCCGTGTCGACCAAGTTGATAGATCGATCAGTGTCCACGGTGACCGTCGCAAAAGGGGCCACTCTCCTGTGGACGATTTTGATAACCAGAAAAGATACCGTTCTCACAGCCGGGAACGACTCACCACTTATAGGAACAGAGACAACGAGATCCGTGATCACAATAATAAACTGGGGATAAAGATGGAACAGCAACAACAGCAACAGCAGCAGCAGCAGCAACAACAACAGCAGCAGCAACAGCAACAACAACATCTGGGTGAGAATTTTCATGAGAAGGATGTTCGAAATATGGATGCTATCAAAAAAGCTCGACCGCCGACTGAGAAGGAGCTCAGTGTTGCCGAGCATGTCAACAATCTTGTCGACTTAGCCAAATGTCTGCCAGTTGCCTGGAATGGAGCACTGATCTTAAAAAACAGTGCCTTTCTTGCTCGCATGCATGTGGTCAGTGGGGATGTGACCATTGTGGACACTTTGATGAGAGATCCGACTACTACGGAAACCTCTGTTCTGCGTATCACACAGAGACTACGGCTGGACCAGCCTAAACTTGAGGAGGTTGGTAGACGGGTCAGCTCATCTGGGTCCCACGGACACTGCATCTTGTTGGCATTACCAAGCACTTTGCCGAACTATGAAGTTGGACAGGCCCAACAAAGACCCTTAAAGAATTTGGTTAGCTATCTCAAGCAGAAGGAGGCTGCTGGCGTGATATCTTTACCCCCAAATCCATCAAAGGATAAAGAGAACGTTGGAGTTCTTCATGCATTCCCTCCATGTCAATTTGGTTACAACTTCCTTCTGAGTTGTGCCCCCAAATTACCCACTGAACCAATCAAGGAAGATTATTTAGTTGTGATTGTTGTTCGGGGAGCCACCTGAGATGATGTTGATAATGTTGTTGTAGATGATGCAAAGATTTCCACAGTAGTTGATGCTTCTTGGCTATTTTGCATTACACACTAACACATAAACATGTACATACATACATATACATACATACATACATATATATATATATATATATATATATATATATATATCCACAAAAGAATCATTGTCCTATTCTTTTTTAAAAACTATATAATACAATTTGCCTTCTAAAATTCTTTAAAAGAAGGAAAACATTTTTTCAGATTTAAAAAAATCACAAAACATTCATTTTTACTTACATTTCATCAAAAAGATGGTTTTGAAAAATCAATGTAAAGTGGGTTGAATGTAAAAAATAATCAACAAAATATTGTTAAATGTATTAAAGTTTTCAGTGAATTTTATTAGTAAAAATATATACTTGTGCCAAAAGCAAAAAAAAAGCAAAAAAGGAACTTCTCCCCATCATTTCCCAGCATCCTGAAATGAAATCAGTTTTAAAAGTTGCAAAAAAAAGCAAAAAAAAAAAAGCAGAAAGTCTCATGAAGAAACAAAAAAATATTCATTTAGAATTGAAAAGTTGGAGATCTGGAGTTTTTAATTACCTACTTACCATTTCCCTGCCACCCACATTCAAACACCAAGGAACTAAACCTTGAATAAACTCAACACTTCTTTTATTAAATCTAATCTAAAAAAAAAAAAAAATGATCTCTACCTCAGAGAATTTTCTCCTTTTTAAACAATCACTTGTTTTTCTTTTCAATTTTTAATTTTATGTTTGCCATAGTTTCCCTTAAATTTGATATTCTTTAGAAATCACCCATTAATGTGGGTGTGTCCTTGATTTTTCTCTTTCCTTTCCTTTTTTTTCTTCAATTTGTCTTTTTTATTTTTCTTACAAGAATCTTTTGAAAGCCTCATTTTTTTTTCATCAGCCAGAGTGATGGCCAAAAACAAAAACAAAAGCACCTTTCATCTCTCTCTCTCTCCCTTCTTGATAGTCAAAGAATGGGATTCTGCTGACAACTGTTCAGGACTGGCCACTTTGGAAATTCAGGTAAGAAGCATGCTTTTCAACCCACCTTATTACGCACACACACACACACATATATATATATATATGCATGTATACGTGTCTTTTAAGAGTTTTTTTTAACTTCATCTTGTTCAAGCAAAGAAGGAATTCCTCATTTATTTCTCTCTGACCACAAAAAAAAAGTGAAGGGAGACAAATTGGAATTAAAACTATTTCAATTCAGTCTTAAATTGCACTATTTGTTAAAAAAAGAAAAAACAAATATCAAGATGAAGTTTAATATGTTAATTAATTCTTTCAAATAAATTGTGGAATTCCTAATATATAAATAAATATATGAAGTTTTGGAAAGTTATTTTAAAAAAAACTTTTATACATTTATTTTCTTTCTCTCTAGATCTTTTCAACAAATGTTATATTTTACCTAATTTTTTTAAAAGTATATGAACAAAATGATCTGTTAAGAAATAAAATCATGTTTATTTCTTATTTACTTACATCTTTCAGATAAAACTTACAAAAGACTTTCTTTCTTTAATTATTATGTTAGTTAATTAATCTTCAAATAGGATCAAAATATTTTAAAAAGCTTGTTAAACTTAAGATTTCCTTAGGATTTCTCTTGTTTATTATTTAATGAGTAGAAAACTAAGAAATTACATGCCTGTGCTCAATCAACCTTGTATATATATTTTTCTTGTATATATATTTTATTATTGTGATGTTTTGTATTTTGACAATTTCTGTTGAAAATAATAATAATAATGATGATGATATTAGTCTGAAGTAAGTTTTGGGAATACAAGGAAAGTTTGTTCTTCCAAATAGCCAGTCATATTCTTTTCCTTAAATTTAATTTAAAAATATCAAGTTGTAAAAGTAAACATGCTTTAGCAAAATTTGACACTGATGTGACATACAAATCATTGCTTATTCTATAATATATTCATCATTTTGTCAGCTTTTGCTTTGTGAAAGGTGATGTAGTCATGCATTATGATAAAATGACCATTTTCTGTATGAATTTTTGGGATGAGGAGTTATCATTTGCAGTCAGACTAATGCCTCATCTTAATTATCATCATCATCACAATGTTTTTGCTGTTGTGCTCTCCAACCTTCTTTGGATGTCTGTCAATCCAGGTAACTTTCAGGGAATTTTTAAACTGGATGAGCAATAAATGAGCAGTCCTAAATAAGAACAAGATGCTATGTCCCTAGACAAGGACAGTGGAACAAGAACAATATAGAACCATAGATGAAGAAAGGTTCAGTTTAAAATTCTGTTAAAGCATACCTGGAGTGAACAACAGCCAAAAAAAATGTGACATTAGATTGAATGTATATAATGTAAATAACTATTCCTTACTGTTCCTTATTGAAGATGAGACTGAATTTTATTTGATATATAAGATTTTTTTACAATGTATTTCTAAAATTAACTTTTATATCATTTAAAGTAATTTCTAAGTCATACATGTAGACACAAGTTGGTATATAGGTTCTCTTACCTGATGAGTGACTTTTCAATTTTTACTTCTGTTCAATAAGAAACTCAAAACTATCACAAAATACATCTAAATTTGCTCATGTTAAATGTTTCATTATAGGTAGGTGAGATGAATTATCATACTTTTTCTTCTTTCTTGTCTGTACTTAGCCAATTGTGTCACTTTTTGTTTCTATTATTTTTTTTTTATCTATTTTCTATTGAACTTTGTTTTTTTTTCTTCTTTCTTTTACTTAATAGTTTTATTGTTTCTATTTTTAGGGACCAGCTATTAGCAGTCAGCACATAGACAATAAGTGCATTTTCCACTTCTGATGGTGTCCCTTTCTTCACTGAAGCCAGAAACCTGCTCATCTGCAGATGCCTTCGTTTTAACATGGACTTTTGTTGGGAATGATTGACCATCTACTATCATCTGTTGATCACCAGGCCTTGTTTTATAAAGTCTCTTCGCTTATGACTCCCTTGTTTGTTGAATTGTAGACATCTCAAGGCAGCTACTAGGCTCTCATTATAAAGGGAGCAAAAGATAATGCCTCATTATATATATATAATATATATATATATATATATATATATATATATATATATATATATATATATATATATATATATATATATATATATAATAATGTTTAAAAATATTAATATCATTTTTAAAAAAATACAAGATTACCATGAACGTTATTACATGAAGATTTTCAATGTGACCAGCATCAAATCAACAAGAGGAGAGTGTGAGAAAGCAGAAGGTTGAACTTTCAATCTCTTTTCCTGCTTGGAAATGTTAATAATGCCAGCGTTGTTGCTCATGGACTTGGAAGGTTCTCACCTTCATCAACCATGTTTATTGTTGATTTCTGCCTCACATTCCCCTCTGCCATCTTTGACATGTGCAAGAGTAGGTATGATTCAGTGGTTTCTGAAAACTTTTGGGGGAGTTGCTGTTTGTCCCAATTTCTTTCTTTTTTTTTCTTTTTCTTTCCTGTTTGGTGTGTGAAGTGGGGGAGAAAATCTGGGAGAACACTGCACACAACTAAACTCTGTGTGTAAAATCCCCATTGATTTCAGTTTGAGTTATAGACACATTTTATGTGTGTCTGGGTATGAATGCTGTGTGCATCCTTTTGAATGCATGTTTTTATGTTTATACATATGTTCACTTTTTAGTTTTATGATGGTGGTTTTCTTTTGGTAGAAAACAAGAATATGTTTGGTAGAGTTGAAAGTTCATAGTATAGCATGACCATATATACTAAGTTGGCTTTTTTCTTTTCTTTTTTGGTAGACATGAACATTCACTGTTTTCCCTGACCACGTTTTAGTTGGTCTGGTATGCATAGAAATTCAGTTTATCATAACCACGTTTTAGTTGGTTCAAAATTTGTACAAGGAAATTCAAAGTTTACCATGACTGCCAGTGAGTTGGTTTATTATTATACACACTAACATTTATTTTACCATAATGTTCTGTACTGGTTGGTTTGGTATGTATATTAGACTCTCTTGTTGATTCAATCCCCAGAAGGAGGGTTGCTTTGGTAATCTGTGATCCCGTACATACTAGTTGTTGGTTTGCTATACTTGAACATTCATTTTACCATTGCATAGCATTGAGGACTGTACTAAGCTTTATGCAATTCAAATAGATGGGGAATCTTAAAATACCAAAACCTGACCTTGGTGGGTTTTGGTATCTTAAAAAAAAAAAAAAAAATTTTAACTTGTTTATTATGAACTGTTTTTCTGCTTGGGACATTTTAAGAAAGCATGAAAAGAAAAAAAAATGTAAAGGAAAGAAACAGATAAAAACTCATAGCCTACCATGACTGTATAAAATCAGTTGTTTTGATGAACAAAAAAAGATACCCCATTGTTCTCAATGACTCTATTGATTTGATATAAATGTGATTGTATTTTGTTTTCTTTCCATTTTATCCTGTTTGCCATAACCACGTTCTAGTTGGTTTGGTGTTCATGAAGAATTTGTAGGATATGGTAATTTTTACTCCATCTTATTTGCTGTTACTTATACATACTATAACATGCACGTATATATATATATCTCCAGGAACCAAGAATGCTACATGTATCCGTGTGTGTATGCTTATGTAAAGAAAAAGTGACATTAACTTTTTTTTTAACCAATCCTAAACTGTTGAAAATTTGCTATCAAACTGATATCAATTTTATATGTCATTTTATTCCAGAATTGGAAATTTTAAAAAATATTTGGAACAATGATTAATTTTAGTTAAATTCCATTAAATAACTTCATTTTTACGTGCGCATAGACACACATATGTGTAAATTGTTCTAAATTTTTTTATTTGTGCAGATATATATGCTAATGTGTATGAGTAATATATATCTATGTATATTTAAATACATATATATATATATATATATATATATATTTTGTACATGTTTATGTGCAGTGTCTACACACTCGCACAAGCACATGTATTTGTGTATGTATATACATATGTATATAGTGTACATATATGATGTGTGTTAATTGTTTCATAAGTATTTTGTTGTTTTTTATTCCCCTCTATATATACATATATAAACATGTATGTGTATTTATGTATGTATGGGTATGTGTTTAAAATATTTCCATTTAATCCGTTTGACTTCATGAGCAGAGAGCAGAAAAGAAGAGAATTCCTGAACTGCAAGAAGTGTTCCACCCTGCTGTCTCTCCAGATTGGCTAGTACCAAGATTTTTACATATCACTGGCTGTTGCCATGCCAACCTTTATGGCTGAGCTGGCATTCCTGTTTTTGAGGGTTCACTTCTTTTCTTGGGGCCTTGTTGTGTGTGCACTACATTGCTGATGTAGCTGTGGATTTTGTTAATCTCTATTTGTTCCTGTTTTGGGAAACTGACTCTGATATCGAGATGCTCTGACTGCGTCTTTGAAAACTTGTATCTTTTAGACCTAGTGACAAATAAACTTGTGCAAATTTCTGTGTGCTGAAATTTCTAATGCGTTTCATCTACTCCCTGCCTGTATCTGGATGTGTTTTTTTGCAAAAGAGGAAAACTACAACAAATCCAAACAAAGGAGTAAAAAATTTACAAGCAACACCAACTGCTTACCCCTGACCTCCCCAAAGTGAAATAGACCCGTCAACACGACCAATGAAATTGCTGCTTTCCAATGAGAAATTGTGCAAGTTGCTGAAAATACAACCAACCAAAACATTAAATTGTTTGGTTGTTTTCTGGTTTCTTATTCAATGGAATCTGTTGCCCTTTTATTTTGGTTTTTTTTTTCTCCCCCCTTCCCAGTTGTGCTTTTTTTGAGGAGTCCTTCACTCATTTATTTTCATTTGTAAAAAGGAGAAACAATTTCAGAAAATTTGGAAAAAAAACAAAACCAAAAAAAAAAACAAAACCAAAACCAAAATTTCTTTATGTTCTTAAAAACATCAAAATTAATATCTACAATTGTCTTTCCTCTCACTGGTTCCTCATTGCTGAAATGAGTGTAACGCGTTGGGATTCTTTTTGCAAAATGGAAAATTTCTACTTTTGACCAAAACGCTGGAATCTTTTCTTCCAAGTTATCATTATTGTGCTGCTACCAAATTTCTCTCTTCATTTTGGATACCACGTTATTTTCAGTGGAGTTTGCCTCTCTGTACCTGCACACTTTATTCCTACGGATTCATCTTACTCCAAAGTAATTGCCTCTCTTGTTAAGTTTCTACCTGTTTACCTGGATCGACTCTGCCTTGTGAAAGTTGAATGTTTGGTGCTTCACTGCCCTGAAGTACTGTTGGCAGCTATTTTAGAAAAGGCGCTATTTGTGTCTACATTGGATACAATACAAACAACTTGTGGCCAGTGTGTATGCCATTAATTTCCTTCTGTACACGTGCAATATCCGTTCTTGTTGGTGCAGTCCAAGAAAAAAGCTCGACACTACCATACTCTTGCTAAATGACAAGTTTCTCTAACATCTTGAAAAAAAAAATCAGCTACCTCGTTTTTACCTCTTTTTTTTTTTTTCTCTTGTTATAAAACCATATTTTTTATATGTCTATATTGGCTTAATATATTTCCATACTATTTTTATACTTATATACAGCAATATATTTTCATATTCCATTTTATTAAAAGATTGAAATTTGTTAAAGGAAGAAAAAAAAAATTAATATCCGTATCAAAAAGTGAAATTTTCATTCATTTATTTTATAAGTTGAAATTCTTTCAATTATCAAACTTCTTTATCTGTTTTATTTTTTACTTGAATAGAAAGATATTTTATAAGGTTGTGAATTTTTATATTTTTCTAATCTTATTTTTGCTATTATTTTGGCATTATAGACATTTTTCTCATTTGAGATTTAATTAATTTTTATACATTTAAATGGGTTTGCAAAGTGAATTTAAACTTTTATTTTTCTTTTAAAATGATAAATTTAACTACTAACAACCTTTCTCCTGAAAAATCAGGATAAATTTAAATTTTTAGTTGGTTATCTGATATGAAAAGTAAAATCTCAATCACCTTGCGTAGTGTGTTCGTACTCGCTACAAAACATGATTCTATCTAGTGGACTGCACATTTTCACTCGAAACAGATTTTAAAAAACAACAAAAAAATGCAATGGATTAAGAGAGAAAAAAAGATTCTTGGATTTTTTTTCTTTTTTTTTTTTTTTTTTCAGTTTTCATGAAGATGCAACAACTGCAATGATTTTTGTGATATCTAGTCATTTGACTGGCTTCTGCACCAATTTCACTTTTAATTCAGGATTACATTTTTTATGTGAATATTGTTGCAAAAATTCCTTCTTGGATTTATCTAGAATCTAGAATAATTCATCTTTCATCTACCACCAAGGATACATGGAATTGAGTTTGACATATTGAGTACCTTAAGCCAGGATAACTCACATTTGTTTCATTTTAAAACTTAATTTTGTTGAATCTTTCTGTCTGCAAAGTTAAATTGTTTGACAGTGTCATCATTTCCTTTGAGACCTGCAAGTGAATATTGGAATATGACACTGACCAATTTCTTGCAGCTTTTTTTGTACCAAAAAGAAAACTTTCTGACAAGTTTGGACAATTTTCTACTTAGACAAAAGGTTTTGTGATATCTTTTTCCAAGGAATATTTATATATTGGGAATCTTATTCCCGAATAGAATTGTTTTTGTTTTGCTGATTTCTTATTGTGTCTTTTAGTGTGTTGCAATTATTCCAAGGATTTGCTCTTAGACTTGGCTACGAGAGCCAGGAATATCTTATGCTAATTTTATTGGATTTGCACACTGAGAATTATCACTGAGATTATTTTCTCTCTCCTCGTCTGGTTTTCTCTAAATTTCTGTATTTCCAACAACATTGAAAAATGCTTGGCCTTTGTTGTTTCAAGTTACATATTTATCAAATTATCTTGGAAAAAAAAACAACCAAAAATGCAAACAAAAATACAAAAAAGAAACAACAAAAAAAAACAAAAAAGATTAATCAAAGTTTAATTATTTTCTTATAAAAAATCAAAAACAAACCAAAAAAGAAAAGAAAAACACCAACAAAAAAAAAGGAGCAAAATTTGGACCCAATGGATTTCTCTAGGAAATCTTGTTCTTGTGGCCTGCCTATGGCAAAATTGTTTTTTTTTTTTTTTTTAATCAATACCTGTTGCCAGAACCTTATGGAATTCTTCACTTTTGCCTATTGACCAATGATAATCCCATCTATTGCCTTTATGGGAAATATTTTCGCGATTACCAACCAAAATTTTCTGATATATTCACAACAGGATTACAGAAAATCTTCAATTGAAGATATGTATTTGACCTTTTTAAGAGGTCCTCAGTCTTTTTTGGCATCTGCAAGACCATTCTTAATCATTGAGAAATGAAACTGCATTTTGTTTACTGCAAACAACTCTTGTCTTGTATCTTTGTTGGTTCTTCTAAATACGATTTTCGTATGCCCTCAAAGGGAATTTGTGCTGTTTGTTTATTTTCACGACACTAGCCAATGAGAGTAAGTATCAATTTCTACACGCCTTTTACCATCCTTTCTTGGCTTGCACATCATCAGGAGAATCGTGAAGAGTCAAAAAGATTAAACCAGCTCTTAATATCAATTTTACATCAGCAAATTTACAAAACTTGTTTAGGATGAAAAATATTGTTTGAATAAAGACAAAGCCTTCCATGACTAATTCAAATTTCCCTCTAATTCGATCAACCTTGTTAAATTTAGATACTTAATAACTTACATAAGTTGGTTATTTTGCCCAATATCTTTGCCAAAGTAAATATACTGAGTTTGTAGCTAGCACTTTGGGAGGATTTTTTTCCTAATCTATAATTAACCTGGATCTAGTTTTTGAGAAATATATTTTCATATATTAGCAAGGAGTATTTACCTATCTCAGCCTCATGGCAAGTTGTGGCACAAGCTTTGAGATTAAAGTGGCTACTCCCCCAACCAACATTTATACATGATGCACTTCTAAAAAGTCCAGTTCCCTTGGCACTTCCCTTAATGGAATGCCTCTGACATCAGGAATGAATTTGATGCTATCTTTTTAAGTGTAATGGCGAGATGACTCCCTGAAACTGGATTTTTTCTTTTGCTTTAGCCCCAATCCCCATCATAATTTGAAGGGTGTGTGGTGTGTTGTGATTTTTTTTTTCTTTTTAGCATTTAAAAAATTTGATTAGGTCCCAATTTTTCAGGCGTCTGGTCTTCCTAAAAGCTTAATAAAACATCAAATTTTCATTGTTTTACCAATCAAGATTTTAGGGTATGCTCCTGCTTAGTGCAGAATCATAACAGGTCTATAGGATACATAAATTCTAAGACATCGCCAATATGAAATAAGCCTTGATTTATTTTTAATTGCCAACCTGAGCATTTTGTAGAAAAGAAAACATAAAAAATCTTTTTGACCAGAAATAAAACTGACAGTACAGATGATGTTTCTAGCTGTGGAATTGACAAGGTGGGTCATAAACTAAACGTTAAAAGTGGTTAAGCACCTTTTGTTCTCAGTTTCAGTCTTTAATTTGTATAACTATACAACATTTGAGAAATCTGAAAATGACATTCTGAAAAAAGACCAGAAGCTTTTACATAAATGTTTCAATAATACTGGTCGTTTTTCTTGGTGAGGGAGGAGGTTTTTGACTTTGCAAAAGAGTCATTTATCAAGTATTAATGTGCGTGTCATTTTTGTTTTGGGCTTTGCCACTTTTACATAGAGGCAGGCATAATAAGATTGCTCAGAGCATTCATGAAATATTGATCAATCAGGGTAGATATCGGTTGACTGATATTTGAGTAACTTATTCAAGCATTAAATGTGTTTGCATATTTGTGTAGGAATGGATCAGCAGCTGTTGGGTTAGATTTAGTTATTAACTGCCTTATCAGTTTGTAGTGGGGTAGTCATTTTTTTTTTTTTATCCTTAAATCTTGCAAAAAAGAAATCTTTTTGGTTTTGATGCATTTGAAATGATTTTAAAAGTGGGTCAGTGGCTTTTTCTATAGTGCAAAAAGGACTTCTGAATCATCTCACCTGATTTAACACTAAAAAAAAAAAATCAGAAGGAAAAAAGTTAAAAAGTAAATTATAAATATTTGGACTATAAAGAAATAGAATTATTTATTAATTGGATAGCCCAAATGACTTGCATGAAGTGGCTGATGTAAATAATGTTTTTGTAATTTTTTTTTTTTTTTAGGACTTTTATTTGGCCACTAATCTTGTCTTTACATTCTTATTTATTTATTTATTTTATTTTTATGACATATTTCAAATTCTTAAAGCAAAGTGATACTTTTTTAATATCAAGAATTTTAAAAAATCACTTTGTTCATTATATTTCTGTACTATAATTCCAATAACTGTAACCACATACCAAAAAATGTCTATGAAAATATTGAATCAAAGACTCTATTATATATAATGCATTAAAATCAGTCCATCAATTAAATCTCTTTATATCTACTTTTTGCTTAAATTCTTTTTCTTTTTTTCTTTTTTTTTTTTACATTAGTTAGGCTTGTTTAGATCAGGATGGTGAAGCTCCTTATAAAATTCACTTTGAATATTAAAATTGCTAAACTATCTCTTACAAGACTCAACTGCACTAGCCTTGAATAGATGCACAGCTGATATCAACATAAAAGATTACTTATGCTATAAATTATTTTGCATAATAGTAGGCTCAGTCATGTCTTTGTTTTTAATCTAATTTAAATTTATGTAAGAAATACATTTCATTATCATTTTCACATGTTTGTGAATCCTGATTTAAGCTTAATGTTTGGACTTAAGTTTTGTGTTCATTTTTTTATACTAACTGCAACACAAATTCCAATTTCTGGCAACTTACGAATGTTAGTAAGTGCCTGATCAGAGTGTAATGGTCAGTATGCTGGACTTACAAATCATAAGTTGTGAGTTCAATCCTCACTGGGTGTTTTATACTTGTGGCTTTGTGTTAAAACTAGTCTATGCTTCGTAAATAACTTATGAGTAAATTAGGATAAATTTGAATTATGTAAATTAAGTTGACAACAACTCGGTTTCGTTTATACATTGAAGATTGCAAACCTTTTAATTCTGATTGTGAAACTAATGAGAGTAAATTTAATTTTTAGGAATTTATGCCTAAAGATACAGGAACCAAATGATTTAATGTCCTTGTTTATTCATGGTTTTGAGTCAACACCTTTTGAAATATATACTAAATATTTTAAACCTAAAATATACATTCCATTAAAATGGGATAATTTCTAATATTTCAGTTTAGCATACCATAAAATTGTAGAGGTATTACATTTTTTTTCTCTTTTAAGTACCTTTTAGTTTTCACATTCCTATTTTGGAACCACACCTTAATTGATTAATCCTCTTATTTTCAGGCTGTATGTCACATCGACAAAAAACTGTTCAATTACAGTATTGAATAGAGGCTTTGTATAAGTATGTTTCAGACTAGACTTCTCTATTCAGTAATCAACCGTTACCAAAATTAAATCTGTTGAAGACAATAATGAAATCACGACTTATTCTGCCGTGGGCCTATAAAGCTTCATTTGATAAAAAAAAAAAAACAACAACAACAACAACAACAGCAGCTAGTAGCAACAGGAGAATATCACGTCAAATTGATTTAAAGGACACCATGATGATGATGATGATAGTAAAGATCTGTTATAATATTTAAGAGAGTGCATTAGAATTTGAATATCAAATAAAATATCTTGAGGTTTCTCAGCATTGGGTGGTGATTAGTGAGGCTAGTCAGGTTGACTATTGAGTAGTGAGTTTGATCCTCACTGGGTGCCCCATACATTAAATAATCGAACAAGGGTCAGCATGTGAAATTAACTAAAATATTTTTAATTTTCGCTGCACCCCGACCACTACTGCTGTGTTTGTTCTTATTCAAGATAGTAGCCTGACACAAAATCAATTCATTGTCAATGGCTTTGAAAGGTGTTAACGTTCCAGATTTTGTTTCGAGCAAGGGAACCCTTTCTTTGTGCTGATCTTATAACGATGTTTTGGCTAATCCATTCGACGGGTTTTGTCATGTGTACAATTTAAAAACTGCACCTGATAAAAGAGCTTAAAAAAATACCTTATGAAATAAGAGAATTGTTATTCTTCCCCAAAAGGTGTAGTAAATTTTTAATTTCAGCATACTTAAAAAAAGAAAAATTTTCCTTTTAAAAAATTCCTGCAAAATAACCATCTCGTGATGAAAAAGTTCAACATTTAAATTAATAGCCAAAAAAAAACAAAAACAGAATTGGACACCATTTTTATATCCTTGCTTGAGAGTTGAAGTTGCATTTTTAAAATTACTTTTCCATGTACAAGGAACATGTACATACGTGGGTGGTTGCAAAAATAACCCAATCTCACTAAGTTTTACAGCAGATATCAAGGCGTGTCCCTGACCCTACTATGCTCAAAGGAGGAAACACAGATTACCAGGGACAAGGCGTGCTACATAAAACCTAAAATATTTAAAAATTTTATTTTTAATGTTAAAATGGTTTGGAAATATTTCCAACTGTAGGAAAGAGTTGCTGATTTTACAAGCCAGCATCAAACTGTCAAATTGCGTTCAATTTCTCATCCTATTAATGTTTACTATTAACTATCTTCTTACCGAAAGTCCTTCATGATTTTCAAGCTTTTTAATTGGCCTATAAAAAATGACTAAAGTGTGTTGCATAATTCTGTAGAGTTTCCTGGAAATCTTGTGCTTTTCTGAAAAAATACTTTTTCTAGTTATGCTTATGACCTAATATGAATTATATTACTGTAGGGAGGTAAGCAAAATAATTTCTCCCTCTCTCAACGTCTAAATTTTTCAATGGCTTTTTTTCAATGACTTTCAACATTTATTTAGAAACAGACTTTTTAAGATTATCACAGCAATGTTTTACTTAAAAATGTAGTTTCTTCACAAAGAATACAATAGAATAGATGGGATTTGGTTGGTCATTTTTATTTAGTGACATATTGACCTCTGTTGATTTATTTAATACCAAAATATAAATATTTTATATGCAATTTTATTTTGGGGAGAGATGATAATGATTTTAGTGATACAATTAACTTGTGGTTGGGGGGAGGGGGAGAGATGGATTCATACCTTTTCCAAGGGTATCTACATGTAAGTGAACATAATGAACCCAACAGGAATTGGAACTTGACTCTCCAATTAACAATCCATTACACCACCTGCACACCCAGATTTACAATACTTAAAGCGGTCACCCTTACAGGTGCTGACCCAGCCTGATGTTGCTTAACTCCAGGGACTGTATGGGAACTAGTGTTCCAACATGATTTGGGTGTAAAGCAGTTGAGAATATATATATATATATATATATATATATATATATATATATATATATATATATATATATATATATATATATATATATATATATATATATATATATATATAAAAAACACGTTCTTTTTATAGATACAAGTATTTAAGCAAATACTCTGTTTCATAATAAACAGTATTAAATAACATTTACCGGCCTGAATGTCCGAGAAATTTTCAATAGAAAATTTTCGTTCTCCGACAGGAATCGAATCTGTTTCCTATATATATCCTTAAATACTTGTATCTATAAAAAGAACGTTAAACATATCATAAATGTCTTTAAATAAATTGTTGGACTTTGTCCAATTCAAAAATATATATATAAATATTTATATATATATATATATTTTAGAATTGACAATTGGGGAAAATTCTTAGTTCTTGCTAAGAATCTTTTCCAATTGCCATTTTTTAGCCAATTTGTATTCAGAATTATTCAGAGAAATGTAACTACACACGTGTGTTTAGGAAGCAAATGTTATTAAAGATGACATGTTTTATATTGATTTTATTGCTCAACTTTTTAAAATTATGAATAAATTTTCTCAGATAGGGAGGAAATTCCATCAGAAATTGTTCAAAGTTGGAAAGTCGATCAATAAAATCAACACAAATTGTTAGTCATCTTTAATAACATTTATCATTATATATATATATATATAAGATTAATAGAGAACAGACAAACAGCAGAATGGAAAAACTTAGTGTCACATTGAAGAAGTCCTTGGAACAAAATCTGTCATTGATAAGTTTTCCATCTTGTCATTCATTTGCTCATATTCAGGTTGGCTAAAAGTCACTTTTACTGTAATACTATAAAACAAAAAATTACCAAAAAGTGACCAAATTAATAAAAAATGCCACTTTTCAGTTATACATGTTATAGAGAAACTTTGACCCTATAAAAGCCAGCTGTAGAAAACTGACCCTGGGAAGATTGTAGCTGTTAGTATAGAAATCTATCTATATATAAAATTCTATGACTACTGTTAGTCCATCACATCATGCTAAAATAGCCATACATTGACTGATCAAAAACAAATTTGGGAAAGAAGTGCAATCAAGTAAGCGGGTACAAAGTACTGTTGATTTTATTAGTAAAAAGCACAAAATAAGGTTTTTGTCAAAATGTTTTTCCAAACAAATTAGCTTTTACAAATTTCATCGATTGGTTTGCAAAATTGAATGAAATGTAGAGTTTGTAAAAATGTTGGCAATAAATTCAACAATACAAACAATTGTGAAGATTTCAACACGCATCACAATGTGTTGCAAAAAAAATTGTAGTAATTAAAATTTTAATTATTATTAACACAAATTATAATCTATGTAGTCTAAAATTGCCCAACATCTCACTTGCATTATATGGAGTTGTATAACTGAAAAGTACCGAAAATACATGAATTAAAAAAAAAAGTGTATAAGAAAGCTGTTTGAGATTAAAATATAACTGTCTATAAAATATTTCAACATTTTGTTCACACTGTGTGTTTGCATATATATTAAAAAAACAGCGTCTACTCAAATGGTATCCATAAAAAAGTTTGAAATAATAGAAATGTCAGATTAAAAAATAAGATCCATTAATTGTTTAGAAATTTCTTTATATAAATGTGTGCATGTGTATAGCAATTTCTAAGGAACCAGTGTGAATTACGTCTACTGACCTGCACTTTCGAGAGACTTAAGTGGAGATGTTGATTTGTATCCTGTGGGAAAGCACATTTTCATTATTAAGTCACTTGAATGCACAGGCCTGTAGATGTGATTAGCAATAAATATATATATATATTTAAGGTATGCTATATTTAGGGGTTAAAGTGCTCAATATCAGCAATAGAGTGTATGTAAATACAAAAGTGGTAATTGAAGTTAACATCCAGAGATGGCAATCTGTTTCATGCTAAATGCAATCATCAGGCCATATATATATATATATATATATTTTTGAATTGGACAAAGTCCGACAATTTAAAACAGAGCATTTGCTTAAATACTTGTATCTATAAAAAGAATGTTAAACATATCATAAATGTCTTTAAATATATATATATATATAAATAAAGACAAAAGGAAAACTTATAAACAAAAGTGAGCAAATGATGCTGACATTTTTTATAATTATTTTTTTAATGTGAATTAATATTTAAATTATTTTAGTTTGTGATTAATTTATGTGTTATATATTTTAAATAACAAGGTTATGTATTTGCCTTGATAAATTCCATCAAAGGATGTAACGTGTCAGCTAAGTTTTCCTTTTGTCTTTATTCATATTGTCCTTTTACAGATATATTCTATCTAAAGTTTTACGTATATATACATACATACATATATATATATATATATATATATATATATATATATATATATAGGCAGCATATTGTCATTCAAATATGCTTCATTGAATAGTATAGACATATAGGTTTTTCCTACCCAAGTACTTAAGATCTCCTCCAAGGTCATTCTCACAGCTAAATCAGCAAGACAAACTTATTGTTAACTGTGATAAAATCGGAATTTTGTTGTGATGGTGATTTTAAAAAAAACATGTATGAACATGCTCTGTTATAAAAATTTCAAGATTATAAATTTATCCATTGTAGCTATGGAAGTTTTGCAAAACAAGTGTCCCAAGATAAGGGAGCTGACTGCTAATTGGTAGCATGCAAAATGGCAGTAAATGTTTGTTATATGCACTTCAACATGTTACTGCTACACTTGTAAATAAGTTTTGTTGACTGTTATATAAAATTTTATATATGTATAAAAGGCAATTTGGAATATTTCTTTTTTACCTTGATATATTTTGCTAATGAGCTGGCATCATCAGAAAAAGAATTGAACAAAATTTTGTTCTTGTGCAATAAAATTCTTTTTCTGACGATGGAACGTCAACATTTTTGTGTGTATTTCTGGTTCTGTTGAATTATTCAATTTTACTCTGGGATAAATGAATGACAATGGAAAATAGTGACGAAGTTTCATTCCAAGAAAGAACTTCTTCAGACAATAGTTTTATTGATGAAATTCATCTTATATTTAAAAAGGGGGAGTGGGGGGGATACACATACAACAGTTACGGTTTATATATTGAAATGTTAAAGTTAGAGAAATCCATGTTTTTTAGGTTTTGTTTTTTAAACAAAATACATGACTGCATTAGTCCATGGGTTTAGTGGTTTTGATTAAGAGAAAGTAAGTTATTAAAGTGAAAATGTATTGAAAGTACTCTAATTTCTGAATTGTCTGTAGTAAATTTATATTCAGGAACACAACATGACTTCCTTCCTTTACAAAATTAGCTCTAATACAATCGGGGATAATTTAAAATCAATAATGATAAAAATAAAAGCGCAAAATACTGAATGAAATAAGCTAAGCTAATATCTAGGTATATCGAACAACCGACACATTTGTTACCTTGCCTATTAAATATATTAGATACAAAACTAGATATCCCTGACTTAGATAAATAATTATTACAGTCATTCTTCAAAATTTCCTTCTAGCAAAATACAGGGAAGAGCAGAAATAACTCCCACGTAATGGTAAGATGTTACTTAGATGAAGACACGGTTGCCACTAGTGTCTTACCATTATGTGGAATGTATTTCTGTTGCACCTTGTAGATACAAGGAACTGGATTTAACCAGTACTAGAGTTTCTTTAAAGAGGTATATAAGAAGAATCATGGGGTTAGTTTTTAAAATTTAATGTTTCCTTCATATTGAGAAATTGTGTGGGCACGATGATGTGGAGTAATGGTTACAAGCTTGTCTCACTAGAACAATTATGACTGATTAGTGAGTTCAATCCTTACTGGGTGCTCCACACTTTTGGCCTTGTGCCACATCTAAGCCCAATTTATAAAATTATTTTGGACACTTCAACAAAGTGTAATGGTTAGCAAGCTTGTCTCGCTAAATCAATTACGAATGACCCGTGAGTTTGATCCTCACTGGGTGCTTCATACTTTCAGCCTTGTGCCATATCTAAGCTATGCTTAGAAAATCATTTTGGGCAATTCAACGTGGTTTGGTTCTCACTGGGTACCCCATACTTTTGACCTTGTGCCATATCTAAGCTATGGTTATAAATTCACCATATTGAGAAAAGGTGTTTATTATTTCTAAGTTTTTTCTTTTAAGACATTAATTTTTAGTTAGTATAGCCATATTAAAATTAGTTTCTGCAGTTATATTGATACATACAAAGCATTTTATGTTGTATGCATTTGAGGACTAATCCTTGTCTTTAGTGAAGTAATTTATAAGCAATTAGTATTTTCCTTTTAATCCACCATTTCTTCTTAAAGCAAAGCCCTGTTACCCTGATGCACTCTTTCTACGGTTTGACTTTTTAATCTCTAGCCTGTTTGGCATTAATTTCATTGTGTAAAATAGCTCCAACATATGTACCCACTAAATATAATATTTAATAGGAGTAGATAGGTTTGCCTTTTGTCCAATTCATTCTCCTCCCTGGTCTTTTGAACAGTAGTAGAGGTTTATCCCTTGTTTCTTGTCCAGGATTGGGTTTCCAGTTCCTCCTGAAGTCTTCTCATTCTCTTTCACTCCCAGTTAGACTCTTGTGTTTTAGTGGCATTATTGCCTTTCTTGGAATTGATTAAATAAACAAAAACAATTGTAATAAAAAATACAGTGAAATGTGAAAGGTATGCTGATTTTAATTCTAAGCAACTTGTGCTAAAAACATTATCCATTTATTATATTTGCCAGATTACTTGGACTAAAGCCCCCAAAATATTGCTCTATTGTAGGACTATAAGAAATTACAGATTAAGATATATAATAAATAAATTTCAGTAAAAATAGCATTGCAATTTGGGCCAACAACATCAGCTTTGTGAATCTAACACATTTTAATGAGATAATTCTGTAAAACTATGTGTTGAAGACATTTAAGATATTTTTTAGAACCAATTTGTAGAATGCAAAATAAACTTATTGCAGATTATAAATATATATCTATAAATAGATATTTAAAAATTATCTATGTAATAATTTTACACTTATCATGTGGAAACTTATCAATTATTTAACTGAAATGATGAGCAAGGAATTAGTATTTCACAGATAATTCTGTAATAATATCTGCTTAAGTCATTTAACATTTTTAGAACCAAGTTTCTAGATAATTAGTAGAATGTAAAATAAACTCATAACTGTACTTTCCCTCACCAAATAACTAAAAAGATGTGTATGGGATTAAATGTTTTACATATACATCCATTCATCCAAATATATATATATACACTACAGACTTAGTGTTACCCTGCATTTAAAAAAAAAAAACACCTTAAAATGAGATATTTTGTATTTTTTTAAAAGTAAAAGGTAAAATTCCTGTAACTGCAGTGTATTTGCTTTTATTTTGACAAAAAATAAGCTTAACTATAAAAATGATCATACAACAGCATCATATTTTGTTTTCATCAATAAAACCACCACCTGCCGTAATTACTGCTTTACAAATTCTTGGCATTCTTTCCAACAGTTTTTGAAAAAAAGCAGATGGCAGACCTTCTCAAGCATTTTCCAAACACTGAAAAAGATCACTCTCACTCTGGGGATTCTCTTTGAACTCTCCTATCCAATTCATCCAATACTACTTCAATGAAAGAGAGGTCAGGAGATTGGAGCAGACATGTCATAATTTCCAAAATTCTTTTTGATTCAAGGTAATTTTGACGTAATTTGAACTTTTTTGTAGTTAGAGGATCCTAGAGAAAGACTGAACAATAAAAGCAAATACACTGTAGTTACTGATTTTTTATCTTTTACTTGAAAAATAATATCAAAATATCTCATTTTAAGATGTCTTTTAAAGAAATGCAGGGTGACCCCAAACGTTTTGCCAGTAGTGTATAGATAAATAAAAAATACTACACAGTGAGTCTTGGTGGTAATAAAACTTCTCAATGTGAAATAACAGAGCTAAAATTTATACTACTAATAAATATACATTTTGTTCCTCATTGATACTAAACAACGACGAATAAAATGTGTATTCATTATTAGTGTGTGTATATATGGTAAAAATATAGTTTTATGGTATACTCTATTTATGTGTAAAAGTGTTCATTGTCAGGGATAGAGCATATGTAAATATAAAGTGGACACAGAGATCAACACCAAGTGGCAACAGTCTGTTTCATGCTTCAATGCAATCTTCAGGCTATGTGTCGGCACATGGCTTGAAGATTATATTGAAGCTTGAAACAAATTTGCCATAAATATATACAGTGTAACCCGGATATAAGAGAAACCCGGATATAAGAGAGATTTCATCTGGTCCCAAATTAGAGCCATACTTACCTAAACAAAATAGACCAAACCCGGATATAAGAGAAACCCCGGATATAAGAGACTTATTATCCGGTCCCGACAACTCTCTTATATCCGGGTTACACTGTATATGGGGGAAAATGTTATAGTAGTTTCTGTATATCAGAACAATGTTAAATAAATGACAAAGTGGAAAAATTTTATGTGACACGTTTTATCCTCTAGAACATACGTTGCCAAACTTTTTTTTTTGCGTCATTGCCCACTTTGATATGGAAAAATTTTCTACCGACTACCTATATAGTAAATATTTAAAAGCATCCCAAAATTGTTTGGTACAGGTTTGTTACTGGTTCATAAACTGACTTTATAATGTACTGTGGTGCCCTGACTTATGAGTTTAATTTGTTTCATGATGTAGATTGTAACTGAAATTACTCATATGCCAAATCAATTTTCCCTATTGAAATGAATTGAAATCTCATTAAACTGTTCTGGAACCCCCAAAACACCGCAATTTTTTGTTACGTTTATAAATAAAAAAACGTACTTATAAATAATGAATATTGTATAAAAAAACTTATGTTTTGCATATCTCTCTGCGTAGTAGTAGTTGAATAGCAACCAGGTTTGCTCAGTATAGCGATGTTCGTCAGTTGTTCTCTATTTATACTTGTCTATCTAATTTGCATACGATACTACAAACACAATACAATAGAATATACTGTATTTAACTGGTTTTATTAAGTACAAGGTAACCAAAAATGTTCTGTCCGTTTTTAAAGGAAAAAAAGAAAACGCTTCACAGTATGTGTAACTTATATTTAGTCTTCGATGTAATCGCCATCGGCATCCAGCACCTTCTGCCAACGTGTTTTCAGCTGTTCAATGCTCTTGTTGTAGAACTCAGGGGGTTTTGACGCAAAGAAGTCCATGAGGGCTTTGTGCAAGTATGCTTCATTGGTGAAGGATTTCCTACGAAGATGATTATCCAGGGAGTGGAAGAGGTGGTAATCAGATGGCACAAGGTCAAGTGAATAAGGTGGATGGTACAAAGTCTCCCACCCAAGTTGCTGTATGGTATCCCTGACCACTTGCGCGACATGCGGCCTGGCGTTGTCATGGAGGAAAAGCACACCCTTGCGATTCACCAGTGCTGGCTCCTTCTGGCGCAATGCCTGTTGCACACGTTTCAATTGCTGTGAGTATAGGTCTCCAGTGACCATTTGGCCCGTTGGTAGCAGTTCATAATGAACCACTTGACGACCTGTCCACCAGACACAAAGCATAATCTTGCGTGGGTGCATAGGCAGTCTTGCGGTGTGAGGGACAGCATCCTGAGGAGACAACCAATGTCTGGAACGCTTGGGAGTTTCGCACAGAACCCACTTTTCATCACTGGTAAGCACTCGATTGAATAAAGATGCGGTACAGTGGCGAGAAAGCAGCGATACGCAGGCTGCCACTCGTTGTCCCTTGTGGACCTCCAACAGCGTTTGCGGAACCCACATTCTCAGTTTGTACGTCTTACCTAGGCGGTGCATGTGAAGTCTAATTGTTTCATTGGAAACGTTGAACTGTCTTGCAAGTTCACCACACGTTAGACTACTGTCCTTTTCAATGGCCGCCTTCAGGACTCCATCATTCAAGACCTGTGGTCGTCCACTGCAAGGCTTATCATGGAGAGACAAATCTCCTGACTTGAATTTTCGAAACCAACGCCTTGCAGTACGTTCATCCACAGCACTCTCCCCAAACGCTTGACATATGCGGCGACTTGATGCAGCTGCTGATAAGCCCACTTTGAAGTCGTAAAGCAAACAGCCCCAAACGAGATCTCTAGACACTTCCACCCTTCTCACAGCTGTCCGGCTTATAACTGATGGCCGGGCACGGTGCATGTGTTTTTTATAACGTCTGATGTTCCTACTTCCAGCTGTCCGAATTTGAAAACAATTGCTACACGCATTTCGTATATATTTCAACTTTATTCAATGACTAATCAAAAAACGGACAAAACTTTTTTGATGACCTTGTATAATGTACAGCATTTACCTTGGAGATCAGATGACTTGAAGATATGGATGGAAATGGAGGAGAAAGGCCAAACTGAATAAGTGAATCTTATTTGCTGATTTTTGCCTGTTTCACCACGCTTTCCTCGATAAAAACCTTGTCCAATGAGGTCTATTTCATCCTCCCTTTCAGAATGTTTCTGAAATGAGTTAGGTAAGTGTCATTAAATAATTGCAACTTTTTTCTGGGTGTTTCTTTGAAAGTTTCTCCCATGTTCCCAACATTTCGTTTAGCACACTTGTAGAGATAACCTCCTCTGTCTCCTCCGCATCACCTATTTCTTTCAGAACCTCCATGCTGCAGCTGTGTCTGTAGCTCCTTTAGCTCTTCCATTGTCATTTATTTGGAGTGCTCCTTGATGAAATCATTGATGTCACCTTCATCCATGCTCAGGTCCATGGACTTTTTTGAGGGATACAATCTCCTCCACCACTACCACTTAGGGTTTGACTCCGTCTCAGACACAGCCTCAGGCCACACCTTTTTACCTGCGGATGTTAAGGTCCTCTTTGTAACACCCTGCCCGGCCATATCAATAATTCTGAGGCATATCATGATGCTACAGCGGTCCTTCTAGAACTCTTGGAGGTCGAGGTTTGTGCTCTCTGTCACCTCAAAGCAGTGGCAGAACTGGTGTTTGGTGAAGAGCTTCTTGAAATTAGAAATCACCCGCTGGTCCATGGGCTGCAGGAAGATGTGGTGTTGGGTGGAAGGTAAAGAATCTTTATAAAACTCTTCGAGGACGTCATCTTCAATGTTAGGTGGGTGAGCAGGTGCATTGTCCAGAATGAGAAGGGCTTGCAGGTGAGGGTTATTTTCCTACAGATATTGCTTACCGTCAAGACCAAAGACCAAATTTACCCACTTGACAAAGAACTTCCTGGTGACCCATATCCTCAGGTTTGCCCTCCACATAACTTCCAGATTTTCTTTCGGAATCTTATGTGACTTAAAGGGTCTGGAGTTTTCTGAAGGATAAATGAGTAGTGAGGTAATCTTGCAGTCGCTGCTCACATTGGTGCTCAGTGCAAGGTTTAGCCTATCCTTTGTGGGTTTGTGGTCAGACATCATCATCTCTTCTGCTGTTATATAAGTCCTTTTTGGCATCTTCTTCCAAAAAAAGGCCTGTCTCGTCACAGTTGAAGACTTGCTAGGATATGTATCCTTCAGCCGCTATAATTCCAGCAAAAGTTTTGAGGTAATCCCCAGCTGCCTTCATATCCATGCTCACTGCCTCACCATGCAATGGAATAAATGCCGGTAGTCTTTTTTAAAGTTCTTGAACCAGACATGACTGTCTTTAAACAGCTTGCCCGTCAGTCAAAGTGGCTTGGGTCTGCTGCAACAAATCAGCATAAATAGGCTTCTCACAGATTACAGCCTCCATCACAGTATCTCCTGAAAGCTGCTTCTCTGTCAACGGCACCTTCAGCATCTTCTCCATATTTTCATGGATAGATGCGCACTGTTTAGAAATTATTTCAACACCCTCGGCTGGCATTATAGCCTTTCTGGACTCCTTCTGCTTCATTATAGCGCAGATTGTAGAAATGCTGCATTTGTACTACTTTGCCAAGTTGACGATACGTCCTGTTCTTGGTCTTGTTTTTCCATAATTCTTTTCTTTAATTCAATGCACATCATCCGCTTCTTCTTTGCAATGTTTTTATTGGTGGACACCGTAATAGCTATTTGACATTTGGACAACAATGTTCTATTTTTCACTAATAAAAATTTCATGGTTCAATACTTGGAATGTACTTCTTCAGGTGATGGTAAGTAACTGGTGATTAAAAAATTTTTAATCACCTGTTATTTACCATTGTTTGAAAAAGTACAATCAAAATATTGAAACATGAATGCTTTTGTGTAACAATTTCAGCATGTTTTTATTATTATCTTTTATAATAAAAAAAAAATAATAATATATTGCTTTACTTTGTATTGAGCACTTATTTAAAAGTAAATGTTATGAACTGCAGAATTTCACTTCATCTGTTCTTTCTCTCATTTGAGTATATATATATATATATATATATATATATATATATATATATATATATATGTATGTATGTGTGTGTGTGCGCGTGTGTGTGTGTATATATGTGTGTGTGTGTGTATATATATATGTATGTGTGTTTGTGTGTATATATATGTATGTGTGTGTGTATATATATATATGTGTCTGTGTGTGTGTGTGTGTGTATATATATATATATATATATATATATATATATTATTGTCATCCACAGACAGACTGTTTCGCTGTATCACAGCTCATCAGTGGTGGCTAGACGTCCGGTTGCCTCTAACTAGGATTGAAACCCGACTGAATTGGCATCAGTCAGAAATTCTACCATTAAGCTGTCGGCGCACGGCAGGGATAAACGTGAATTTTAGCGTATTTATTTTTAGATTTTAGATAAACACACAGTGACTGACAGTGACTCAATTCTGCCAAAGAGTCTTGCTATATTAGCTTTAATAGTCACTGTTTACAGACACATGCTTCACTCCCACAGAGCTCAACCGAAATTAATTTTTTTAGGAGCCAATATATATGTGTGTGTGTGTGTGTGTGTGTGTGTGTGTGTGTGTGCGTGTGTGCGTGTATATATATATATATATATAAGTAAGTATATATTTTGGAAATAAAATCTGATGATCCGCGGTCCTTTAAAAGGGCTGTGGTGAAATAATTTATTATATGGAACCTTAAAGTGGTTTGTTTTTATTTAAATATATATATATATATATATATATATATATATATATATATATATATATATATATAAACAATAAAAATCCCAAATCACCTCATATGGGAATAGCCTATTTCAGCAGATGAAGATATCAGTCATCTCTCTTATCAACCCTGTTGTGGACTGAGTTCGTGTCAGAAATTTAACTGTGAAAGCTGAAAAAAAATAAAGTCCACACCGGGGTTAATAAGAAAGATGACTGAAATCTTTTTGGGGATCAGTTTTAATATTTTATATTACTAGCATCCACTTTGATTATATACCAACAAATTTGTTACCTTTATATATATATATATATATATATATATATATATATATATATATATATATATATAATATACACCATGCTGTTTGATAAAAGTGACTCACCTGATTTTTTTACTAAATGTTCTCTTCTCCGATGAAACGAAAGTTGAGCTAAATTCAAAGGATAAGCGATCTAAAATCCAAAGAAGCTTTGAAAGCTCTTTGAATTTAACAGTAAGTACTGTCAAGCATCCGTTCAGTATAATATTCTGGGGATGCTTTTCTTTTCATGGAACTGGTTTCTTAAAACCTATTGAAAAGACCGTCAGGAGCGAGCAGTACAAGAGAATTTTAGAGTTTTGTCTGCTCCCTTCTGCTGAAAGGGTGCAAATCGACCCCTCCAAGCTCATTTTTATGCAGGATAATGCTCCCTGTCACAAATCAAAATTGATGAAGGAATACTTTGATGAGAAGCAGGTGAGTATTATGACATGGCTGCCCCAATCTCCTGACCTCAACCCCATAGAAAACTTATGGAGCATTATAAAGTACAGGCTCTCGAGAAAGCAGTTGAGCAACAAAGAGGATTTGATTGTGAATTCATATACGAATGGAATTCAATGCTTGGAGATGAGATTTGCCAGAATCTGATCAAGTTAATGCCAAAAAGGGTTGAAAAGGTTATTCAAAATAAAGGAGGACCCATAGTTTATTAAATATTTCGAACTATATTACCTATTATAAATAAATTATACCTCTATTATTCTTTATTTAAAGCTGTTCGGTTATGTTTCTATTGATTACTAGTTGCAGGAAATGAGTGAGTCACTTTTTTTGCACAGAGTTTTTCCCTAAATCTCATTTATATCCAAAATTATAATTATCAATAGAATACCTTCGGGTGAGTAAACTTTTTGACTAGGTGGTCGGGAAGGGGTCTTTATATTAGTAAGATTAAAAATTAGTTTGACCCCAAAACAATAGGCGCAAAAATTTTTAAGTAAAAAAAAAATCAGGTGAGTCACTTTTATCAAACACCACTGTATATATATAAATTAATTTAATTAAAACCCTTATTCATTGGATGATGAAGTCAAGTTTATTACCACTCTACTCTCTGTAACAATGCCTATGATTTGGGTATTGTTCAATCAATAATTAAGAATAAAATTGCTGAATTCAATAAAGTTAAACTGGCTACAGTACAAAGATGTCCTGTGTACCTGCACCTTCCTTGGCTGGGTAGTATCAGTGATAGATATGCTAAGTAGGTTTCTTTAGTGGTTCGGCATTGTTACTTTGCTACTAACACTCCTTTCTGCCAAGCCTGTCCTTCCATCCGTGCGGAAAGACGTTCTCCCTCCACATCATGATAGTTCTTTGATTTATTCATTTAAATGTAGTTGAGCTTCACACTACATAGGGAGAACAACTCAAAGGCTGGATGTCAGAATATAGCAACACGTTCCAACAAAAATCCGCAATGTTAAGTACACTCCTTCAGACATTCTGACCAATACATACGGGTCTTCCATAGCCATAATTGTGCCGCTAATTTCAGTGTGGATTCATTTACTATTCTTAGCAAGTCTCACTTGAAAGTGTTGGAGGCCATTTATATTTTGTCTTTGAAACCTTCTCTGGGCAAACAGAAGGATTTTGTATTGATCCTCCAAATAATTTCCATCTAAGCAATATTTTTTCCCTCCCCAATACATATTGTTCACCTCTTTTTAGTGATAATTTTACATTTATTGAGGTTAATAAATGTAAAATTATCACTAAAAAGAGGTGAACAATATGTATTGGGGAGGGAAAAAATATTTAGCTCTGTTGAGTGAGGTTCGAAACTGGTTAGCTAGCTCGTTTTTCAGTTTTATCTTTTACCTAACTTCATCATGGTTGGTAATAAATGTAAATTTTGTCTTTTTATGGCAGTCATAAAATTTTGTACCACCAATCAGATCTTTACATATATATATATGAGGAGCTGTGATACAGCGAAACAGTACTGTCTGCGAATGACATAATTAAGCTCTTGAAAAATATATTTCAATTGAGCACTGTTGAGAGATAAGCTGATTCTATAAACAACAGTCACCTGCGCTAATGCAAAGCTCTTCAGTAAGATGAATTGGAGCCCTCTGACTGATTGGCGTTTGTTTACATTCGGAAAAACAATACGCTAGAATTAGCAGTTTCTCTCTGCTGAATGATGATAGCTCAGCGGTTTGAAACTCTGACACCAAATTGGTTGGGTTTCGGTCCTGGCTTGAAGCATTCGGATATCTAGTTGCACTGCACTGAGGAGCTGTGATACAGTGAAACAGTACTGTTTGCAAATGATATATATATATATATATATATATATATATTATTTGTGTGTGCATGTTTTGTGTGAGTGTGATAGGTACAAGACATATATATATATATATATATATATATATATATATATATGTATGTATAAATGGTTTAGTTCCCTAGAATGTGTTATTTATAACCATGGAATTAATTTCAAATGTGAAATGCTCATCACCAATCTGAGTGCTTAATGCAGTTACCGTCAGTAATTGTGTAATACATATTTCAATTTTAACTGAATACTTGGCAAAAATGTATTCAAAATAAGAATGCATATTATGCACCAGTGCATCTTATATTCCAAAAAATTTGGTAACTCTGTTGTATTTTAAAAAGAGTTCTGCTTTTTACATCATTAGAAGCCATAATGTCCAAAGAAAGCTAGTTGAAGTCATACCATCAGAAAATGACAATCAAATTTAAGCAGTTATGCCATTGTATTGATTACATATTCTGAATAAAGAAACTAGGATTTTTATCAATATTATTAACTCTATTGTATGTTAAAAAGAAATTCTGCTTTTAAAATCAATATTTTTAATGATTAAAGTATCCAAAGAAAGCTAACTCAACCAAAAATTGTTGGCCATATACAATACCATTAGCTCTATTGTCATATATAAGAAAAGCTTTTTAAGTCATTAAAAGTTATATTAGGTTGGTGCAAAAATAATGTCGTTTTTTGACGTTCAACTTCATGTGAGAAAGCGACATTATTTTTGCACCAACCTAATAATATCCAAAGAAAAGTCACACAAGATGTGTTCTTAAAAAGCAACTGCTGCATTTAAATAATTTCCCAACTGAATTGATTTAATTTTCTTCAGAAGTAAATCTAGGATTTTTATCTGTACAATTCGCTCCATTGTTGCTTGTAAGAAAGAATTCTGCTTTTAAATTATTCAAAGTCAAAATATCCAAAGTTTGTATGAAACAAAAGAAGTCAAACGCAATATATTAATAACCTGATCTCCCCTATTTACTAATGAGATCTTCTGTCATGGCAACACATGATATTTGCAGCATGAGTTCCCTTACTGACTAAGATATTCCGTTGTTATAGTAACCAGAGACATGCTTATTGGTTTCAAATAATATCATAATAATGAAATATCTCATTACTATGAAGGGGAGATAAGAATGCATAACTGATAAATATATAGAGTCACATTGTGTTTTAAATTATAGATTATCATTTCTTAAGCATTTCAACATAGTGTAATGGTTACTAATCTTGTTTTACTAGATCAATTATGACTGAGTAGTGAGTTTGATCCTCACTGGGTGCTCCATACCTGCGGCTTTGTGCCACACAGAGGCAAATGGGTGACCATGTACACAAATAAGTTTGGTAAATGTGTATGTCCAAGAAGGATTGCTGTGGTGCACAAAGTGCATATATATATATATATATATATATATATATATATATATATTTATGCATATACCTATCATGGTACAAAAACTTTATGGGAATGCTAGCAATGTTCAGGTGCTTCTGGGGCTAGGAAGTTTTCATCCAAGACAGCCTATTGTCTACAAGTGTACTTCAGTCGTTTGATCCCATGCCTGTGTGCAACACAACAGCTTTATATGCAGGCATCTGACAACCCACTTCCACCATTTTCACCTGTTGACTGTCCTGGGTGTTCACATATGTCATTTTCACATATGTCATTTTCACATATGTCATTGACACATATTTGTCCAGCTCTGGAATGGATGCTCGATAACTATAGCATGTTATAGTGCCGTAAATATTAATTCCTCCTTATACAACATATCTTACTGCTGAAATGGGGAAGCCATATCTTGTCGGTCATCCTACAACTATTATCCCTGATAGTAAGCTTCACCCAGGAAGCTCTTTAACTCGGGATGCTTGACTCGGAATGACAGCATTAGGACATACGTCTGGGCAATCATTGGCACATAGGCCCAGAAACTAACAGGCATCCTGGGCTCAGGCTCTGCCTTTGATACACAGAAGCAATTCTTAGTGAATATTGAGGATGCCATTTTGTCTCCAGTAGATCTCCCCTCAGCAGGTGGGCTCTGGGGTCAGTTTCGTTTTTGGGTTCAGCCTTGAGTGATACGATTCTTTGCATGATAGGTGACAACAATGAGATTGTGTTCATGACCACTGGTCAACTGAAACTGATGAGATGCTGCCAAACATCAAAGCAAGTGACATAATGTAGGCAGGAAATGGTTGGTCAAGCTGTCAGTGCTGTAATGACATGAGGATGAAAAGGTGTCCCTCATTGTGGGTAAGTTACTGGCACTGTAGCTTCTTCATGATCAACCACATTCAGACAGATGCAAGCTCCCAACCACCAGAACCAATACCCACATGTTTCTACCATTTTTCCAAGAAGGTTTAAAAGCCAGGAGACAATAGAATCAATGATCACAAGTAAGGCTGTGGCTGCCAGGGCATGTCCGAGGCTCTGTCAGTATTCCTTGACCAACTGAGTTTGCCTTTATCTGACAGAGCTGGAAGCATAGGCGTTGGTCCTCCAGAACTGCCTCCACCTGTCAGATCCAGTACTAGAGTGAAGATGGCCATTCTGATCACTGTGAGAATACTTGTAATCATGATGCCTTTCTCAAAGAAAAGCATGTGGAAGGCACTGCCGGTGTTTTCTCTCCATTCAAGATCCTTCTCCTTGTTTCTGGGATTCCAGAATATTGTCCCTGCAGAACATCTTTCTTTGCATTCCAGCTTCTTATTAGCCACTTGCCAATTCAGATTGGTCAACCAATCTTGGATTTCTTGCCCAACTTTCACAATATGGTCCTCTCAGCCGAGAAAGTTTGACAAGGTTGTTGACAAGCTAGTCAACTAAAAATATATATTCCCCCCATCCATATATGTAAGATTTTGTTATATGGAAACAAAAAAAAATAACATTGAAGGCTAATTACTTTTAAGCCCACCAACCACTCCTAGGTGATGGAGGTGGTAGGGCTAATACCAATTATCACTTGAAAGTTTTGGAATCTGTTTACATTAAGTCCTACCAGTCACCTCTCCATAAGTAGAAAGAATGGTTGGTGGGCTTAAAGGTAATTAGCCTTTAATATTATATTTTTTGTTTATATATAACATTAGTCTGGGGTTGTATATATTTTAGTTGTTGTGCATGTATTTTGACCTTTATTATTTGCTCTGGTAAGAGAGAACCAATAAACCAGTTTAGCTGAATCATTTCTTTTTTGTTATGAACTGCTTTTAAATATGCCTGCTCTAATAAAATTTTGTATGCCTGCAAAAACAAAATTGTTGCTATTTTTATGCAATCAAAACTTCAATTTTTAAAAATAAAACGTCTGTGATCACTGCTACAACTTGTGATGTTTTGTACTTACCTATCCAACATGAGCAACATATGAATTATACGGTTTTATGCAGAGATATTTTGGGGTTATGTATACAAAATATGAAAAGCATATCATGTTTGCATTCTTAGATATGATCAAAAGTATAACAAGACATATTTTGTACATTATGAAGCAACTGAAAACTGGCATATATATATAATTATATATATATATATATATATATATATATATGTATATATGTAAAACTAAAATAAACCAATCTATTATTAAAGCATCAATGGACAAACCTACCAATACTAAGTCTGCCAAAGAAAAATAAACATGAAGAGACAAAAGAAAAATGAAAAAAAAAACTAAAGAAGAGAAGAAAAAAAAGACCCATCTAGGTAAACAAAAACTTAATACCTCCAGAATTACACTAAGGCACAGCAGTAACACTAACTGCTCTGACCCAATTCAAAACTGAGATTCATGATATGCAATTATCAGATGCCAATCTATCTATCTATCTATCTATCTATCTATCTATATATATATATATATATATATATATATATATATAGTCAATTGCTAATACCCCCTGATGAGTGAATGGAGTGATTGCTGGAGGGTCCATCTACAAAGTTCTGCAGTCAGGATGCTGAAGGTAACACCAATCATTCAAGTGGTATTATATATGCATGGTGCGATGGGTAAATTGTCACCATTTCATATATTTAATTTTGTGCATGTGTGTTGTTTGTTTCTGTCAACTGTACAGTGAACAAAAGAGTATCATGATGCAATTCACTCCACTGAAAATTTGGAAACGGCATGCTGTACTGCTTGACATTCATACAGGAAGCTCCAATACAAACATTTCAGTCTGTTTTGGTGTCAATCTGAGGACAGTGCAGAGAATTTGGAAAGAGTTGGATGAGTCTAATGGTGATTATGAAGGTATGCCAGCTCAAAAAAGTCACTCTGATTGTTCTAAGAGAAGAACTACTGAATTTGTTGGTGAGGGCTTCAGACTGAACATGCGTGTATACATCAAGTGCCTTGAGGAGGTAGTGCTGCCATGGGTCAAGAGGGTGGCTGCTGGAAGAGTCTCTGTCTAGCAACAGGACTCTGCACCATGCTCCTTAAGCATTACTAATGTTACTACATTATATTATTATTACATATTCATACAATTTGAAAAATGTGTTTACAAACTCATGTGAAAATCTAATAATAGTCAGGGTTTAATAAAATACTTTTTTTTTTGACAGGGTAAACATCTATTGGACATAAAATGAGGGATCGGTTTTCTATTGTTATTAAGTAGTAGACTGATCCCCCAGAATTATTACATATTCATATCATTTGAAAAATGTTTTTAGAAAACACACATCGACTCTCGAAATAAGTTTTCTGAATGTTCATTCTTTGAAATAACTGGAAATCAAAGCCAGGACTGTTTTTTTTATGTTCTTTCAGAGGTGGGTCTCTGCCAGTTTTAATTCTTTGTTGAATGGACATCTCAACTTAGTAATTTTTATTTTAATAGGATTAGATAGACTTTCTTATCACCTGGTTCATACACCTCCCTCTTCTCTTGAACAGGAGTAGGGGCTCATCCCTTGTTTCCTGTTTAGGAAGGGGTTCTTGATTACTTTCCTTTTCTTAGGCATTAATAGTGCTGCTGTCATGAATTTTTTTGTGATATATGTGGAAGGTGGCAACGTCTCTTCATATTATGGGTACCGGGTTTGTAGTTTTCTGGTTGCTTTTCTCGATTGGTCACTAGGAGCCCAAATTCTTGCATAGCATCTTGAGAGGCTGCTCTGATCAGCAGTTGCATAATATTGTTTTTTTTTGCACTGCCATGTCACACATGGAAGGGTGTCTATGCGAGCACCTCTGGTGGGCAACCTCGAGACCACACTATGTTGTTGTCTGTGCCAGTTTCTTTCCTAAATATGTTACATTAGACAACTGACTGCTACTACTAACGTAGGCCTTTCCTTACCAAAAATAACACACCATGACTATAAGCAACCAATGATATACAACTAAACCAGCTCCTAAACCTAAACCCTTCAACATTTCTTTCTCCAACATTCATGGTGTTCATACCAACTTCTGCAGTGTAGAATCGTTCCTCTTCGAAAAGTCTCAGGACATCCTAGCTCTCTAATCTTAACTCTTCAATCCACTTCTTTGATTTCTCAATTCCTGGCTTCTACTGTTTAGGAATATCCACATGCACGGCCTGGGAGTTTATGTCTGTGAACATTTCCCGGTGGCTAGGGAACTCTTTCTTGGATCTCCAGACCATTCTTACATGTGTCTCCCTCTCTCTCTGTTTAACTCAATCAGCTATCTCTTCTTTCTATACTGTTCCCCTTCCTCTTATGACTGTTGCGTATTAGATAGTATTTCCGATAATATAGACAAGGCTATCAGCCTCCATCCGTTTGCAAATATACGAGGGTCATTCAATAAATAAGGTGAATTTTTCGGTATAAGGACTTCTAATACAGAGAGAAGCTTACTTTCTTTTTTTTTTTCAACGTAGTCTCCCAGCACTGTCACACACTTTCCCCATCTGTGCACAAGCTTCCGTATTCCCTCAGCGTAAAAATCTTTGGACTGATGTCTCAGCCAGTCGCTCACAACACTTTTGACTTCATCGTCACTTTTAAACTTCGTGCCTCTCGTGAACGCTTTCAAGGGACCAAACAGGTGAAAGTCTGAAGGGGCAAAGTCTGGGCTTTAAGGGGGATGAGGGAGCAGTCCCCAGCCCAGTTCGTTGATGGTCTGCACCGTTTGGGCTGCTGTGCTGTTTGTGCTCTGCAGTAAGCATCTTTGGCACCCACCGGCAGCTGACCTTGTGTGCTGTTCCAACAGATAAGCTCAAAGTCCTTACAATGTCACCCTTCTGTCAGACTGAATGAGGTCATTGACTGATTCGATCACCTCAGGAGACCTCACTTCTGTAGGCCGCCCAGGCCTGTCTTCATCCTCAACACTGCTCCGTCCTTCTTTAAACAATTTAGCCCACTTGTAGACATTTTTTTTTTGGTTGAAACATGTGACACCATACACAGTTGACATTCTCCTATGAATTTCAACTGGTTTGCACCCTTCAGCAACCAAAAATTTGATAACTGACCGTTGTTCAATCCTGGAGGATGCTTCTTGGTCGGTCATCTTTGTTAATGGCCAAAACTCTCAAAGTTTTTTTTTAATCTGCAAAAGAAATTAAATCCATGTGAAAAAGAAGTAAAAAAACTTTTTTTTTACTTCTCTGACAAACAATATGGATTACGTTTTGACAGGTCTACCACTGATGTGCTAACAGCTATACTGAATATGTATATCAAGCTCTTGATAAGAACAGCAAAACTTGAGCTGTGGCTCTAGACATCTTCAAGGCATTTCACAGGGATTTGGCATCTTACCTCTTATGGCCTACTCTCTGACAAACAATATGGATTACGTTTTGCCAGGTCTACCACTGATGCGCTAACAGCTATACTGAATATGTATATCAAGCTCTTGATAAGAACAGCAAAGCTTGAGCTGTGGCTCTAGACATCTTGAAGGCATTTCACAGGGATTTGGCATCTTACCTCTTATGGGCTACTCTCTGACAAACAATATAGATTACGTTTTGCCAGGTCTACCACTGATGTGCTAACAGATATACTGAATATGTATATCAAGCTCTTGATAAGAACAGCAAAGCTTGAGCTGTGGCTCTAGACATCTTGAAGGCATTTCACAGGGATTTGGCATCTTACCTCTTATGGCCTACTCTCTGACAAACAATATAGATTACGTTTTGCCAGGTCTACCACTGATGTGCTAACAGCTATACTGAATATGTATATCAAGCTCTTGATAAGAACAGCAAAGCTTGAGCTGTGGCTCTAGACATCTTGAAGGCATTTCACAGGGATTTGGCATCTTACCTCTTATGGCCTACTCTCTGACAAACAATATAGATTACGTTTTGACAGGTCTACCACTGATGTGCTAAGAGCTATACTGAATATGTATATCAAGCTCTTGATAAGAACAGCAAAGCTTGAGCTGTGGCTCTAGACATCTTGAAGGCATTTCACAGGGATTTGGCATCTTACCTCTTATGGCCTACTCTCTGACAAACAATATAGATTACATTTTGCCATGTCTACCACTGATGTGCTAACAGCTATACTGAATATGTATATCAAGCTCTTGATAAGAACAGCAAAACTTGAGCTGTGGCTCTAGACATCTTCAAGGCATTTCACAGGGATTTGGCATCTTACCTCTTATGGCCTACTCTCTGACAAACAATATGGATTACGTTTTGCCAGGTCTACCACTGATGCGCTAACAGCTATACTGAATATGTATATCAAGCTCTTGATAAGAACAGCAAAGCTTGAGCTGTGGCTCTAGACATCTTGAAGGCATTTCACAGGGATTTGGCATCTTACCTCTTATGGGCTACTCTCTGACAAACAATATAGATTACGTTTTGCCAGGTCTACCACTGATATGCTAACAGCTATACTGAATATGTATATCAAGCTCTTGATAAGAACAGCAAAGCTTGAGCTGTGGCTCTAGACATCTTGAAGGCATTTCACAGGGATTTGGCATCTTACCTCTTATGGCCTACTCTCTGACAAACAATATAGATTACGTTTTGCCAGGTCTACCACTGATGTGCTAACAGCTATACTGAATATGTATATCAAGCTCTTGATAAGAACAGCAAAGCTTGAGCTGTGGCTCTAGACATCTTGAAGGCATTTCCCAGGGATTTGGCATCTTACCTCTTATGGCCTACTCTCTGACAAACAATATAGATTACGTTTTGCCATGTCTACCACTGATGTGCTAACAGCTATACTGAATATGTATATCAAGCTCTTGATAAGAACAGCAAAGCTTGAGCTGTGGCTCTAGACATCTTGAAGGCATTTCACAGGGATTTGGCATCTTACCTCTTATGGCCTACTCTCTGACAAACAATATGGATTACGTTTTGACAGGTCTACCACTGATGTGCTAACAGCTATACTGAATATGTATATCAAGCTCTTGATAAGAACAGCAAAGCTTGAGCTGTGGCTCTAGACATCTTGAAGGCATTTCACAGGGATTTGGCATCTTACCTCTTATGGCCTACTCTCTGACAAACAATATGGATTACGTTTTGCCAGGTCTACCACTGATGTGCTAACAGCTATACTGAATATGTATATCAAGCTCTTGATAAGAACAGCAAAGTTTCAGATGTGGCTCTAGACATCTTGAAGGCATTTCACAGGGATTTGGCATCTTACCTCTTATGGCCTACTCTCTGACAAACAATATGGATTACGTTTTGCCAGGTCTACCACTGATGTGCTAACAGCTATACTGAATATGTATATCAAGCTCTTGATAAGAACAGCAAAGCTTGAGCTGTGGCTCTAGACATCTTGAAGGCATTTCACAGGGATTTGGCATCTTACCTATTATGGCCTACTCTCTGACAAACAATATGGATTACGTTTTGACAGGTCTACCACTGATGTGCTAACAGCTATACTGAATATGAATATCAAGCTCTTGATAAGAACAGCAAAGCTTGAGCTGTGGCTCTAGACATCTTGAAGGCATTTCACAGGGATTTGGCATCTTACCTCTTATGGCCTACTCTCTGACAAACAATATAGATTACGTTTTGCCAGGTCTACCACTGATGTGCTAACAGCTATACTGAATATGTATATCAAGCTTTTGATAAGAACAGCAAAGCTTGAGCTGTGGCTCTAGACATCTAGAAGGCATTTCACAGGGATTTGGCATCTTACCTCTTATGGCCTACTCTCTGACAAACAATATAGATAACGTTTTGCCAGGTCTATCACTGATGTGCTAACAGCTATACTGAATATGTATATCAAGCTCTTGATAAGAACAGCAAAGCTTGAGCTGGGGCTCTAGACATCTTGAAGGCATTTCACAGTGATTTGGCATCTTATCTCTTATGGCCTACTCTCTGACAAACAATATAGATTACGTTTTGCCAGGTCTACCACTGATGTGCTAACAGCTATACTGAATATGTATATCAAGCTCTTGATAAGAACAGCAAAGCTTGAGCTGTGGCTCTAGACATCTAGAAGGCATTTCACAGGGATTTGGCATCTTACCTCTTATGGTCTACGCTCTGACAAACAATATAGATTACGTTTTGCCAGGTCTACCACTGATGTGCTAACAGCTATACTGAATATGTATATCAAGCTCTTGATAAGAACAGCGAAGCTTGAGCTGTGGCTCTAGACATCTTGAAGGCATTTCACAGGGATTTGGCATCTTACCTCTTATGGCCTACTCTCTGACAAACAATATGGATTACGTTTTGACAGGTCTACCACTGATGTGCTAACAGCTATACTGAATATGTATATCAAGCTCTTGATAAGAACAGCAAAGCTTGAGCTGTGGCTCTAGACATCTTGAAGGCATTTCACAGGGATTTGGCATCTTACCTCTTATGGCCTACTCTCTGACAAACAATATGGATTACGTTTTGCCAGGTCTACCACTGATGTGCTAACAGCTATACTGAATATGTATATCAAGCTCTTGATAAGAACAGCAAAGTTTCAGATGTGGCTCTAGACATCTTGAAGGCATTTCACAGGGATTTGGCATCTTACCTCTTATGGCCTACTCTCTGACAAACAATATAGATTACGTTTTGCCAGGTCTACCACTGATGTGCTAACAGCTATACTGAATATGTATATCAAGCTCTTGATAAGAACAGCAAAGCTTGAGCTGTGGCTCTAGACATCTTGAAGGCATTTCACAGGGATTTGGCATCTTACCTCTTATGGCCTACTCTCTGACAAACAATATAGATTACGTCTTGCCAGGTCTACCACTGATGTGCTAACAGCTACACTGAATATGTATATCAAGCTCTTGATAAGAACAGCAAAGCTTGAGCTGTGGCTCTAGACATCTTGAAGGCATTTCACAGGGATTTGGCATCTTACCTCTTATGGCCTACTCTCTGACAAACAATATAGATTACGTTTTGCCAGGTCTACCACAGATGTGCTAACAGCTATACTGAATATGTATATCAAGCTCTTGATAAGAACAGCAAAGCTTGAGCAGTGGCTCTAGACATCTTGAAGGCATTTCACAGGGATTTGGCATCTTACCTCTTATGGCCTACTCTCTGACAAACAATATAGATTACGTTTTGCCAGGTCTACCACTGATGTGCTAACAGCTATACTGAATATGTATATCAAGCTCTTGATAAGAACAGCAAAGCTTGAGCTGCGGCTCTAGACATCTTGAAGGCATTTCACAGGGATTTGGCATCTTACCTCTTATGGCCTACTCTCTGACAAACAATATAGATTACGTTTTGCCAGGTCTACCACTGATGTGCTAACAGCTATACTGAATATGTATATCAAGCTCTTGATAAGAACAGCAAAGCTTGAGCTGCGGCTCTAGACATCTTGAAGGCATTTCACAGGGATTTGGCATCTTACCTCTTATGGCCTACTCTCTGACAAACAATATGGATTACGTTTTGCCAGGTCTACCACTGATGTGCTAACAGCTATACTGAATATGTATATCAAGCTCTTGATAAGAACAGCAAAGCTTGAGCTGTGGCTCTAGACATCTTGAAGGCATTTCACAGGGATTTGGCATCTTACCTCTTATGGCCTACTCTCTGACAAACAATATGGATTACATTTTGCCAGGTCTACCACTGATGTGCTAACAGCTACACTGAATATGTATATCAAGCTCTTGATAAGAACAGCAAAGCTTGAGCTGTGGCTCTAGACATCTTGAAGGCATTTCACAGGGATTTGGCATCTTACCTCTTATGGCCTACTCTCTGACAAACAATATGGATTACGTTTTGCCAGGTCTATCACTGATGTGCTAACAGCAATACTGAATATGTATATCAAGCTCTTGATAAGAACAGCAAAGTTTGAGATGTGGCTCTAGACATCTTGAATGCATTTCACAGGGATTTGGCATCTTACCTCTTATGGCCTACTCTCTGACAAACAATATAGATTACGTTTTGCCAGGTCTACCACTGATGTGCTAACAGCTATACTGAATATGTATATCAAGCTCTTGATAAGAACAGCAAAACTTGAGCTGTGGCTCTAGACATCTAGAAGGCATTTCACAGGGATTTGGCATCTTACCTCTTATGGTCTACTCTCTGACAATCAATATAGATAACGTTTTGCCAGGTCTATCACTGATGTGCTAACAGCTATACTGAATATGTATATCAAGCTCTTGATAAGAACAGCAAAGCTTGAGCTGTGGCTCTAGACATCTTGTAGGCATTTCACAGGGATTTGGCATCTTACCTCTCATGGCCTACTCGCTGACAAACAATATGGATTACGTTTTGCCAGGTCTACCACTGATGTGCTAACAGCTATACTGAATATGTATATCAAGCTCTTGATAAGAACAGCAAAGCTTGAGCTGTGGATCTAGACATCTTGAAGGCATTGCACAGGGATGTGGCATCTTACCTCTTATGGCCTACTCTCTGACAAACAATATGGATTACGTTTTGACAGGTCTACCACTGATGTGCTAACAGCTATACTGAATATGTATATCAAGCTCTTGATAAGAATAGCAAAGTTTTAGATGTGGCTCTAGACATCTTGAAGGCATTTCACAGGGATTTGGCATCTTACCTCTTATGGCCTACTCTCTGACAAACAATATAGATTACGTTTTGCCAGGTCTACCACTGATGTGCTAACAGCTATACTGAATATGTATATCAAGCTCTTGATAAGAACAGCAAAGCTTGAGCTGTGGCTCTAGACATCTTGAAGGCATTTCACAGGGATTTGGCATCTTACCTCTTATGGCTTACTCTCTGACAAACAATATGGATTACGTTTTGACAGGTCTACCACTGATGTGCTAACAGCTATACTGAATATGTATATCAAGCTCTTGATAAGAACAGCAAAGCTTGAGCTGTGGCTCTAGACATCTAGAAGGCATTTCACAGGGATTTGGCATCTTACCTCTTATGGCCTACTCTCTGACAAACAATATAGATAACGTTTTGCCAGGTCTATCACTGATGTGCTAACAGCTATACTGAATATGTATATCAAGCTCTTGATAAGAACAGCAAAGCTTGAGCTGGGGCTCTAGACATCTTGAAGGCATTTCACAGGGATTTGGCATCTTACCTCTTATGGCCTACTCTCTGACAAACAATATGGATTACGTTTTGACAGGTCTACCACTGATGTGCTAACAGCTATACTGAATATGTATATCAAGCTCTTGATAAGAACAGCAAAGCTTGAGCTGTGGCTCTAGACATCTTGAAGGCATTTCACAGGGATTTGGCATCTTACCTCTTATGGCCTACTCTCTGACAAACAATATGGATTACGTTTTGCCAGGTCTACCACTGATGTGCTAACAGCTATACTGAATATGTATATCAAGCTCTTGATAAGAACAGCAAAGTTTCAGATGTGGCTCTAGACATCTTGAAGGCATTTCACAGGGATTTGGCATCTTACCTCTTATGGCCTACTCTCTGACAAACAATATAGATTACGTTTTGCCAGGTCTACCACTGATGTGCTAACAGCTATACTGAATATGTATATCAAGCTCTTGATAAGAACAGCAAAGCTTGAGCTGTGGCTCTAGACATCTAGAAGGCATTTCACAGGGATTTGGCATCTTACCTCTTATGGTCTACTCTCTGACAATCAATATAGATAACGTTTTGCCAGGTCTATCACTGATGTGCTAACAGCTATACTGAATATGTATATCAAGCTCTTGATAAGAACAGCAAAGCTTGAGCTGTGGCTCTAGACATCTTGTAGGCATTTCACAGGGATTTGGCATCTTACCTCTCATGGCCTACTCGCTGACAAACAATATGGATTACGTTTTGCCAGGTCTACCACTGATGTGCTAACAGCTATACTGAATATGTATATCAAGCTCTTGATAAGAACAGCAAAGCTTGAGCTGTGGATCTAGACATCTTGAAGGCATTGCACAGGGATGTGGCATCTTACCTCTTATGGCCTACTCTCTGACAAACAATATGGATTATGTTTTGACAGGTCTACCACTGATGTGCTAACAGCTATACTGAATATGTATATCAAGCTCTTGATAAGAATAGCAAAGTTTGAGATGTGGCTCTAGACATCTTGAAGGCATTTCATAGGGATTTGGCATCTTACCTCTTATGGCCTACTCTCTGACAAACAATATAGATTACGTTTTGCCAGGTCTACCACTGATGTGCTAACAGCTATACTGAATATGTATATCAAGCTCTTGATAAGAACAGCAAAGCTTGAGCTGTGGCTCTAGACATCTTGAAGGCATTTCACAGGGATTTGGCATCTTACCTCTTATGGCCTACTCTCTGACAAACAATATAGATAACGTTTTGCCATGTCTATCACTGATGTTGCTAACAGCTATACTGAATATGTATATCAAGCTCTTGATAAGAACAGCAAAGCTTGAGCTGTGGCTCTAGATATCTTGAAGGCATTTCACAGGGATTTGGTATCTTACCTCTTATGGCCTACTCTCTGACAAACAATATGGATTACGTTTTGACAGGTCTACCACTGATGTGCTAAGAGCTATACTGAATATGTATATCAAGCTCTTGATAAGAACAGCAAAGCTTGAGCTGTGGCTCTAGACATCTTGAAGGCATTTCACAGGGATTTGGCATCTTACCTCTTATGGCCTACTCTCTGACAAACAATATAGATTACGTTTTGCCAGGTCTACCACTGATGTCCTAACAGCTATACTGAATATGTATATCAAGCTCTTGATAAGAACAGCAAAGCTTGAGCTGTGGCTCTAGACATCTAGAAGGCATTTCACAGGGATTTGGCATCTTACCTCTTATGGCCTACTCTCTGACAAACAATATAGATAACGTTTTGCCAGGTCTATCACTGATGTGCTAACAGCTATACTGAATATGTATATCAAGCTCTTGATAAGAACAGCAAAGCTTGAGCTGTGGCTCTAGATATCTAGAAGGTATTTCACAGGGATTTGGCATCTTACCTCTTATGGCCTACTCTCTGACAAACAATATAGATAACGTTTTGCCAGGTCTATCACTGATGTGCTAACAGCTATACTGAATATGTATATCAAGCTCTTGATAAGAACAGCAAAGATTGAGCTGTGGCTCTAGACATCTTGAAGGCATTTCACAGGGATTTGGCATCTTACCTCTTATGGCCTACTCTCTGACAAACAATAGAGATTACGTTATGCCAGGTCTACCACTGATGTGCTAACAGCTATACTGAATATGTATATCAAGCTCTTGATAAGAACAGCAAAGCTTGAGCTGTGGCTCTAGACATCTAGAAGGCATTTCACAGGGATTTGGCATCTTACCTCTTATGGTCTACTCTCTGACAAACAATATAGATTACGTTTTGCCAGGTCTACCACTGATGTGCTAACAGCTATACTGAATATGTATATCAAGCTCTTGATAAGAACAGCAAAGCTTGAGCTGTGGCTCTAGACATCTTGAAGGCATTTCACAGGGATTTGGCATCTTACCTCTTATGGCCTACTCTCTGACAAACAATATAGATTACGTTTTGCCAGGTCTACCACTGATGTGCTAACAGCTATACTGAATATGTATATCAAGCTCTTGATAAGAACAGCAAAGCGTGAGCTGTGGCTCTAGACATCTTGAAGGCATTTCACAGGGATTTGGCATCTTACCTCTTATGGCCTACTCTGTGACAAACAATATAGATTACGTTTTGCCAGGTCTACCACTGATGTGCTAACAGCTATACTGAATATGTATATCAAGCTCTTGATAAGAACACCAAAGCTTGAGCTGTGGCTCGAGACATCTTGAAGGCATTTCACAGGGATTTGGCATCTTACCTCTTATGGCCTACTCTCTGACAAACAATATAGATTACGTTTTGCCAGGTCTACCACTGATGTGCTAACAGCTATACTGAATATGTATATCAAGCTCTTGATAAGAACAGCAAAGCTTGAGCTGTGGCTCTAGACATCTTGAAGGCATTTCACAGGGATTTGGCATCTTACCTCTTATGGCCTACTCTCTGACAAACAATATGGATTACGTTTTGCCAGGTCTACCACTGATGTGCTAACAGCTATACTGAATATGTATATCAAGCTCTTGATAAGAACAGCAAAGCTTGAGCTGTGGCTCTAGACATCTTGAAGGCATTTGACAGGGATTTGGCATCTTACCTCTTATGGCCTACTCTCTGACAAACAATATAGATTACGTTTTGCCAGGTCTACCACTGATGTGCTAACAGCTATACTGAATATGTATATCAAGCTCTTGATAAGAACAGCAAAGCGTGAGCTGTGGCTCTAGACATCTTGAAGGCATTTCACAGGGATTTGGCATCTTACCTCTTATGGCCTACTCTCTGACAAACAATATAGATTACGTTTTGCCAGGTCTACCACTGATGTGCTAACAGCTATACTGAATATGTATATCAAGCTCTTGATAAGAACACCAAAGCTTGAGCTGTGGCTCTAGACATCTTGAAGGCGTTTCACAGGGATTTGGCATCTTACCTCTTATGGCCTACTCTCTGACAAACAATATGGATTACGTTTTGACAGGTCTACCACTGATGTGCTAACAGCTATACTGAATATGTATATCAAGCTCTTGATAAGAACAGCAAAGCTTGAGCTGTGGCTCTAGACATCGTGAAGGCATTTCACAGGGATTTGGCATCTTACCTCTTATGGCCTACTCTCTGACAAACAATATGGATTACGTTTTGCCAGGTCTACCACTGATGTGCTAACAGCTATACTGAATATGTATATCAAGCTCTTGATAAGAACAGCAAAGCTTGAGCTGTGGCTCTAGATATCTTGAAGGCATTTCACAGGGATTTGGCATCTTACCTCTTATGGCCTACTCTCTGACAAACAATATGGATTACGTTTTGACAGGTCTACCACTGATGTGCTAACAGCTATACTGAATATGTATATCAAGCTCTGGATAAGAACAGCAAAGCTTGAGCTGTGGCTCTAGACATCGTGAAGGCATTTCACAGGGATTTGGCATCTTACCTCTTATGGCCTACTCTCTGACAAACAATATAGATTACGTTTTGCCAGGTCTACCACTGATGTGCTAACAGCTATACTGAATATGTATATCAAGCTCTTGATAAGAACAGCAAAACTTGAGCTGTGGCTCTAGACATCTTGAAGGCATTTCACAGGGATTTGGCATCTTACCTCTTATGGCCTACTCTCTGACAAACAATATGGATTACGTTTTGACAGGTCTACCACTGATGTGCTAACAGCTATACTGAATATGTATATCAAGCTCTTGATAAGAACAGCAAAGTTTGAGATGTGGCTCTAGACATCTTGAAGGCATTTCACAGGGATTTGGCATCTTACCTCTTATGGCCTACTGTCTGACAAACAATATGGATTACGTTTTGCCAGGTCTACCACTGATGTGCTAACAGCTATACTGAATATGTATATCAAGCTCTTGATAAGAACAGCAAAGCTTGAGCTGTGGCTCTAGACATCTTGAAGGCATTTCACAGGGATTTGGCATCTTACCTCTTATGGCCTACTCTCTGACAAACAATATGGATTACGTTTTGACAGGTCTACCACTGATGTGCTAACAGCTATACTGAATATGTATATCAAGCTCTTGATAAGAACAGCAAAGCTTGAGCTGTGGCTCTAGACATCTCGAAGGCATTTCACAGGAAATTGGCATGCTCGTCTTCTACATAAGCTCCATGGCTACTGTATTACTTGACGATTATTTGATTTAATCCAATTGTTCCTATCAAATTGTGAAAGGAAGGTTGGTTTGAATGGGCTCTATCCTGGGCTCCACACTGTTTCTGATATTCATGAATAATCATTCTGATGTCCTCAGTTCACAAGTAGGCATTTATGCAGATGACACTAAAAGCATTTATTCCTGTCCCAATTGTAAATCCAACAGACCTGACAAAGTAAACCTGGCTGCTGCTCTTGAAAAGACCTCCAATCAGTGGTTAACTGGGGCAGGAAATGACACGTAAATTTGAGTGTTTCCAAAATGAAACTGCTCTCATTTAACCACCATAGAGAAACATTCCTGCCTGCCATCAGCATGGTTGATGCTAGACTCCTGGAGAGCAACATACTGTACCTTCTTGGCCTCACATTTTCAATTGACTTCAAGTGGAACAACTGCATCAAACCAATGCCTATACTGCAAGGAAAGTTGTGTCACTGTGTTGTGGCAGACTTTGCTAGTCAGGGTTCATCTTGCACATTTATAAATCTACCATTTGTCCGTGTATTGAATAGTGTTGCCATATATGTTCAGGTGTTCCTGCTACTCATCTTGAGGTTCTTGATAAAATCCAAAGAAGGATCTGTAATGTAATCGATCCTGACCTGGCATCTCAGTTTCAGTCACTTTCTCACCAAAGTGGCCTGACTTCCCTATGTCTTTTCTACAAATATTTTCATGGCATCTCCTTTGATAAGCTTTTGTCCCTGGTGCCCTGACTATATGAATGTGCTGCTAGATTAGCATCTAGGTCTCACCCTTTTTATTGTTGAAATAGTTAAATGTAGCTGCCTTAAATGTAACTTCTACTCCAATAATTTCTTTTTTCACACTTTCACACAGTGGAACTACCTTCTTCTTACTTGTTTCCCTGATAACTACAATCTTTAAAAGTTTAAATGCAACGTCAAGTCTACAGTAATATACCCCTCTTATGATACACACTGGTAGAGTAAGGAGAGACATAGGCATAATTTCTCTATTCAACCTGTATAAAACTGTCATTATTCACAGAATCAGCCAGGCACTCCCTCTCTCACAGGCAGGATGTGGCGAGCCTCTCACGGCTCTATTGTGGCTTCCATGAAAAGTGCTCGGTCAAACTATATTCTTTGCTTCTGCCAGGACTAATCTTCATGGCTAGGACCTGGCTTGTTATGCACATAGTAGCAAACCACCCACATTCCCTTTGTACTCCATCGGTGAGAAGTAAGTTCCATTTGAACAGCTTCTTTCTACGAATCACTGCTTTGTGGAATAGACTCCCAAGATGATGTTTCCCCAATTGCTACAATCTTAACCTGTTCAAGTCTAGAGTTAACAGTTATCTTCCCCTCCTATCCGTATAAACTGCCCCTTAACACAACCCTTTACTCCGAGTGACCCTCGGGCCTTGTACATGGTGAACCTCCTGTAAAAATAAATCTAGAAAATAATTTGATTTATGGCCATATCATGTTGACATACTGGTTCCCATTTCATTGTGTGAAATAAGATAAAGAGAAAGGAACGACAAGAAGAGCAATTAAATTTCTTTGTAGTAATCAGAAGTGATTTTATTTTAATTTTAGTGTTTTGATCAGTGGGCTAAAAGGAAATAAAAAGGCTTACCTGCGAAAAGGTGAAATTAATTCAAAGCAAGTTCAGTTTGGAGTTGCTGGGTTTTTGTGGTATAGTTACATGTCCCATGAACAGTTAGGCTCTGAACCAGAATTCTGCAACAACTGGATTCGGCCAGCCAACTCACTTAATTTATGGTACCAACCAACGAAATCCTGGATGAATACGGCCACCTGTCAGGTTATCTAACCAAGTCAAAGAATTCTTTGAAGTCTTTGATCTAAATGACCAAGAACTCAGAGACATTTAATCAGCAAGAGGAAATTATCTTAAAACCATGCAATCACTGAAGTCAAATCAGGTCAGTACCTCGATGGATAACCGCTTGGGAATACCAGGCACTGTAAACTTGGATGGTTTAATGGATAACGGCTTAGAATTGTTAACTGGAGAGCTGAGTTGCAATTCCAGTTGGGTTTGTTATATTCACTTATTTGCACATCCCCTTGGGAAAGGTATGGACCCACCTCTTATCCCCCAACAATGGGTTAATTAGTAAGACTTGTATCACTAAAACATTATTATCTCGAAAAAATTCTTATAATCTAAAAATATTTCCTAGCTTTAAATAACCTGCAAAGGGTTGATAAACTGTAGAAAATGAATCAATCAATAGACAAATTCATCACAAGGACCATCGCCCTACATTGCCATTGACAAGGTGTGGCATCTGGGATTGTTACATAGACTTTCCAGCTGTGGAATCTCTGGAAGAGATTTGTCAAGTACTTCTTAAAAGGTGGAATTTAAGTAAACAAAAATCGATGACAGGAAAGAGAGAGTTCTGGATTTGATTTTTAGTGGCAAAAACGAATTGGGAAATTTAAACAAAGAATGAACCCGTTTTGAGGGTAGAAGTTATGAACATAGATTCTGTCATTGATGAGCAGGTGATCTGGTTTATATTTTCACTAAACAGAAATAAACCCAGGAATAGAGAAATAATTTTATCTCTTCCTTGAGAATTTAAGACACAAATATCGATGAGAGAGAGAGAGAGAGAGAGAGAGAGAGAGAGAGAGAGAGAGAGAGAGAGAGAGAGAGAGAGAGAGAGAGTCTGGATTATATTGTTGCTGACGAAAACGAATGGGGAAATGTAAACAAGGAACGAACCCTTTTTGAGGGTGGAAGTTATGAAAACAGATCCTGTCATTGACGAGAAGGTGATCTGGTTTATATTTGTGCTAGACAGAGATAAGCACAGGAATGGAGAAATAATTTTACCTCTTCTTTGAGGAATCAGGAAAATTAAAATTAATGACTAGAATAAAACTCCGCCCTTTTGCCCAGACAGTTATGCCTGCCCTGGGAGGTCTGCCCGAGGTTGAATACTGTGAAGGAAGGAGGAAGAGGGAGAATTGTGTGGATTGATGGTGTGAATGGAAGGTAAAGCAGGCTGGAGTTTAAGGGAACAACAACCACTCTAACTACTCCACAAAAGGTGGTTAATTCTTTAAATTTCGAAAGTTGATTAAAGAAGCAGAAATAGGAAACAAAAAAAAAACCTTATTGGGATTAATGTGAAAATTGAAGAATCAACGAATTCCCCAGAACCATTCGGCTTGACATCAATTTTGTGCTGACGTGCATATAGACAGATAGCTTTCAGAACTCGATAACTTGGGCTACGAATCCCACATTGAGTGACTCTGTAATCCACGTCAGCTGCCACTAGATTTCCTGATTCTGAAGAACTTCGAACCCCAAATTATTAGGCGCAGCATAGAGTCACTAAAGAGATTGAATCGGGAAAGGTTAATTTTTGTTGTGCCAAGAACTATATAAACCAACTGAAGATTAACCCAATGAATCTTTCGTTTTTATTTTTCGTTGTGAAGATACTTCTTCCCTTAATATAGCACCCACCACGGATCGAACCAGCGTTGCGATTACTATGACATTCGATCTTCCACTGCTCTGAGATCAAGGACGCAATGTAGGTAGAGTTGGTGTGGATCGAAGTGGCCAGCAACTAACAACCAGCTTGGACCAGCGCCAGCATTGCCCAGTGCAGAGTTAACTCTGTGGTTAAAAATGTCATCCTTAGACCCTGAGGACCGGACCACTAAACGTGGTTATACCACCGAATGTAGACAGCGGTAAAATGGGTTATACTGTCACTTGTATGTTAAACAAAGTCCTGTTACATTCAGAAGATGGTGGTATAGTTGTCTGCTATTAACAAAAAACAAAATTTGAGAAACTTTGAAACTCTATAAAACAAGAAAATAAAATTTTGTGTGTAAAAATAATTTTAATATTTAAAATTCACAGAATAATTAAAAACAGATGAAATGTTAAAAAATCATTGTATAATTGAGCTGTGAAACAAAAACTCTAAACAAATGACACATAAAAACATTTTAGATATCAAAATATTAAAACTTTGTAAAAGATACTCGTGGCAGCCGATTTATGATTCTACAGAAGGATGCTGAGGATATGGATCGAGCGTGTGAGCAACGATGAGGTGTTAGAGAGGATGGAAACAAGGAGGAAGCTTCTGCTTAACATAAGGAAGAGGCAGATGAAATTTCTGGGACACGTGACGAGAAAGGAGGGCCTGGAGAATCTCATACTCACAGGGCGAATAGAGGGAAAGAGATACAAGGGAAATACCTGGCGAGCTTAAGCAAGAACGTGGTCTGGGGGAGGTGGCAGAGGGATGAAACTTATTGAGAGCTACAAGGGACAGGAAATTGCGGGAGTCATGATCGCCTACGTCCTGAAGCGACATGGTACAAGAAGAAGAAGAAAAAAAAAAAAAAACGTATTCTCCACTTATGGGAATTTATAAAACCACATTATCTGAAGATAATGTATGGATTAGTTGTCTCGGTTTGGATTCTTGGCCATTTTATTATTCAATTTGTGGAGTCTGAGTCAAAAGCGGGTGACAGACACTTGCTGTTCATCACGATAGAGGGTAGTGAAATCTTCAATTTAAAAACTAACAATTTAGTTAACAGCCGACAGTTGATAGAAAATGTTGCTACATATGAATGATAATTTTGAATTTGTGCAGAATCAGTTTTTCTCATTTTTTGCATCAGGAATATATGAGGTGGTGCCAGTAAGTTCTTGAGCACCATTACTCCAGTAAATAATATGGATTATTCAGTGAAGGACCACACAGAGAAACATTCTGAAACAAGAAAATAAAAATTTGTGTGAAAAATAACTTGGATTTTTTCTTTTAATTCACCCCAAATAATGTAACTTATCGCAAAACCCCAATAAGTTATTAATTTTAAATGAAAGTTTGTATTTTTATCAAATTTTTGGTACTCTTTTGAAATTATAAATTTTGAATCAAAATTTCTTTAGCTTGCCTTGCATCAACTCCAATCCTCAGAATGAAAAATTACCAAAAACCAGGGAATTATTAACATTTTGTAAGTGCAGATGAGATACTTAAAAGTGATGTTTTATAATTTAAAAAAGGAAAAAAAAAAACTGTTTTTGCTTTGTTTGTCGGGGTGAGCGCAAATATAGATCCCCCACTTAGAAACAGTGCACCCGAATCACCCACATTTGGAGTGATCGCAAAGGTAAACCCAACCAAAGTGCCATCGAAGGTCCTCGCTCTGGGAGAATTTGCTGTGAATTCCAGTAAATATGAATCCTTTTTATTTTGGGGTGAATTAATAGAAGAGATCTAATAACTTTAAAATTTGTGGAATAATTAAATCAGTTTAAGATCGTAAAAAAATATCCTTGTGTAATGCAATGGAGTCGGAAAACAAAAAGACTAGATTTGAATGGACACTTTAAAACATTCAAAATATTAAAACTTCATAAAAAATAGTCCCCATCTGAACATAATGTGTTGATTAGTTAGTTTTTTTCTCAGTGCTTATATTCCGATCGACTTCTACGCGAGTATATACTGCAGCCAACTTACTCCTCTTGTGTAAATAAACTTCAGCTATGAATAATGAATTTTGCTCTGACATTAGTTTAAATTTTGTGCAATGCAATAATCAATAAGGCCTCATGATCAATTTCCAAGATGTGCACTAGGGTTGTTAACATTTTTAATTTTTTTTCTAAAAAATAATTCCTGTATCAAATCAATAAACTTTTATCCACAAGTATGTGTCCCCCACAGAGCCGGATTTAGATGAAGAGAGGCCGTAGGCTATTGCATTGGTGAGGATCCCTCCAAATCCATCATTCTCACAAGTAGAGGAACATGAAAGAGTATTAAGAATTAAATAATTTGAGTAAAGCCAAGAATGATGATGGGTGTTTAAAATACTGAAGGGTAATTTAGAGTCTATCATGCGTTATGACAACATCTGTAAGAAAGGTCTATACGGTATCTGTCTATATTTTTGAGATGAGGTATTATGTACACTATTTACATTATTCGGACTATTGTCCTCATCTTTGTTGCCATATTTATTACAACGTTTAGGCCTTTCAGTATCTGTCTATATTTCTGAGATGAGGTATTATGTACACTATTTACATTATTCGGACTATTGTCCTCATCTTCGTCGCCATATTTATTACAACGTTTCGGCCTTTCAGTATCTGTCTATATTTCAGAGATGAGGTATTATGTACATTATTCGGACTATTGTCCTCATCTTTGTTGCCATATTTATCACAACGTTTCGGCCTTTCAGTGTCTGTCTATATTTCTGAGATGAGGTATTATGTACATTATTTACATTATTCGGACTATTGTCCTCATCTTTGTCGCCATATTTATTACAACGTTTCGGCCGTTGTACGCTCCGGCCTTCTTCAGGTGGTTGGATTGTTGAACTGAACCCTTTATTTCGCTCACTGGGGTAGACTGTTCTAGTTCCACGTGCCATGTTTAATGGATGTCAGTTATCAGTTATCTCCTGTTAATTTCCCTCTGAAAGTTCTCCACTGCCTTAACCGGATATTGAACTCACACTCTTTGGGTCCTGTCCTTGAGGACACATAGCACAGTGGATAAAGGCGCTAGTTAGATACAGTGACAGGAATTGGGAATTTTTCACATTATTTTTTTTTTAGTCAATTTACCCCCAAAAAGGCAATAAGAACACTAAGATGCAAGAGGCTACTGGGAGTGAAAGAGAACGAAAAAGACTTTTTAGAAGCAACCGGAAACCCAATTCTAAACAGGAAGCAAGCGATAAACCTATAATTCTGTTCAAAGACTGAGGCCGAGTTCTAATCACACAATAGGCATTTTTTCAGTGAAATTTTCAATTTCCCGAATTATATTTCAAACAAAAAAGGTGCCAGTTTAAACTGACCCCAGGAGGATATGGGTTAAACTAATAACGTTTTCTTTCATACATTCTATACATTTTGCTTAAAGTTTGGATCTTCAGATGAAAACTTAGAAAGTTTAAAACATATTCCAGCAAAAATTTCACTCTCCAAAATTTTAGTTTACAATTATAGTTTAGATATATGGAAAAAAGGTGTAAGTTTTAACTGACGTCAGGAGGATACGGGTTCAATTAGTGGACAATATCCAATGAAACATTAAATAAAATTCCTGTTTGCACAACTGATTTGAAAAATGCAAATGTCAAAACAATCAATGTATGTTAATGTCATCAACTTAACTGTAGAGTGTGGGGCCACGGCCTCACTATGGCAGGTGCTACTGCTGTGGTTGCCATAGCAAATACCTTTTTACAGGGTAGAATTGCTAGTCTATGTCCAACTGGTTTTGGATTCACAGTTGTCCTTCTCCTAGAATGGCTGCCAACTAAGGCTAAAGAACAAAATTTGCTATGCTATTAATCTCTAGGTGAGGCAGAGAAAAGAGATGGTTCTGTACCTTTCCCAAGAGAATTTGTGGGAAAGCTGATGCAATAGCTTTGGATAGAACTTCCATTTTTTATGCCTAAAACCGCTAAACAATGTGCTCATCTGAAATAGGAAGAAAGGAAGTTTTTTTTTGTGGTTGAAGCATGGTCAAATACAGAAAGCTACGAATGAACATGGCTAATTTTTGTGTTCGCTGTTAAATAACACTATTTCTTTTGTAATTTTTGATCATTATTAAATACGGTTATACTCACAATGTTTCAGTTGTTGTAACCTCTGGCCTTCTTCAGGTTTATATCTTCATACTTGGTAAACTTTTTGCAATTTTGGACCTAACCCTTTATTCAATTCACATGAGTAGACAGTTCTCATTCTGCTTTCAGTTCTTAGGGGAGATAACTCTTATAACTCTTACCATGCTATACACACCAGTTTTATCCAACCATGTGTCATTTGTCTGTTTCTTCCATTAAAATTCAGCATATGACTTTTTAGACCAGACCCAGGGATTGAACTCACAACTGTTAGAGACACATTATTATACAACTTATTCAATTCTTTATCTTGGTTTATCTTTTGGCTGTTATACCTTCTATCCTTCGTCAAGTGTCGAATTTGGTAGCCTTCTCCAAATGTTGAAACAACATTTGTTTATTATCAGAATGAAGGCTGTCTAGTGTCTATGAAAGCAAAACTTTTGAACGGGTCAATTTTACTCTTGCTTAAGACATTGTTTAGAAATTTGTTATATATATATATATATATATATATATATATATATATATATATATATATATATATATATATATATATATATATATATATATATATATATATATATTAATCATATCGCCTCATGCAGGGCAATAATACCACTAAGACACACAGGTTTGCCGAGTGTGAAAGAATAAGAAAAAAAGATAAACATTATTAAGGAGCAAGAACAATAGAAGAAGAGGAATCAAGAAGACAGTAAATAACGATTGACATTGCATTTAAATTTTTAAAGATCAAAGTTGGCTGGAAAGTATGGAACCAGAAGAGAGTTGCACAAGAGAGAAGTGCGATAGAAGAAACTGTTAGCATAGAACTTACAGTTATTCCAACTGTGAATTAATGGGATCTTGCCACCAATCTAGTACTGCATTGGTAAAGACCATGTACCATAGTGAAGAGTTCATCCAAACAATTACCATGACATTATTTATAGAAAAGGCATAGATAAGCTACATTACGGTGGTGGGAAAGTGACTGAAGCCGAGATGTCAGGTCAGGACCAATAACATTGCTGATTCTTCTCAAGAATCTCTAAATATACAGCAGGAACACTGGACCATATGTGGCAGCAATATTCAAGGCATGGACGAATGATAAGACTTATAAATATGTAAGATAGATTCTGGAGAGAAAATGTGTCTAGTGCAACACAGTGAGCCAACTTTCTAAGTAGCTGACCTAGCAATGGATTCAATATAATCTTTTCCACTTCATGTCAGCTGAGAACGTTAAAATGAGTCACTTTCCTGGAGGTTAGCAGCAGCCATACAGATGAAAGTCAGACGTTAGATATCAATAGAAGTTTCTATTGATAAGTCAATGTTTTTGCTATAAAATAAACTTACGGTTACATCTAGCCAATTCAACTGTAAAATGATGAGACCCTGTTGCCAATCTAGAACTGCGCTTAAATTCATGAAAGTCTATGTACTATATTGAAGAGTTCATTTGAACAAGCACCATGAAAGTATTTATAGAAAAGGAGCATGGAAGCTACATTATGGCAATGGGAAAGTGGCTGAAGCTGAGATGCCAGGTCAGGACCAATAATATTGCTGTTTCTTCTTTGGATTTTATCAAGAATCTCTAAATGTACAACAGGAGCACCAGACCATATTTGGCAGCAATATTCAAAGAATGGGCAAATGATAGACTTGTAAAAATGTAAGATAGATTGAGGAAATAAAAATTGTCTAGCATGACACATTGAACCAACTTTCTTAGCAGCAAACCTAGCAATGGATTCAATATAATCTTTCCACTTCATATCAGCCGAGAATGTAAGCCTGAGAATGAGGTTAGTATCAGCCACACTGATCAAAATTTTCTCATATTGTCTCCTTTAAATATTTGATATTTCAGTCACTGTCATTGGAGTCAGAACATAAATCATTTTCTTTCATGAAGTTTTAGATGTAATAATCTTCTGAGTATTCGTTTCCTAAGTTAAGGGAAAGTTGAGTTTAGATATTGTCCCTTCTTTAACCTTAAGCTAGCTTACTTAATATTCAAGGCCTCTTGCCATATTAGTCCTTTTTTATACTGTCATTCACTCAATACCAGGCCCAAGAGCCACTCAAACTGGAGGCTGACCGAATGAGGTTGACTATAGACTTGAAGAGATTAAGGTTGTAGTGATTGGGGAGGCATCATCTCGGGAGTTTGTTCCCCAATGTAGTGGTTCTTGGGAAGAATTCATCCGAGTGGAACTTCCTCCTTACCAATGGAATATGAAAGGAATGAAGAGGGTTTGACCCTGTGGACCTGATAAGGTGTTAGCTGTAAAGGTCTGAAGAGGTGGAACTAAAGAATGCAGTTCTTCAGAACATTTGCCATAGAAATAGCGATAGAATAGTGTGAGGGTTGTGATGTTTTGGCCGTGGGAAAGCGGTAGAAGGTTGGAAAATGATTCAGCTACCCTTTGAACCCTGTCAAGGCTGAAAAGTGATGATTGGTCTGTGCTAGTGCAGATATGGCAGATATTAATTGACAAATATCATTTAAATTTAATCATTTTGTTAATACCATCAATTTTTAAAAATATTTCATTTAAATGATATTTTTTATTTAATAGTACTTTTAAAAAAATATTTCGCCCCGAGCAAGGCAATAATACCACTAAGACTGTGGGGAAATAGTTGTGGGGGTGGAAATCAATTCATCTACCTCAAGGTCTAGTAGATACTTTTGAAATTTTTCAGGGCCAGAAAGTGAAGATTGGGCAGCTCTGACACAGATGCTCCATTTTTGGTCTGATCTTACTCTTGTAAATTCAAGGAATGGTAGGATTGATTCATTTTCTACGGCTTATCAACCCTTTACAGGTTATTTAAAGCCTGAAAATATTTTTAGATTGTAAGATTTTTTAAATATAATAATGATTTATTTATACAAGTCTTACTAATTAACCCATAGCTGGGGGTAGGAAGAGGGATATTCATACCTAATCAGAATTTGATAAACAAATAAGAAATTATAATGCCGATATAAAGTGGGGGATCAATTTTATATTATAAACAATATATAAAATCATCCCTCATTTTGTGGCCAAGGTAGTTTCTATACATTTATATTCCAGAGAATGTAAATAAATCTAAAAAAAATATGCCTGGGAAGCTAATCAGTATTTCATCAATTTATTGATTCATTTTCTACGGCTTATCAACCCGTTACAGGTTATTTAAAGCCTGAAAATATTTTTAGATTGTAAGATTTTTTAAATATAATAATGATTTATTCATACAAGTCTTACTAATTAACCCATAGCTGGTGGTAGGAAGAGGGGTATTCATACCTAATCAGAATTTGATAGACAAATAAGAAATTATAATGCGGATATAAAGTGGGGGATCAATTTTATATCATACACATTATATAAAATCATCCCTCATTTTGTGGCCACGGTAGTTTCTATACATTTATATTCCATTGATTGATTGATTCGTTTTCTACGGCTTATCAACTCTTTGCAGGTTATTTAAAGTCAGAAAATTTTTTTAGATTGTAAGAATTTTTTAAAAGATAATACGTCTTAGCAATTAACCCATAGCAGGAGGAGAAGAGGTGGATTCATACCTTTCTCAAGAGGATTTGCACACAAGTGAATATAACGAACCCAATGGGAATTGCAACTCCGCTCTCTGATTAACAATTCGGAGCCATTAGACATTGCACAACCTGCACCTGTTTATTTATCACCTCTCAATTGCGTTCCTGTCTTTGGGCAAAGTGTGTTCAGGGGAGACCCTGTCAAAGGTACAGAGTCGCAAGTGAGGAAAATTATACTGAGCGGTTCCCAGCCCTAGGGAGCAGCTGCCCCGAGACCGTGCCCTTTCATTGCACCAGAGAGAGGGATTGGTGCTCGCACCGAGGCCAGCGCTACCGATGGTTGCGGGGACTCGGGCAATTTTTGTTCCTAGCCTGGGTGTACGTGCTCGGGCTCCCCACATTAAACCGATCTTGTGTAAAATCTGAGCTTATAGGGGTGGGTGAGTAAATACCAATTACTTTAAAGTAGAGCTGGGGCATTTTAATCTCAGAATTCATGAGATAATTGAGCTTCAATTTCGCATTTATTCATATAGATTCCATAATATAGGTTTTACTTAATTATCTATTATGTTTCTCTAACTCTTCAAATGTTGAATATATAACTAATTCTAATTTCTATTTTCCCATCTTTACACTATATTAATTTTATCTTATAAATTGTCCCCTGTTCTGTCACCCATGAAATAAAATAATTGTTTGTACGGAAAATAAGGATCTACATACATCAAATTGTCTTTAAATTAAGTAGCAGCAAAATAATTATAGTTGATGGCCAAACCAAGAGTCCTCCACAGTCAGGCGTCATTTAAGCTAGTTTATAATAAAACGTGCACTGCAATTTTGAATACAAAAGGAAAATAGGAGTTACTCCTCTTGAACCATGTAAGCAATGATAATGGCTAATATAATATATTAATATATATTTTTAACCTCGTATAATCTGGCAACCCTGGATCTGAGATCAATGAAAATCGTTCCCTGCATCTAACTTTTCTAAGGCTTTTGAATGAGCTATGAATCATTGAAGTTGGACCAGTGGGAGTGAAGGAGTTGCTTGGACACACATACGCACACACACACACACATACACTGTATTTTATATATGATTAAATTTTTGTTGTATTTTCAATTGAATAAATTAGAAATGAATCACATGAAGCAGCATTTGTTAATCACATTGTCATCTGTGCTAATATTTTACCAAATTTTTAATTCTAGAAAAGTTTTTTCCTCCAAAGAAAAAAAAATCAATTTTCTCAATTTTTGAGGAAGATGCTGACGTTTATGGTCTTCTGTAGTAAAAATGGCTGAGTCACCTTCAGCAAAAAATTACCTTGAATCATTTTAGTAGTTCAGTCCATTTTGTGATGAGCCGTATCTCATGAGGCTCACTGGTCAGAAAAAATTTCCCATGCTTGTGCTAGAAATTTTTCTCAACAAAATCTGTATTACACATTTATAAGTGTACTATTTGTGCATGTATTGAATATTGCAGTCACATCTGCTCTAGTTCTTATTTAGAGACACTTTGTAAAATTCCAAGTAGTATCAGCAATGTTAATGGGCCTGACCTGTCATCTCGGCTTCAGTCACATTCCAATCGCTATAACGTAATTTATCTGTGCCTTTCTATAAATATTTTCATGATATTTGTTCTGTTGATCTATTTTCTTTGGTACCTCGACTTTATGATTTTAAGAGCAGTACTAGATTGGTAGTTAGGTCTCATCATTTTATTGTTGATATGGCTAGATGTAAGCGTAGGTTCTATTCTAACAGCTTCTTCTTTCGCACTTCTCGCTTGTGGAAATCTCTTCCATCTTCTTGCTTTCCAGTCAATTTTGATCTTCAAAAATTTAAATGCAATGCCAATTTTAATCTTCTATCTCCTTAATTCCTGTTCTTTTATCAGCCTATCTCTTTAATAATGATTTTCTTTTTCTCATATTCTTTCACACTCAGTAACCGCTTGCGTCTTAGTAGCTTTATCGCTTTGCTTGCTGTGAAATGATTAAAAATAAATGTCTGTCTCATTTAATTTTAAGATAAAGGAAAGATAATTCTTTCTTATGAAAGAATTCGTCACGAGTTGTGTCCCTTGAATTTAAAATTTACATTGGATTTGAAAGTCCGCATTTTTCCGAGACGAAATAATTTGTACTCTTGATATTTCTCTTGGAATAATTGTGTAATAATTTTATTTAGATATTACGATGTTTTACGTGTTTTCTTCGACTTTTATTTAACGTGGATATTTAATAAAATAATCTTTCGTTATCTGTCTATATCTGTGAGTTGAAGTTTAGCATTATGATTACTTGTATTATTTAGGCTGTTATCCTTATCTTCATTGATATATTCACAAAGATTTCGGCCGTTGTACGCCCCGGTTTTCTTTCAAGGGAAAATAACTGACACAACTGGAAGAGGTTTGACACGTGGAACTAGAACAATCTACCCCGGTGGACGAAATAATGGGTTCGATCGAAATTCCAATCACCGTTGTGAAGTTGTGAATATGACAATGAAGATGAGGATAACAGTTCGAATAATGCAAATAATACCAATCTTTTGTTAATATTTTGCAACGATATACACAATGACGTTCAATGACATGTTGCGGGTGGTATATTGGCCCATAAGAAGCAGTCCATGAATGACAGACGACAAAAACAAACAAAACTAAGACTTGAGTAACAAAATATATTCACAACTCGGTAAATTTGCTTTTCAACGCCCGCGCTAAATATCTCTTAAAATTTTCCCAAATCGTCATAATTCCGTATTGTAAAAAAAAAAACAAAAAAAGAAAATTACATTTCTTCACGGTAGTACGTAGTGATTTCCGCAACGAAAGTCTGTAAAAGAAGTAAATAGGCCAAAATTTTGTTTACGTCAGCGGAAGTACTCAGCATTGAATTACTGAGCATTATGGCAGTAATGGCGGACGAATGACCAACAAGAAGTCCGATTTTTTCTTGTCGATAACTCCAAAACGGTAGTTTTTTTCATAATTTAATTGTTAATTCGAGTTCAGCATGTACATTTACACGGAATTATGACGATTTGGGAAAATTTTAAGAGATATTTAGCGCGGGCGTTGAAAAGCAAATTTACCAACAACTCTTGCGCTTTCCATGACAACACACTTTTTTCCCAACGACCACCAAAACTGTCCTTCTCAGGACAATTCTCTTCTCACCCTCTACAATACAGGAATAGTTTTTTGCCTCCCTAATGCACTATAAGCTTATTTTTGTTGATATATTTTCTTTAACACTAGGATGGCCGAGGTGTCGTTTTCGACACCTTCAAATTTTCAACAAATTACTATGGAATAACTAGTTTTGGTTCGATGCTGAGACTTATGGACAATTATTGAATTTTAGCAAAGATGCTTAACAGACTTAATTCTTTAAAAAATATTCAGTGGAATAGCTGATATTTGAGGTTTTACCTTGAATGTCCGAGGTGTCGTTTTTGACACCTAGGCTATTTATAGGTTACATGCATTGAAATAATATCATAACACGGCAAATGTGAGAAGGATGGAACTAGGGTACTGTTAGTAACATGTAAAGATTGTGGAATCTAAGATGTTGCTAAATAGTTGGTCCTACAGGATTGTAGAAAGAATGTTATAGCCTACTTCAAAATGATGTCTAATGTTGTGTCATAGTAATATTCTTTAATAAACTATGTATTGCAAACATATGAGTAATTTCATTAACCATATATGATTATTTTTCATGCGAAATATTAAAAAACAATCATAAGGTGTCGAAAACGACACCTTGGCCATTTTATATATATCAAAGGAGCTGGCCATCCTAGTGTTAACTTAGTAATAATTTAAACTTAGTAATAATTTCAAAAATTATATTGCCATATTTATTTTCGTTAACGAAAATACAAATAATAAAAAAATTGGAACTTATAAAGAAACAAGAAACATTGAATGTTTTTTGTTTACTAAATTTAATCTGTAGCATCCGGCTACCACTTCCTTATCCATGTCTAATTTTGCATATTTTTGTTAAAAAAAGTGGATCAGAGAGCCTGCTCAGCTTAGTAAATATTTTCAGGAAATATCAGCTTCTAATTGATCAATAAGCACACAAGTGGGCATTGCAATCCACCTGTGGAATCTTCCACGCCTGCCAGTTACCCCCCGCTGGGATATACACTCTTCCTGTTGTGATTTTCACCACCATCATACTTACAAAATATACAACGAGCATTCATTGGTCAATCACCTCCAATCTAGCTCGTTGATTGGTCAGTTTCAACCAATCAAATCACCTACACGCGACAAGTCTGTTTTCGCACCAACTAAGTTTGAGACAGTCACGTGATACAACAGATTATAAAAAAACAAACACGAGTAATTCTCGCTCTCTCTCTCGTTCCTCTCTTCGTCACTCGTACGTCTCATCTCCGCTGCCAAAATGTGACCCTTAAAGAACTCCCGTCTTGACTAATGCAGTCAGACGTAAAAGAACTTTACAACAATCACGCAAGTACAATTTCTGAACTCTTACCAACTTGTACAATACACAATTCCAAACATTCAACACAACTCATTCTTCTAAACTACAGTTTAATAGTTAATATAATCTTTATGAGCTCAGGTACAAATATTTCCAAATTTAAGAGACATAACTCTTTCAAACCTTTCAGTTTTATGCATGTACATGAAACACTTAATAAATTCAATTGTTATGATTTGAATCATTACGTTCTGTTTTGTATTTTATACCATGTGCTATTTTACGTCAAATATAAATTGCATTGTGACAACCACATTGGATAGCGACCTCCAGCATAATGGCATGATCCTTTCCACACCTTTCCTAGACAAAATAAAATAATTGTGGCGGGACCCGCAAACATGCACGTCCACAACATATTTGGTGACGCCGACGTTCACCGCTACAATAATGGAAAGCTCGTCGTTTAGGGGCCCGCTACACACCCACGTACAAATATTTTTCCAGTGCGTGACCAAGTCAAGTTTCCCGCCATTTTCTGTGATCCTGTCACATGATTACATTATCTATCAATAGCAGACACAAGCTTGCTTTCTCTCTCTCTCCTCTCTTCATTCCCCTAAGAAGATGTGATCTTCAGGCTTCTCGTCCCGACCATGGATGGTCAGGCGTTAAAAGCATATTTACGCATGCCCGCATGTACGAACTTTTCCAACCCACATTACAAACATACAGAACATTTCCAAACATGCAACAAGAACTTTTCTCTTTGAAATATTCTTCTAAAGCTACAGTTTATTCAGCATTTCTCAGCTTTATAATTAATTCAACTTTTGTGAGTTCAGATAAAAATATTTCCAATTTAAGAGACATAACTCCATCAATTCTTTAACTTCTACGCATGTAAATACACAAATAAATACAATGTTATGTTTTAAAACCATTTTGTTCCTTCTTGTATTTCATACTTTGTGGTATTTTACGTTTAATATAAATTATGTGGTCATGTTATTTACGCAGCCGTAAACAAACATCTACAATTGTCCATTCTTATTACCATACCACTACATATGGTAACCCCGATGTTTGACACGGGGCAAGAGAAACAACTAGACCACTACAAACACAATACAATACTTGAGAGCCACTCAAGGAAGAGCATTACAGTTCAATTTTCAACTTTCTGTATTATTATATTGTGATATATAAAGATATATCTTGGATTTATCAACACACTGTGCATTTTCTTTTAATTATTACACACACAAGGCCACTGTACCCAGATCAATTATACTGATATACGGTGGGAGTGCCGGGGGCAAGGGTCTTGTGTCTCCCCAAATCTATGATATGTTCTCTTCTTGAATCTATGATACGCCGCCCCCAATTTATTACATCTCAATTTTCATGTTAGTATTCATATAAAATACAACTTTGATTGTAACCTAATTATGTCAAATAATGGATCCTATGCAATATTGGTGAACAATTCAACTAGACAAATTGAAAATAAACACAATAAATACAAATTACAGACGTGTCATAAAAGATTGAATTCCATCTTAAATAAATCAACAGTGTTTTGCGTCAATTTTTAACATCAACTTGAGATTTTTCTTGTTATAAAGTTGAATAATTTTAACACATTTGTATTGCGAGTAGACCCCTTTCCAATCACGTCGGCGGTCACCAATGCAAATGCTGGTTGTGTTGGAAAGGTTGATGTGCTGCGTGTTGAATAGCATTTAACAATTATACATTTTTGTATCAAGGAAAAACAATGGAAACCCGATTTTTGTTTCAACGATAAAATGTAAAATCAACAAATACAAAACATTTTCTGTAATGTGTGAAACAATAAGATAGGAGAAGTAGTTTCCCTTTATCTGTTAGCTGAAAGATTAAATGTAAATAAACAAGTTTTCTGAAATGAAAGTTCTGTATTAGATAGAATGATGTTTTCAGAAGAACATGTAATAAATCAGTTGTGGATTAGATATAACTAACAGAGCTGTTGCAAATTGGCTTGTTACATAGAACTGATGGTGAATGATATTTAAGTTCTGTGTGCGTGCGTGCGTGCAGTGAGTAGAATGAATAGTCTGTGTAGACGGGTGTGAGTTGCTGAGTTCTACTGAGTTCTGCTTCTACTGTCTATTTTTGGAACGAATCCAGGTTTATATAACTATGGGTAGGCTCCCAATGCGATCAGTAAATTGTCCTGTGATAGTATTCATTATTTGACCAATCACAGTTGAGAAAAATGTAGGCGTGTCAAACATAGTAGTGATCGCTACACATTCAACATTATGGATTTAAAAAATAGTGAATTTTATAGAGTGTTTTTTCGAGACTTAGCATGAGCAAAACAAATTCACGGAATTAGACGAGATAAAAAAAACAAAACATAACCCTAGAATGACGTCAAAATGCGTGGAAATTGTTCATCCTTCAGTTGTGCTTTTGTAACGTATATAAATGTAGATAGAAAGAATCCGATGTTGATAAGATAGCTTGTTTATTTATTGGAATGGCTGACAAAACATCAGCTAATTACCAATTGATTTAAATTTTATAAAAAGGTAAATAAGGATTTCCTTATAGCTGATTCACATAATGTAGCCAGTTTCTTCTTGCTTGGAATAAAGTTACCTAATTTGTTTATTTCCCCAAAACAGTGTAGCGTAAGTCAACCAATCCAACACGCGTGTCTCCTGTTTGCTATTGCAGTCAAACGGCTCTGTCGCCTCGTTAAGCAGTTTTTATAGATTGTATGACAAGTCAAATTTTCATAGGTGTAAAAAAAGAGTCTAGCCAAAGTATCCGACTATCTTTTCTTCAATAGACAACTCGTAAAGCCGCCATTTTCTCTTTTTTTTGGATACTTTACACGCGAGACACGTCGGAGTCCGTTCGGTGTCAAGAGGAAAGCCATTTTATCACGTGCTACTACAGAAATGTTTATAAATTCATGAATAAGAATTATATTTTTTATTTTTTATAAATTAATAACTGATAAATATTGCGTTGGATTAGTTTTTAGAATGTTATAAATATAAAATTATTCTTGTAAATATAAAATTATTCTTGTAAATATAAAATTATTCTTGTAAATATAAAATTATTCTTGTAAATAAATAGCGCTTAATATTTTTGCTGTAAATTCTTAAGAACAAAAATTGTATAAATTCACTTTAATCATATGTTTACGTTTTACAATTCTAATAATCGCTTTTATAAACAATAATCATTGCTGAGGAGTGAAGGTAGTTAAAATAATAGCGGTGTCACGGGAAAAACATCCTTTTGACATTACGTTTTTTGCGGACATGAAGGTGCAAATCTGGTCTCAATGAAAAAGGAACATAGTAACAATCATCTGTACTACATTTGATTAGGGCGCCATAGCATTGCTTATCTATCCTGTAATTGTAGGTTAGTATTAATTTTATGTTAGTGTATAGTAATTTAATATTAGCGTATTCACGTTCAGTCGCTAACTGACCGTTGGTCTCAATGAAGACGGAACATAGCAACAAACATATGTACTACATTTGATTATGGCACCATAGCATTGATTATCTATCCTGTAATTGTAGTTTAGTAGTAATATTATGTTAGTGTATTAATGTCCAGTCTCTAACTGACCGCTGGTCTCAATGAAAAAGTAACATAGTAACAAATATCTGTACTACATTTGGTTCGCTCGCAATAATATTGATTATCATATCTTATAACTGTAGGTTAAAAGTAATTTAATATTAGCGTATTCACGTCCAGTTTCTAACTGACCGCTGTCTGAATGAAAAACGAACATAGTAACAAACCTCTGTATTACATTTGGTTAACGCGCTATAGCATTGATTATCATATCTTATAATTGTAGGTTAGTAGTAATTTAGGAATAAAGTGATGGTTTTATCTCGATCTCAAGCGTTTGTTATTGATAGGGAATGCTTCCTTTTGATGTTCGATTTTCTAAGCCGCATTCACTTTAACCGAAGGTGAATGGGAAGTAAAGGGATTTTCTGAGATCAAGTGACCATAAAACAGGAAAAAGCCTATATCCGTATACTAGATTATATTAACAGTCATGTTTGGGATCGGGGAGAATTCTCGATTGTCCGTTTTGGCGGGAGAAGGACGTGTCCGTATCTTCATTCCGAGTTTTCCATTTCGTATTGCTAGCCAGCACGGCATTTACCCACTGTTCAACTGGTGGCTGGGCATTACGTCACCTTTTTCTACCACTGTTCAACCGGGGCTAGGCATTACGTTATTTTTCTCTACCACTGTTCAACCGGTGGCTGGGCATTAGTTCATTTTTTTTACCACTGTTCAACTGGTGGCTCGGCATTCTGTCATTATTTTCTACCACTGTTCTACCGGTGGCTGGACCTTAGGACATTTCTTCTACTACTGTTCAACCGGTTGCTGGGCATTAGATCATTTTTTTCTACCACTTTTCAACCGGTGGCTGGGCATTACGTGAATTTATCTACCACTGCTTAACTGGTGGCTTGGCATTACGTCATTTTTCTACCACTGTTCAACCGGTGGCTGGGCATTACATTATTTTTCTCTACCACTGTTCAACCGGTGACTGGGCATTAGGTCATTTTTGTCTACCACTGTTCACCCGGTGTCTGGGCATTACGTCACTTTTTTCTGGCACCGTTCAACCGGTGGCTGGGCCGTACGTCATTTTTTTCTACCACTGTTCAACCGGTGGATGGGATTTAAGTCATGTTTTCTACCACTGTTCAACCGGTGGCTGGGCATTATGTTATTTTTTTCAACCACTGTTCAACCGGTGGCTGGGCATTACGTTATTTTTCACTACCACTGTTCAACCGGTGGCTGGGCATTATGTCATTTTTCTACCACTGTTCAATCGGTGGCTGGGCATTACGTCAATTATTTCTACAACTGTTCAACCCGTGGTTGGGCATTACATTATTTGTCTCTACCACTGTTCAACCGATGGCTGGGCAATACATCATTTTTTTACTACCACTGTTCAACTGGTGGCTGGGTATTACGTTATTTTTCTCTACCACTGGTCAATCGGTGGCTGTGCATTAGGTCATTTTATATCTACCACTGTTCAACCGGTGGCTGGGCATTACGTCATTTATTTCTATCACTGTTAAACCGGTGGCTGGGCAGTAGGTTATTTTTCTTAATCGGTGGCTGGGCATTATGTCATTTTATATCCACTACTGTTCAACCTGTGCCTGGGCATTAGATCATTTTTTTCTACCACTTTTCAACCGGTGGCTGGGCATTACGTGAATTTATCTACCACTGCTTAACTGGTGGCTTGGCATTACGTCATTTTTCTACCACTGTTCAACCGGTGGCTGGGCATTACATTATTTTTCTCTACCACTGTTCAACCGGTGACTGGGCATTAGGTCATTTTTGTCTACCACTGTTCACCCGGTGTCTGGGCATTACGTCACTTTTTTCTGGCACCGTTCAACCGGTGGCTGGGCCGTACGTCATTTTTTTCTACCACTGTTCAACCGGTGGATGGGATTTAAGTCATGTTTTCTACCACTGTTCAACCGGTGGCTGGGCATTATGTTATTTTTTTCAACCACTGTTCAACCGGTGGCTGGGCATTACGTTATTTTTCACTACCACTGTTCAACCGGTGGCTGGGCATTATGTCATTTTTCTACCACTGTTCAATCGGTGGCTGGGCATTACGTCAATTATTTCTACAACTGTTCAACCCGTGGTTGGGCATTACATTATTTGTCTCTACCACTGTTCAACCGATGGCTGGGCAATACATCATTTTTTTACTACCACTGTTCAACTGGTGGCTGGGTATTACGTTATTTTTCTCTACCACTGGTCAATCGGTGGCTGTGCATTAGGTCATTTTATATCTACCACTGTTCAACCGGTGGCTGGGCATTACGTCATTTATTTCTATCACTGTTAAACCGGTGGCTGGGCAGTAGGTTATTTTTCTTAATCGGTGGCTGGGCATTATGTCATTTTATATCCACTACTGTTCAACCTGTGCCTGGGCATTAGGTCATTTTTCTACCATTGTTCAACCGGTGGCTGGGCATTACGTTATTTTTCTCTAGCAATCTTCAACCCGTGACTGGGAATTACGTCATTTTTTTCTACCACTGTTAAACCGGTGACTGGGCATTAGGTTATTTTCCTCTACCACTGTTCAACTTGTGGCTGGGCATTACATCATTTTTTCCTACAACTGTTCAACTGGTGGCTGGGTATTACGTCATTTTTCTCTACCACTGTTCAACCGGTGGCTGTGCTTTATGTCATTTTTTTCTACCACTTTTCAACCGGTGGCTGGGCATTAGGTCATTTTTCTCTACCACTGTTCAACCGGTGGCTGGGCATTACGTCATTTTTCTCTACCACTGTTCAACTGGTGTCTGGGCATTACGTCATTTTTCTCTACCACTGTTTAACCGGTGGCTGGGCATTACGTCATTTTTCTCTACCACTGTTTAACCGGTGGCTGGGCATTACGTCATTTTTCTCTACCACTGTTCAACCGGTGGCTGGGCATTACGTCATTTTTCTCTACCACTGTTCAACCGGTGCCTGGGCATTACGATATTTTTCCTCCACCACTGTTCAACCGGTGGCTGGGCATATCGTTACTTTTTTCTACCACCGGTAAAGCGGTGGTCAGGGCTCAAAGTGTTAATAGATGCTCGCTAGATTTGTGTGTATGCTGTTCAGACATCTTCATATTTGCAGTTTTTTTACGGCTTTGCAAATGTTTCAGTGAGCTGATTTTCCACATATCAACAGGTGTCATTATTGTCTGTATATTTATTAAATTTAGCTTTGTTTAATACAAGTTTAGGCAGTGAAAGTAGAGATTGTATATGTGCGAAGATTGTATTGTCTCAAAAAAACAAAACAAAAAAAATGCCAACTTATATGTGTTAACTGGTTCGAAATAATTCATTTGTTTTTCAGAAAAGAAATACTGGCATCTGCGTGTACACATTGCAGATAAACAGAACGATCTATGCCTTAGATTTCTCTTTTTTGCATGGGAATAGATAAATTTAGGTTGAAAATAGTTTTACCTACGAAGGTCATTCAGTTGGCTCTTGCTTGACAACTTATTTTTAAGGCCATATCTTGACCAATCAGAACTGTCGAACTTTGGAGCAATTTATAGCAGCCTTTATTATCATAATTTATTTGTGAACCACGAAATGCAAATCGTAACACATAAAAACGATGAATATATTTTATTTTTAATGTTTGACGCTAACCTGATTTTCGTCTGTATGGAATGTAAAACGTAATATTAATATTATTACAATATATTAGAGTTGGTGAAATGTATTTTTAAATCGGTTTCATCCGATGAAAGGCACTAAAGCCACTACGACACAAGGGGTTACTGGGTGTGGAAGAATTAGGAACGGAAACATTAATAATGAGCGGAAAGAGTAATTAGGAGGACAGTAGATTGCGATTAACATTGCATTTAATCTTGTGAAGATTAAAAGTGACTGGAAAGCATGGAGCCGGAAAGGAGTTCCACAAGCGAGAAGTGCGAGAAAATAAACTTTTAGCATAGACTTTGCGGTTACATCTAATCAACTCGAGTGTAAATTGATGAGATTTCGACGCTAGTCTAGTACTGTGCTTAAATTCACAACGTCTACGTAAAATAGTGAAGAGCTCACCCGAGCAATTACCATGAAAGTATTTTTAGAAAAGGCACAGGGAGGCAACTTTACGGCGGCGAGAAAATTACTGAAGCCGAGTCGCCAGGTATTTTCGTTTGCCTTTTGAGAAATTTTCAGTTTAAAGTTGATTTTTTTCTTCTTTTACTAATGTTCAATCAATAAAGCCCTAAGGGCCACTCAAGGAAGACGGTTACTGTTTAGAGTTGTATTAGCGTAAGAAAGGTCAAGATAGCAGAAATGATAGCTAATTCTGGACTTAAAGACGTTAAGATTTTATAAGTATAGAGTTGAAGTAGACTTTAGAAGGGACCGGAAACTCAATCCAAAATAGGAAAAAAAGGACGAACCTCTATTCCTGTCCAAAAATACAAGAAGGAGTGTGAACCGGATAGTAGACAAACCTATCTACTCCTATTGGGAGAAGAAGAAAAAATAATAATTACAGAATCAAATTTCAGATTTCAGGTGGAGATGTCAGAATAGAGGGTTAAAAGAACCGGAAACCCAATCCTAAACAAGAAATAAGGGGTGGACCTCTACTCCTGTTCAAAAATTCGGGGTTGAGTATGAAGCGAACGATAGGCAATCTTAAATTAATTCTATTTTTAATCTTACATTATTTTTATTATTCAAAACGTTATTTATGTAGATACACGTGTTAAGCTTATTTCATTTCCTCATCTAAATGTTGCTTGACTCTACAATTATTATTATTAAAGGAAATGGTTGACATAAGTCTTCCAATATTTTCAACACTTAAGAGAAGAGAGCTATTTAAGAAAAGAAAAAGCAGTTTTGGGGAATATTAAACAATATTTCGACAGTATGTTTGTCTTCATCAAGTTATATTTTTAAAAAAATATTCAAGTATAAAAATATATAAATCTACAAAAAATTACAAGTTCTTGTACAAACTAATCAGCTAACAAATAATTCCAAGATGAGCAAGATCTCCATCATCTAAAGCACGTTTCAGTTGCATGCTTTCATGTTGGCAGCGTTTCATTCGCTTCGACGCGTTGATTACCAGTACGTCCGTTTTTCACTGCAAGACAAGTATTGTTTGTTTGGCCCCTGTAAACCTATTAGATTGTCACACGTTCTACTGGTTAGGCTATTCAGACTATAGACTTGTTTGTGTCGAGGTGGCGTTAGACTTTAGGCCTAGAATGGCTGGATACTGGAAATTCAACCTGTCTTTACCGGACTGGCAGGACTTCCGGCAACAGCTGATTAGCGTAGTGCAACGAGAACTAGTGAGGGTGGTTACCGGAAATAGGTGGTGTGAGAGGCTTAAGGATAGGATTGGGTCCTTCAACACCGAATATATCCGGCTGCTCGCACTAGACAATGATAACAAAGTAAAAGCTCTTAAGGATAGTCTTTCCAGGGCGGTGGCTGCGAGGGGATCCCCTAGAGATAGACCTAGTTAGAGAGGTCCTGGGGCGCGCGGCTAGCGAGTGCTACCAGTGTCAGCTTGTTAGGTTAAACAAGATGTCAGGTGAAGCTGTGAATACTGGCGCAGAATTGCGTAAGGAGAAGATCCGTCGAGGTTTCGATGGATACATTCGGGAGGTCGATACCCCAGAAAAGTGTACTGTGAGGGCGGCCGATGGCATGTGCGAGGCGTTTCGGCGGCATTTCGAGAGCCGGTTTGCCAGGGAGCCTGATCTCTGTGACGAAGAGTTTCGCAGCTATTTGTTTGACTTTCATCGCCTTCGCCGACTGAAGCGGCTAGCTGCGAGGGTGAGATCACGGAGGGCGAAGTTTACGCGGCATTGAAGAGGGTCGGGACTTGATGGTTTACCCATTGAATTGTACTTGAGGCTGTCGCACATCTTTGTTCCGATTTTGATTGTCGTGTTCAACAACTGGTTTCTCTAGGGGTCCATCCACGACCGGATCACTGTTGAAAAAGGACAAGGGTATTGGGCGCGATTTAGATAATCATAGGCCCATAAATCTACTAAACAAAGAGTTTAAGATTATGGCCAAGATCCTGTCGGAGCGTTTGCAATCAGTCGCCGAGATTCTGTTGAGACCCGAGCAGACTTGTTCTGTGAAGGGCTGAACAATTCAGAGCAACCTGCATTTGATCTGCATGACCCTATTAGGTGTAAAGGACGACGAGCAAGCCGCACTGAGCAATTTGAATCAGTCCAAGGCAATTGATATGGTCGACCATCGGTACCTGGCTGATGTTCTGCAGGTCGCTGGATTCGAACCCGACTTCTGCTGGAGGATTGTCCTCTTGTATCGCTCCCCCAGTGCTGTGGTACAGGTGAACGGAAATCTGTCGCGCACCTTTGCGTTATCTCGGTCGCTTCGTCAGGGTTGCCTGCCGTCGCCTCTACTTTACGCTTTGCCGTTGGAGCCTCTTCTTCGCCGGCTGAAGGACAGGGCGTGCAGTCCGGTCAAACGTGGAATCGTTGTCCCTGGTGGGGCTCTATCCAGGGTTTTCGCGTCCGCCGATGACGTGTCCAGTTTTGTGTCATCTTTCAGCGACATTGAGGTGGTGCTTAAGGCGCTTGAACGGCACGGAAATGTCACGGGGGGAGCAAGATTAACCGCGACAAGTCTTCCGACTTTCGGTTAGGTGCTTGGGAGGATGTCGATCTTCTCTTTGGTTAGAATGATGGACCCGTCCGCATTCTCGGAGTGTGGCTCGGGCCCAGACTCCAACTGGAGAAAAATTGGTCAGAAGTACAGGTAAAGGTCGGCACGTCGGTAGAGATTTGGCACCGAAGGTGGTTGTCCTTGAAGGGTAGGCCTGAGACGTGTGCCACTTACGTCTTTTCTCTCATCCTTCACCGGCTGGCTGTACTTTCTCTCTATAAGGAATGTAAGAATGCGATCGAACGCTTGCTCTCCTTCCTCTTGTGGGGTGGTCGCAATCATTACGTCGTATGTGTCCAATGCCCGTTTAATGGAAATGCCACACTTGGCAAATCACCGAACGCCTCGAAGTTGGCTTTCCTACGCCGCGCGTTGACAGAGGATTCAATCTTGAAGGGGAGTGTGAGGTCCGCATTCCCTCACCTTACCATCACTCTTCCTGTTTCTAAGGTTTATAGGCCCCGGGATCAGTCGGATTTCCTTGACGAGCGTCGATCGGCCTTGAGGGTCGTTCCTCGGTCCAGTGACTTTTCTCGGCCCAGGAGAGTCTTGTATCGTTATTTAGTGGTCGGGTCGCGAAGGATCGGCTCTGAGACCTGTTCAGTCTGTAGGCGACTGAGTTGCGCTTTTTCTGATTTTTTTATGACGTATGGTGGCCGTTAATAATTAAGCATAACTTATGACTTCAATGTTAAGATAAAACAGTATTTAATTGAAACCGTAAATAAATACTTAACAAGAACAAAGAAGTAAAAGTCAACCAAAGTTAATTAACCATTTCAGTGAATATCTTGTTAGTAGCGCGGCTCGGCTTAACGTCCGGTAAATCCTAAATCACAACCCAAATCATCGACGCACAATAATTCACACTAATTCGACTGGATAGTTCCATTCAATAATTACTCAATAACCACTCAATAATCACTCCAGTTAGTAGCCTGACACCACAATTTATACACCTGGCGGAGAACATATATTCATAAGTCCAGAGTGTCACGCTCGAACCTCGGTGTGAGTAGTTACTCATTTTCTTCCTATATGACACTGGTCTTGGGCGGATTATCTCAGCAACCCCGAGTTTCCGCTTACCTGGTGATTGGTTCGGAATAGGCTACCTCTCAATGACGTAGTCTTTAGATGGGGCTTTGGCGGATTTGCCTGTCATCGGTGTGACCTTGGTTTAAAGGAAACAGCTTCGCACGCCTTCTACTATTGTCATTGGGCGCGCTCCCCCTGGGACTATGTCGGCGAGTTGACGGCTCGTATCGCTTCCGAAAAGCTCGTGTTCATTGATCGCGCGTACGTGTTTCTGACGCTGCTGATCACGTCTAGAATGGTGATTTGGACGATACGTAGGAAATTTTGTGATGCGATCGCTATTCTCATCAGGATCTGATCATCTCAGGATGAAGATTAGAACTGATAGAAAGCGTACTTACATTATGTACATAATTCAGACTGTTATCGTCATCTTCATTGCCATATTCACAACGTTTCGGTCTTTGTAAGCTCCGGCCTTCTTCAGGTAATTGGAACTCAACTATCCAAGTTTTGGTTCACCACTGCTGCAGCCTGGTATTGAACTTAGAACTCTTTGGGTCTATTAACTGTATCTAACCAGCACCTTTATCCACTGGGGCATGTGTCCTGGGGTGAACCAAAACTTGGAGAGTTGAGTAAAAGGGAAATAACTGAGACATCCGGAAGAGGCATGGCACGTGAAACTAAAACAATCTCCCCCGGTGGACAAAATAAAGGGTTCGGTTCGAAATTTCAATCGCCTGAAGAAGGCCGGAGCGTACAACAGCCGAAACGTTGTGAATATGACAATGAAGATGAGGATAATAGTCCGAATAATGTAAATAATGTAAGTAATCATAATACCTCTTCTCAGAGCGGATGGTATAGACAGATTTCAGCGAAAGGTGGGTAAGTGTGGCGATCCTGCTGCGCGTGAACGTGGCTTGCCTTGATTTTCTTTTTTAAGAGATTGAGAGAGAGAGAGTGAGTGTGTGTGTTTGTGTGAGAGAGAGAGAGAGTGTGTGTGTGTGTGTGTGAGAGAGAGAGAGTGTGTGTGTGAGAGAGAGAGTGAGTGTGTGTGTGAGAGAGAGTGAGTGTGTGTGTGTGTTAGAGAGAGAGAGTGAGTGTTTGTGTGTGTGTGTGTGTGTGTGTGTGTGTGTGAGAGAGAGAGTATCTTTGAAGGATGGACGGGTTTTTATTTTTTTCAGTTTGTTTTGTTTTCATGGTCATGGTGTCTGTAGTAAATGGCAGTCTACATTTTCATTGTCTACAGATTCACGTTCCAACTTCGATGTCAGTAGTGGCACTTTTCATTCATATATGACACCTCCCCTTTGAGATGACTTCCTCGGCAGTCTATGTTTCTTCATCTTCAGTTCAATATTTAAATACTTTGTGGCGGCCTTTTACAACATTTATTTAATTTGTATAGGAACCCAAACTGATGTAAAAGAAAGGGACAAGGCATAGGTATCAATATATATAAAATTGTATTCAACGAAACATACAATAAAGAATGTATATAAGAAAGCATGCAAAGAGTAAGACGAGAGTTGCCTCTCTTTGACTATAAAGTTTATCAAAGTTCTCTGAAAGAAAATGAAAGAGTTTAGTCTGTTATAAATGTTTTAAACAGTTCTGCCGTGCAAGAGGAATATTATGTAAGTGTGATAGAATATGCAGTTGAGAGTTGAGTGAGAAGATGGGCGCATAGCTTCAACTGTCGTGGATTTCTGTGGCAGCTGAAGTCTCACTAGTGCGGCTCCTCTTTTCTTATGCTTATATAGGTGGTCATTGAATCAGGAGCTCCGCGCGGGAAGAATCATTCTCCGCGGGCAGAGAATTTGATTGGTCGATACTGATCAATCAGTGCATAAGTTTCGGGGAGACTTCTGGGAGCCGGTTCTCTCAAAAGTGCACAAAATTTACTATTTCAAAATATAGCGATTTTAAAATTGTCGCTTCAGATAGCAGCGTTGCTTCCTGACCAATGAATGAAGGCTATTGGATATTTGAATTTGTAAGGGTGTATGTGTGTGTGATGATGATCGCCATAATTCCGTTGTTGTTCTTTTTCTCTTACTGTAAATCCTTGGTTCAATAATTTCTGGTGCCGTGGGCATGTCAAACAATATTTCCATAGATAACTCTTTTCGTAGACTTACTAAATCAGTGGATCTTCGTTTTAACTGATTAAGGTATCGCTTATCTTCCCACATTTGTCCCTGTACCATGTATGCCATTTTACCAATCCGTTTTTTAATAACACCGTCTTCTCAGAATTCTTTTCTACGTTGGTAAATTAAAAAAAAATCACTTTATCTCCAGGTTTGAAATATTTAATTATTCTTGTTTCTTGATGTTCTCGTCTTACGTCATGGTGATAATTTATTAATTTATTAAATTAATTTATTAAATACGGACTTAATCTTCCTAGTAAACATTAACCCTGCAGGCGACATTCCAGACACGGTGTTCGGGTTTGGTGTTATTCTGAAAACACCCAGAAATTGTTGAAGTATTACTTCATTTGCCTCGTCTCAATTCAACATTTTTAGTGACCCGCTATTTCCACTTACAATTTGACGCACGCGCGAGTTTTTCACCCCTTCCTTTCACTTTCGGCTAGTAATAGCAGTAAACCGTTGTTCTTAGCCGAAAGTGGGGAAGCAGCAGCTGTGATGTTTTCGCGCGCTTTTTGCTCTGACGTCATGGACAAACTGGCTTTTCAAAATCAGTCGCCACCGGTTCGTTTGAACCGGCCAGACGGCTCACCTATCTCTCGTCTGTCAACTATATATACAGACAGGGATTATCTCACCAGCAAACATAGCTTTGTCCCTCATGGCTCGTCGCTGTATCTTAACACGTACGACACTGTCGTCACATTACCTTTTACGATGACGAATTTTTCGTCCTGATGCAAACATCTTTTTCGAGCCGCCTACTTCCATGAACAGGGAACTTTCGAAACCTTCGACATGAAGAACAAGAATTTTCATATGCTTCGAACTCTGTCCTTTCAGAACCAGTTACCTTAAAAAAAATTACATTACACTCACAATTATAAAATCTCGCAGTGAGTATTTTTCTTCGCTGTGTATGTTTATTATTCATTATAAACTGACTTTCTGAACTTTCTTCCTGAGTAACTTTTTCCCGCCTTAGCCATCTTGAATTTAAATTTTGGCGCGGAACCTTACCCATCTTTTGTGACTACTTGACACGGCCTTTCCATTGATTTCACATTTCCAGTAACTTACTGAAGGTGTCCACTGAAGACAATCTACTTGGCCTCTTTATTAACTACACATTTCCAGTAACTTACTGAAGGTCTCCACTGAAGACAATCTACTTGGCCTCTTTTTCAACTACAATATTTCCAGTAACTTTACTGATGGTCTCCACTGAAGACAATTTACTTGTTAAACACTAATAAAATTTTATGTTTGTTCCTTTACTTTGTCGTTTTGCCTGTCTACTTATTTTTACTTTGTACGTTTGTACAGTAAAAAGAACACGTCTTATATATTCTTTTTTTTTTTTTACTTTGTTTGTGGATCCGGTAGTTGTGTGCGGTGTCTGGCACAAGGCCTTATTTTCGTAGGCCAGCACTGCAACGCTATCGGGTCCGCAACAACCCTTTAAACGTATCGACAAACCGTTCAGCCTGTCCGTTACTTCTTGTGTGATAAGGGGGCGTTGTAATGTGTTCTATTGTTAACGATTTGCAGAAAAAAAACCTAAATTCACTAGCCGTGAATTATGTGCCGTTTTCTAACGATATTTTTGGGTACACCGAATCTTGCAAAAATCTCGTATAAAAAATTTATAGTTTTCGTGGAAGTCGGCTTTCTACATTTTAATATTTCTGACCATTTAGTATAACTATTTACTACCACTAGATAGGATACTTCGTTTAACGGCCCTGCGAAGTCTATATGCATTCTGGGCCATGTTATATCGTTTTTTTTTTGCCCAAGGTTGAAATTTTATAGGTGTTGACTTTGCTGCCAGAGCGCAAGATAAAACCTATAAACTCACATATTTTACATAGATAGGATGTGAGTTGTACTAGTGAGAACAATTTTTCTGTTTCTTTAAGTTATAGACTGCCAGGGATCCATTAATTGTTTCTATCAGAACGCTTTCCAAACAAACCATTCTTCTTCTTTATATATATATATATATATATATATATATATATATATATATATATATATATATATATATATATATATATTGCATCTAGCATGAAACAGACTGTCGCCTCTAAGTGTTGACTTCTATGTTGACTTTTATATTTACACACGCTCTATCTCTGATATTGAGCACTTTATCCCATAAATGTAGCACACTTTAAGACTATATTTCTTCATATATATATATATATATATATATATATATATATATATATATATATATATATATATATATATATATATATATATAGGGTGTCCATAAAGTTCGTGTGCACTTTAAAAAATTTATAACTTTATTTGTATTTGCAATAGAAATAATCTGTAAAAATGTTATAAAGTTTAATGTACCTAGTTTTAAGTATAGCTAAAATAACTAATGTGATTTCAGGCATTACTGTAAATCAGTTGGCAAATGTTTTCTGTGAACTGCAAAATCGTATTACCCTTTGTATTGCTAATGATGGAGGACATGTTGAAACTTAAATAAAATTTCAATAAAACCTTAAAAAAATATAGATTTACTTCTTTCTAATCCTTTTTAGAAATTATTTCTATCGCAAATACAAATAAAGTTATAAACTTTTTAAAGTGCACACGAACTTTACGGACACCCTGTGTATATATGCTGTAATATATTTTCTTTTACTTATCTCCCTTGACTTTCTATTGATAACCTCCCTTAGCTGTCTCTCTCCTGTTATGTAAAAAAATATGTCCATCTTGTTTGTTCATTAAAAATTTTTCAAACGTCTCACGTCATTTCAGTTATTATTTATCAAAAGTATTTTTACAGACTTTTACTCCTAAGCTTATTTCATGTACACATCTAAAACAGTCTATAACTCTACAACATTATTAATGATGTTAATTAGGGTATATCAAATGTCTTTTCGTTTTTCTTTTTACCGACTTTTAATGCAAAGTTTCTTTTATGATGTACGCATATCAAGACTATCTATGTCTCCTCTCTATTATTATTATTATTATTATTATTATTGCATATAAAAACTATTTTTAGCTGCCTTATTTCATGTACGCATCTGAAGACTATGAATCAATAACAGACTAATTAACTGATATAGATTGCTTTATGGCTAAGATAGTTGCGTATTTTCAATGATGTTCGTTATCGTGCTAAAAATTATGTACAATTTGAATGCAGATATGAAAAGCAGTCAGGCTCTACTCACATAGAAGACTGGTGCAACACAATCTTCCTAGCACAACTTCCCCTAATTTAACCCTTACTGAACCAAAGCAAGCTTCTTCTTCTTCGTTTTTCTTCTTCGTTTTTCTTCTTCTTGTTCTTGTTCTTCTTGTTCTTGTTCTTGTTCTTCTTGTTCTTGTTGTTGTTTTTCTTCTTCTTTGTTCTGTGCCCCTTCAGGACGTAGGCGATCATGGCTCTCCACAATTTCCTGTCCCTTATAGCTTTTAATAAATTTTTGTTATGTCGCCTAAATCTTGCTCCGTCATCCATTTATTCAAGCTCGCTGTCCTGTGAGTACAAAATTTCCAGGCCCTCTTTCCTCATCATACAAATAGCAGACAGAAATATCCGTCTATGTCGCGTAAGCGGTCAAGACGTAGGATGTATCTGGTTAGAATGGCAGGAGAATAATTCCTTTATATTGTAATGGTGAGTTATTAAGACTCTATCGTAATCATGTTATACGATACTGCTTCAAATATGGTAGACGCCTTTTCCCCTCGGACGACAAATAAAGGTTTAGTAAAATAAAAAGGTGCTCAACTTCTATAGACATGTATGTGTCTCCCGAGACCTGTATGCGTTTTGCAAACGTTTAGACAGTTGGGACACGTGACTGAACCAATTTGGTTCAATCACATGATGATAAATTACCACGTGTTCCCGCGAGTGGACAGCATGGCCTGCTTTACCGCGCGCGACAAAGCCACAATGGTAAGCAAAAGGCTATCATTGAGGGGAGCAACATGGTGCCAATTTGCTTTAATATTTGATCCTGCAGTTGATCCCTATTTTCAAGTCAGCCTCACTTTTTTGTATAGATGAGCAGCAGGACAGGCGCCCAGCTCCTTCGCTCTGATACTTTGATTTCTCAGGAAGAAAAGGGGATGCTGATTGCTTCAGATTCTCTTTAAGTGTTTGTAATGTAAGAGTGGCCTTCCAACTGACCTTCCTGCTAGAAGCTGACCAAAGAGGAGTTGTTTTGGAAGTCTGCTATCGCTCATAAGAGAAAGATTTCCTGTGTTAAATTTTCATTAGGATGACTTCAATACCTGCCATGTTACATTTAGTCAGAACTTCACTGTTTTTAATGCGATCACCCAATTTTCTCTTGCAGATCGTACGTAGGCAACGCATGTGGAAGGCAAACTGACATGTCGTCGGTACAGAGTCTATGGTTCTGTAGCATAGTATAGTGATGTCAGTACTACTGACTTGTACACATTATCGGGTTATCTCCTCTTCATTTCCTTAACCCGTCACCAGGGGTCTCTCTCTCCCGGGAGTATAAATACGGGCTGAGCTTTCGCCTCTTTCTCTTTCCACGGCTCTTCCCACGGCTTCGCACACGTGCGGCCAAAACTGCCTCTCCTGGGGCCGGCAACCTCGCACGTGGCGCGAGGTACTGAAAAACTTTCTCTAACATATCCAATATGTGAACTCTAATACACAACCAGCGTTTCCCATATTCTGGGAACACGCTAAAAGGAAATTCACAACCGTACGGACATTCAACACACACACAAGTAACTTTCCATACAGACACTAACGTTTTATTCATGTTTTAAATGATGTATTTGTAATTCGTGTTTTAACCTGTTTGTTAATAATATATATTTGTTTTGTACATATATATCTGTCTTGTTCGTTTTATTTTGCTTTCTTTGGACTCCATCATAGTCCAACATTACTATGTAGCGGGACTGGCCAGCAGGAAGTCTTAGTCCAGAGATTTTATTCTCACATTAACCCGCCGGTCCCCTGCAACATCAATTTTCAACTTTAACGAAACATCACAGGCATTGCAAAGATGGTAGAACTATCCTTTCCAATCCGGCACCTAATTTCTTTGTCAATTTTAGCATTGTTAAGCTCTGTATTTTAATTGTAGAGTTGGTAAACAGACATAGTATGTCTCAATTATTTACCCAAACCTGTTTGAATATATATATATATATATATATATATATATATATATATATATATATATATATATATATAACGTGGACAAACGCATCCGTTTTTGTTAATTTCCGTGAATTCCCGTCGAATTAAATTTTGACCGTGTGACCATTTGGATATAGGTCAGCCCATCGGTCTCCCACTCCCTCCCCCTACCCAGGCTCCCCTACCTCCATAATATGATTCCAGTAACGATGCCTTCTTCCCCACTTACCTCTCAATAAGTATCCAATTACACAGCCTCTCTCTTTCTTTCTCAAAATAAACAGTACACTACACAAACTGATACCAGAAACGGTTTGAAAAATCCAGCGAATTTTAAAATTAAAATTCGTAGGTGAAAATTGTCATTTACTAATTACTAACCGTAATTTCCATTATAAAGAAAATTTGCTCTGTTTAAATGAAAAAAAAAACACGGAGCGCTCTTTTGTGAGTCAGTTTTAAAAACATATTTCAAATTATGTTACTAGGAGTCGTTTGGATTATATACCAACGGATTACATTACTACCTACCTAAAAGTGAACATTGAAGTCAACACTCAAAGGCGACAGGATGTTTCATGCTAGACGCAATCGTATTGCGTCTAGCATGAAACAGCCTGTCGCCTCTGAGTGTTGGCTTCAATGTTCACTTTTATATTTACACACGCTCTATCTCTGATATTAAGCACTTTATCCCATAAATATAGCACACCTTAAGACTATATTTCTTTATATATATATATATATATATATATATATATATATATATATATATATATATATATATATATTTGTAAAGGTGGGTCAGTGGTAGAAGCTCTGACTGACACCAAATCGGTTGGGTTTAAAAAAGAACCTTTAGACATTCTTCTTATAATTTTCCTTTAGAATTCTATCGACCATCACTTCTTCAGAAGGAATCGTTGGCCTAAAACTTGGGACGATACAGAAAGTGATATTCATCAGAATTAAATAGTAGAAAGAAGAGGGAAACTTAATTAGGGATGTAGGTGGGGGTGAAGATGTGAAGAGATATCAGAAGGTTAAACTTTCCTGCTGGCCGGTCCAGCTACATGAGAATGTTGAACTTTAATTAAGTCCAAAGAAGACAAAGAAAACAAACAAGACCGATATACATGGGTAAACAAATATATATTAATAACAAAACAAGTTAAACAAAGACAAGGACTGTTACATAGAGTTTGTATGGAGAAATTATGTGTGTGTGTTGTAAGTGTTCGTACGTACGTGTATTGTTCTTAGCGCGTTCCCGGAATTTGGGAAACGCTGTATCTGTGAGAGGTCACATATTGGCCTAAGTGAAAAAAGAGAGATTTTACCTCGCCTCCGCGCGAGGTAGCGACCCAAGGCCTAAGTCGAAAAGAGAGAGAGAGAAGGCTCAGCCAGTATTTATAGCCAGGGAAGAGAGACCCCTGTTGAAGGATTAAAGAACTGAGGAGGAGCTAACTCCGACAGGGAAAACGACTAAAACAATTTATTAGTAAAATAATTACCGAATAAAATATAATAATTCCAGTGACTACATAAGAGATAAGTATTACTCCCTCCCTCCAAATAACTAGAGTTCGTGGGTGAATTGCTCTTTTTGCTCGCATATGCTCGGTCTGTGTATTTTAATATACACGGCTACTAGAATTTTCAAATGAAGAGCATAACGAGCTCTATTATTTTTTATTATGCCTCTTGATTCCTTGGGGAACATAGGGCCGCAACAACAGATCTCCAACGGATGCGGTTCTGGGCGATCCTCTTCAGCTCGGCCCATATCGTGCCGGCTGCCTTCATCTCTGCGTCAACACTTCTGCACCACGTCTGTTTTGGTCGACCCACTTTTCGCTTACCTTGTGGTTTCCAGTCAAGAGTCTGCCTGGTGACACGAGAAGCAGGTTTGAGTGTGTGGCCGATCTATCCCCATTTACGTTTCTGTCTTGCTTCTTGATTCCTAGGGAAATATAGGGCCACAGCAACACCTCTCCAACGGACGCGGTTCCGGGCGATCCTCTTCAGCTCGGCCCATGTCGTGCCGGCTGCCTTCACCTCTCCGTCAACACTTCTGCGTCAAGTCTGTTTTGGTCGACCCATTTTTCGCTTACCTTGTGGATTCCAGTGAAGGACCTGCCTGGTGACACGAGAAGCAGGCTTGTGGAGTGTGTGGCCGATCCATCCCCATTTTAGTTTCTTGATGTCAACCTCGGTTGGAGGTTGTCTGGTCCTGTCACACAGTTTGTCGTTGGAGACGACTTCCAGCCACTTCATATTGGGGATGTTTCTGAGACATCGGTTTGGAAATGTCTGAAGTTTGTGGGTGTTGGTCTTGCTTACCCGCCAGGTTTCTGAGCCGTAAAGTAGGACCGATTTGACATTGGTATTGAAGATCCAGATTTTGTTGTAAAGTGAGAGGGCTGTTGATCTCCAGATTGGTCGCAGAGTATTGAAAGCGAGTCGGGCTTGAACAAGCTATATGCAAGATAGAAAAAACAGACATCGGTATATTGATGTAAGCTGTCATGATTATCTAAAAGGTTACGGGAATTTTCTTTTCTGAAAGAAAAGAAAACCTGCTGCAACAATATTTTCACTATTGCCCGAATTAATAACGAAAAAAAGAAAAAAATGAAAATCAGATTCAATTACAAAGAAAGATTATTTATTTTCTAACCAGCTAAATAAGAGTTCTTGCAAAAATTCGTCCCTTTTGGCTGAAAATAAGATAACCTAATCTCTGAGTAACACCATGTAAAAAAGCATAACAGAAAACACTAAAAAATTACAATGAACCAAAAAAACAGAAAAAAAAGAATAGCGCCCCCCTGCTGTGTCAATGATAACAATAAAAAAAAGTGGGGAGAGCCTTAGCTCTACAGGACACTTTCAGTCCTTTCAAGGTTCAAAAGTTTTTATCTTTTTCTTTTCTCTCTTGTGTAGACAAAGTTCTCTTGTTGGTGGCCAAACTCCCTTCTTTCTTCACTTATTTTCCTCACGTCCGCCTGGATATTACGCCTTTCTTTTACGGCCGCTAGAAGGTGGAAACTTACTTAAACACACGATAAAACACTTTTTGAAAACGCACGTTTTTGCTCCTTCTTCTTCTTCTCAAACGGCTTCAGCTCCGAACTCCACTTATGGACTTCTTTTCAAACTTTCTTTTCTGGGGCTTCTTCGAGGGGACTTCTCAAAACTTTCTCTGAAGGGGAAACTTGCCCTGGGCAACTTGTTACCCATGCATCCTTCACTTATTGGCAAACGCTGCCTGCCTTTTCAGCAGAGAGAGAGAAAACGAACCTCTTCTTTCTAAGCAGTCTCGTTTCCAACTGCGGGCAAGGTCAAGTGCGCCCTTTCCTTTCAAATGAGGGTGGTTCACCTTTGAACCGTCCAATCATAGTCCATAAAAAAATATCAGCAGGTTCTTAGGGCCAGTAACACAGTGAGCATCTTTTGTTCTTCCTTGACCTAAAAACTTTCAAAAAGGTGCTGACCAATAGCTGAGTCATGCATTGCTTGGGTCATTCGAAAAGATCGACTGAGTTACCTACTCTTATATTAGCAGGATCGTGCTCGCCGATACGGGTCTCCAATATCTGATTGGTCCATCCTATGTATGCAGCATCACACTGATATTTAAAATTGTATATTGCGGAACTGCTTTGTAACTAGGACAGATCATCCTTAACGATAGAGGAGAACACCGAAAGGGTCTCAAAGATGGCACGTAACTTCACAGTCTAAAAACTTGAACGACAGAGGCGCATTTATTTAAGTGAATAATTGAGCTTTGGTTTTGCTGTGAGGTCTCCCAAGGTTGAGTAGTTAAAAGCATATCTAGCTTAAAGATGTTCTTTCGAATTTAGAAGTGATGAAGGTTCGATCTCTGTCGAAAAACAAATGTTTTTTTGTATTTAAATCATTTTACAGGGAGGGAAAGAGAATAAGAACTCTATAGTGAGGAGAAAAGAGGAAAAGTGAATAGATGAACAGAATTCAGAAAGACAGAAAATGACGATTGATGTTGCATTTATATTTTTGAAGATTGTAGGTAATAGGTTAAGCCAGAAGTCGGAAGGGAGTTCCACAGGTGAGAAGTCAGAGAAAAAAACTATTAGAACTGATGGTTGCATGTAGCTAGTTCAACAGTAAAATGGTGAGACCTAATTTTGTGTCAAAACAATTCCCATGAAAATCTTTGCAGAAAAAACAGAGGGAAAGCATGTCGCGTCGGCTGAAAAGTGAATGAAGTCGAGATGCCAGGTTAAGACTTTCGATTTTTCAGGCCGGTAGTTGTCAGTTTAGTTAGTATCCACTAAATAGTAACTCCTGGTTGGGTGTCCACTTATCTTATGATAGAACTGCTTTATAGTTATATCTGTCTTAGAGATCGCTTACTTTTCTTTCTGTGACAGCCATCAACACAACATCATCTTAACACCTTGTATTGTTACGATTACACCCACCGATAGTAACTGCTGGTTGGGTGTCCAGTTATCTTATGATAGAACTGCTTTATAGTTATATCTGTCTTAGAGATCGCTTCCTTTTCTTTCTGTGTCAGCCATCACCACAGCATCATCTTCATACCTTCAATCAATATGACGGACGAGACATCTCCCACTCAAGCATCACTACGGGTTGAGCTTCCGGTATATAGCCCCAGTGTACAGATACGGTTTGCGCAACTAGATGCAATCTTCCAGGCGAGACATGTTACAACCCAACAAACGAAGTTTGCCTATGTTTTGGAAAAAATCCCTGCGGAGGTCGCTTCCGAAGTCTCTGACATTCTCCTCCGCCTACCGACGGACAAACCATACGATATTTGAAAGGATGCCATATTAAGCCGAACTGGTTGCTCCGAAGATAAGAAGTTTAAAGAACTGTTGACAGACGTAACATTAGATAATAATAAGACATCGCAGCTCCTTCGAAGGATGCAAACTCTTCTTGGCGCGCATAAGATGTCGGACGCCGTTCTAATGCAACTTTGGATCAATAAGCTGGACTCTGGCACGACTCAAATCTTAGCTGTTTTAACTGACGATGACGATTGGCTGCTGTCGCGGATCGAATTTCCGACACACGACCGATGCATAGGATATCGTCGGTACAATCTGCAGAACTTACAACGACAAGTACTGAACGACAAATCTCACTTCTTACGGCGGAGATTAAGAAGCTGCATACACGTCTTGATGACATGCAGAAACGCCAATCAAGGAGTTTCGATTCCAATCGAAGAAATGCTTTTCGACCGAGCAGATCTTCGTCTCGTCACACCAAGAACCGCCATACTGACATATGTTGGTACCACGAGGTTTTTGGCGCGAAAGCAAGACATTGTCGGCAGCCATGTTTATTCAATAATGCCTCGAAAGCCATTCAATCGGGAAAAGTTCAGCCTGGTGTCCATTAAAGACGTTGGATACTGGGCGTGGCAAGTTAAATCGTCTTTTCTACATCCAGGATTCGAATAATCACCTCAGATTCGTAATAGACACTGGTGCCCAGGTCAGTGTCATTCCTAAGACCAGTATAAAATCCATGCATCTTCGAGAGTCCATGTTAAAGCTACAGACTGCAAATGGAACATCTATTAAAACCTACGGCGACAAGTTCCTTAAACTAAACATTGGTCTACGGCGCGAATTTTCCTGGACATTCTTCATAGCCGACGTGGATATTCCGATATTAGGCGCAGATTTTCTGGTCTATTATAATCTATCAGTGGACCTGGCATCCTAAACAGTTACAGATTCTGCTACGAATATTAAATATCATGGAATTAGAACTTCAAAGTTTACCATGGGGTTGACTACAATAACTCCGAAAATAAATGGAAGCGAACGGCTCCTTCAGAAATACACGTCTTTACTTAGACCATCTACATAAGCGGAGCCAATCAAACACAACACAACTCATTCCATCAACACCAGCGGCCAACCAGTGCATGCATCGCCACGAAGGCTACACTCAGACAAGCTGCGCGTGGCCAAGGAGGAATTTGAGAATATGTTAAAATTGGGAATCATTAGACCATCATCGAGTTCGTATGCCACGCCTCTGCATATGGTGTCGAAAAAGGACGCGTGTACATGGCGTCCGTGCGGGGATTATAGGTCACTAAACGCGTAGACCACCCCTGACAAATATCCGATTCCGCATATAAAAGATTTCGCCCTGTCTTTGGAAGGTGCAACTGTTTTTACCAAACTTGATTTGAAGAAGGCATTTCTTCAGATTCCAATAGAACCTTCAGACATACCCAAGACGGCTGTGAGTACGCCCTTTGGACTATTCGAATTTACTCGTATGACATTTGGGCCACGAAATGCACCACAATCGTTTCAGAGACTCATAGACGAAGTATTACGTGGATTGGACTTCACCTACGCTTACATCGACGACGTACTCATCGCGAGTAGGAACATGCGCGAACATGAAACTCACTTGGAGAAAGTTTTTGAGCGCTTACAACATTTTGGTCTAAAACTGAATCTGGACAAATGTGTCTTTGCGGTGCCTAAACTCACATTTTTGGGACACATTATCGATAAAGAGGGAATAACTCCTCTTCACGATAAAATAGATACTATCAACGATTTTCCGATCCCTTCAACTATCAGACAGGTTCGTCGATTTCTTGGCATGGTCAACTATTACAGGCAATTTATTCCGAAATGTGCATCCATTATCCTACCATTGACGAGCCTACTATCCAGACACAAAAAGAAGAACGCAACAATATCACTCTCAGCTGACGAACGCAATGCTTTCGAACAGGCCAAGCAATCTCTAAAACATTTTTCGAAGCTGTCGTATGTGAACTCTTCTCTCGACGCTAAGCTAACGCTGACGACAGACGCCTCTTCCGATACGATTGGCGCGGTTTTGCATCAAGTCATAGATGGCTCAGAGAGACCATTGTCATTTTTCTCATTCAAACTGAATAACGCCCAGCAGAAGTATAGTGCATTTTCGAGGGAACTGCTTGCTATCTACTTGGCAAATCGCCATTATAGGCATATCATTGAGAGACGTGAATTCACGGTTTATACAGATCACAAACCCCTGGTATACGCGCTAAGTGCCAAAGCCGACAAGCACAATCCACGAGATATCAGATATCTCAATTACATATCACAATTTATTTCTGATATCCAATACATCAAAGGCAGTAGCAACACTGTCGCAGACACTCTTTCTAGGTCTGGTTTGAATTCAATCCAAACCCATTCCTTGAACTTCGATGCTCTAGCGGATGAGCAAGAACAAGACGATACTCTTCGAACAGTGAAGACGGACACATCGTTACGCTTGGAAAAACGCCCTCTACCATTCACGGATAGATTGATATATTGCGATGTCAGTACAGGGAACCCTCGTCCCTACATCCCGCCTTCCATGCGCCGAGACGTTTTCCATCATTTCCATGATCAATCTCACCCTGGTGGTAATGCATCGTGGCGGACCATATCAGCCAGATTTGTCTGGCCTGGTATGGCTACTGACATAAAGCAGTGGACCCGCCCGTGCATACGGTGTCAAACCACCAAGGTGAATAAACACACAAAAGCTCCTCTGTCGTCATTCCCTCCTCCTGACGGACGTTTCTCTCACCTTCATGTGGACCTGGTCGGTCCTTTGGACAATATCGAGGGATGTGAGTACATACTTACTATAATTGACAGATTCACGAGATGGCCAATGGCGATACCACTTCAATCCATCATGGCGTAGTCGGTAGCTAACGCCATTTTTGTTCATTGGATATCCACGTTAGGTTGTCCATCGATTATTACGACTGACCGAGGACCTCAATTCCAGTCGACTCTTTTTCTGAGTTCACTAACTTGCTTGGAATCAAACATGTACGAACCACAGCCTACCACCCATGCGCGAATGGGCTGGTCGTATGTTTCCATTTAAGTACGCATTAACGGCAGTAGACAATGGACGAACGTAGGTAGAAAAACTACCGCTTATTATGTTAGCGTTGCGGAATACAATTAAGGAAGATTTGAAATGCACCAGCGCTGACTTAGTATTTGGCCCCTCTCTGACCCTGCCAGGTCAGATATTCCATACAACATCGCTTTCTGCACCAACGACTCAATTCGTAGCGGATCTTAAAAAGAAAATGACTGATATTGCCTACACACCCACAATGTTGTGTACTAAGACATATTATATACCTACAGATCTTCATTCAGCGAATTTCGTCTTCATTCGACGCGACTTGGTCAAGTGCCCACCTACTCGGGTCCTTACCAGGTATTGCAGAGAGCCTTCAAATACTTCTTAATCGATGTCGCAGGCAAGCGCCAGACGATCTCCGTCGATCGACTAAAACCTGCATATATCGATAATTACGCATCAAATGACCCACAACCGGACACGATTTTGGAAGATTCAAAGCCAACACCACCTGCGGAACCCGCGTCAACTGATACTAATGTACGGAATCAAGCCGGCAGCTACGTACATTGGCCGGCCAAGTTTAAGTCCTATGATACATATTAACGCTTGCACCCAACCGTTAATCCCCAGGGGGTAATTGTTGGGATAGTCCATACACCGTGGACACCCCCAAAATATTTAATAAATCATTCATAGCAAGATTGGCAAATCGGGTCCGTTGAGACTGAGTCGACCAATCAGGTCGGTTGATACATATTCCCGCCAAGGCGCGAACTTCGAAACGGAAAGGAACGCGCTTTCTTAGAAACTACTCAGTTTGCGCGAATATCTGAATCGACAAACACACGTTTCGTCGATCAGCGAAATGTGTCTCCAAGTCTGCCTCTATGAAACTCAGCTAACCTGAATACGAGAAACAAGGAAAACTCCTTTCTCTAAGCAAACTCATCGAAAGGTAAGACTGAGATAATATAATATAAAAGTTGATTTCTTCTCACTCAACTACTACTAAAGAAATATTGTCTCATTCAACTTCAAGGTGTCGCAGTTAGCTCCTCCTCATTTCCTTAACCCTTCAACAGGGGTCTCTCTCTCCCACGAGTATAAATACTGGCTGACCTTTCGCCCCTTCCTCTTTTTTTACAGCTTACGCACCCGTGCGGCCAGCTGCCTCGCCTCGGGCCGCAACCTCGCGCGTGAGGCGAGGTAAAAAAAACTTTCTCTTCCTTTTTACTTATTCCACTACGTGACCTCTCACACAAACTGCGTTTCCCGTATTCTGGGAACACGCTAAAAACAAAATACACATCCGTACGGACACTCAACACCCACACACAATAACTTCTCCATACAACACTCTGTAACCCTTCATGTATTTGTAATTCGTGTATTAATCTATTTGTTATTAATATATATTTGTTTGCATGCATGTATATCGGCCTTGTTTGTTTTCTTTTGCCTTCTTTGGACTCCATTAAAGTCCAACATTACTATGTAGCTGGACCGGCTAGCGGGAAGTCTTAACCCAGAGATACATCCACATCTCCTCTCTCTCACACTTCACCCCGCACGGTCCACTACAAAGGTACGACTTATCTTTTTCCTTTAATTGCACACACATCCTGTACGAACAATTAACCTCAACCGAATCGACCTGATACGAACGATCTATTAACCTTCCGTTCATTCATGCCACATTATTTCAAATCACAAAACTTGTATATAAGATGTATAATAATTATTGAATTTGTTTTCTCGTTCAAAGAATTGTGTTCTTATTATTTGTTCTTATTTTGTTTTGCATAATTTACGTTGAACGATTTCTCTCTTAAAAATTGTTTGTGGAAAAAAAGTAACACGCAAATTACCAGGCCTCATGATTAAACCCTGTGTATTCATTGATTATTATATAAATTCATTGATCTTTCCACTACAAAGTAAATGCTCTTTTTTATAATAAACAGTATTAACAACATTTACCGGCCTGAATATCCGAGAAAGTTTCATAGAAAATATTCGTCCTCCGACAGGAATCGAACCTGTATCCTATATTTATTTTCGTTATTTTGATAAGCATTGAGCAGATATGAATGAATGAGAGAAAATCATGGAGAATTGTGTTTAAAAACAGTAAAATCGACCTTGCTAACTGAACGCTCCTCTGTGGCCCAATCGGTTAAGGCACGTCAGGCTATATGACGGTTCCGTATAGGATACAGGTTCGAATCCTGTTGGAGGACACATATTTTCTATGAAAATTTCTCGGACATTCAGGCCGGTAAATATTGTTAATACTGTTTATTATAAACAGAGCATTTACTTAAATATTTGTATCTATAAAAAGAATGTATAAACATAAAAAATGTCTTAAATAATTGTCGGACTTTGTCCATTTAATAATGTATAAATCTTCATGTGTGGTAGTGAATGCTGGACAATCTCACCATAGAAGAAGAGGAAACTGGAAGGAAAAACACGCGTGGTTCTATAGAAGGATTATACTGAGCATTCAATCGAAGGAACAAGAAAATGGTAACAAAAAGTATAATTACACTCAGAATCAGAAAAAAGACATCTGAAATTTCTTGGACACATAATGAGGAAAACTTTACCCTGACAGGGTATATCGAGGGCAAGAGAAAGGAAGGCAGCGGACATCTTACCAACGAGTTTCTGCGAATGGATAGCAGAATAGGAAGCGGGAGGCTTAGTAAAAAAAAGAAGTAAAACGCTGTTAAGGTCCACAGGACACGGCACGACGACGACGAAGAAGAAGAAGAAGAGGAGGAGGAGGAAGAAGAAGAAGCAGAATAGGAGGAGGAGGATGAAGAAGAAGAAGAAGAAGAAGAAGAAGAAGAAGAAGAAGAAGAAGAAGAAGAAGAAGACCCGTTATCTTCCGTGAGTACCTATATTCGCAAAGATGTCTCGTTATTTTCGTTAAGCAGTGAGACTGACATCTACCGGCCTGGATATCGAAAGACGGTGACGTAAACTTAGACTTGTCCGGACAAATTCAGAGACCAGATTCTGGAAATTTCGTTAACGTTCTGTTAAGGCTGACCGGCCCTGTTACAAACATATCGTCCCGATAGACGCCATCAAGTGTTCATTTGATGACAGGTTGTCGATATAGCGCCATTTCTGTATCCATCCGAGTGAAACAAGTTAGTGACATGTGACCAATTTGGGTGACAAAAGTTAAAAGAGGCTTTTTTTTGTAAGCGAGAACGTATTTGATTTTACATAACGAACAGACACCTTCATCTAAAATACTTATACTTACCTATCTTAACTCCCTGACCAGATAGAGAACGGGCATACCCAAGAGACACAGGGGACTTTGTTTCACTACACAGTCAGCCTAAAAAAAGAAACGTCCGTAGAAGAAACTCAAGTTCTTGTATTCTCCAATCTTGTTTGGTTACATATTGAACACGCACCTTCAACTAAAATACACACAAACTCGCAAACTTCTGATAACCATAACTGTACCTATCGAAACTGAATCCTTAAACGTCAACAGGCATTTTGCTGTATTTAGTGTAACGAATGTTTCTTGTAAGCCCCGAGACTGTTGAACGTAGTGAGTTCCTTTAATAATGACAATATTCCAACCACTCAAGCAAAAAGAATGTCGTCTGTCTTCTTTGAATCATTAAATGTGATTAGCTTAAAATAATATTCCAGTTCGTTTGATTTAATTGCAGTCTCTTCCTCGACACGCTCAAGAGATGACATGATGATGTTTGCGTCTCTATGAACAGAAGCGGTGCTACAAGACATGTTCCCCATCTTTATTACATCTCCATTTTCAGAAGGTCGGATAGTATTCATCTAAAAGGCAAATTTTATTGTAACCTGAATGTGTAATCGGCATCTTTAGACACATAGAAAAAACATTCAAAATTATTTTTAAAATACGGGGTTGGGGCGCTAAACTGTAGTAATTTTTTTTCATTTATGATTAATAAATATAGGATTTTTACTTTATAACAATATCACTTACCAGAATTTTAAAAGTTTATCAATTAATCTAATTAAAATTTTCGATGACCGTAAACTACGTAATCGACCTAACGTTATTCTTAACGTTAGAACATACATATCTCCACACACACACACACACACACACACACACACACACACACACACACATATATATAGTCCTTTTTACTTAGAATGTATCTAAAGACATGTCCTAATAGATCATTCCATCTTAAATAAATCAACAGTGTTTTGCGTCAATTTTTAACATCAACTTGAGATTTCTCTTGTTAAAAAGTTGAATAATTTTAACACATTCAACATTTTATGGATTTAAAAAATAGTGAATTTTATATTCCGTGTTTTTTCGAGACTTAGCATGAGCAAAACAAATTCACGGATTTGGAGAAAAAAAAAAGGCCCCCCCCCAAGAATGACGTCAAAATCTGCAAAAATCTTTCATCCTTTAATAGTCAGTTGTGCTTAGTTTAATTTGTAACTGATATAAATGCAATTAGAAAAAAAGCAAATGCTGATAAGATAGCGAAGGTCACAGAGCAATGCCCGGGACCCCTATTCAGACTTTCCTCCACCCGTCAGAGAGGGTTCGGGGGTAGTACGCACCGGCGCTATCTATAGACACAGTCGTACAGAATATGTACAATCACCTCTCATTCTTATTTTCTTATCCCAACTATTCTGTGAAAACTTATATCTTGCACGACGCAAGTTCCTTTTTACGACCATTATGGCAACAATTATACACAAAGTGGCGGCGTAGTGATGGGTTCGACTCTTGGAATGACTATATCTAATTTCTATATGACACATGGAAAAAACAAAGAGTTCAATAATTCCACTAAACCCACCCCATGTATGTACGTTATATCGGCGACATGTTCATATTAGCAAACCACACCCCCCAAAAAAAACCAACAAAAAACAAACAAACTAAAAGAAGTCTTTGAGATTAACTTTCTCCTACACTTACGAACTCAATATTAACAATAAAATCTTTTTCCTAGACGTATTAGTCGATGCCAACAGCCATAATTTTACCAACTCTCTTTACAAAATATACTCAATTACATAAGTGAATATTCTTACAGATACAAAATAGCTGTTATAAAAAAAACAAAAACATGTTTTACAGAGCCAAAATAATCTCTTCCTCAATCATATTCTATAAGGAACGAGGCAACATTAAACAAACTATAATCAACAATAACTTCCCCAACCACGTCATCGATAAACAAATAAAATTTGCCTTCACGAAATTTAGAAAACATACGGCAAGACGTCTCTTTGGTGAAAACAAAAAACAAACACGTTATTCACTTATTCTATCGCAGGCATGGACAACCATTTTCGAGCACTGGGCCGCATAGTCTGTGGCTATTCACAAGTCAGGCCGCACCAATAAAAAATGTATTTCGCTCATGCTATGTTTTGAAAAAAAAAACACGGAATATAAAATTCGCCATTTTTAATCCATAATGTTGAATGTGTTAAAAAAAACATTCGCCATTTTAAGAAGAAAGATCTCCAGTTGATGTTAAAAATTGCTGCAAAACATTGTTGATTTATTTAAGATGGAATCATCTATTAGGACATGTTTCTAATTTGTAGTTAGATACATTGTATTTATTTGATTGAATTGTTCACCTATATTGCATTCGATCCATTTTTGTACATAATTAGGTTACAATCAAATTTGTATTTTATATGAATGCTAGCTTATGTAAGTTGAGATGCAGTAGAGTGGGGGCCCGATATCAGACATTTTGGAGGCCCCATATCATAGATATGGTCGGACCTCACGAAACCCTTGCATAGACACTGGTGATTGGTGGAGGTAGTAGCAGATCTACTATGTAGCTTAAGCTTCAGGGTCGCTAATCCCAGTGGGGCCCCCAAAACAACATTTTTTTTACTAAGTGAATCTTTCAAACAACATTGAGTTTTTTTTAAAGTGTTTATTATTAAAATAGGGCCATTTTAGTGACAGAATCATGAGCCAATGGACTGAAGTTAACCTTGGAATATGCTTTATTACACATTTCATATGGTCTAAAATTGCCTTAGTTATTACATTGGACAAATTAAAAAAAATTCTTGGGGGTTGCAGCGCCTGAACCCTCAGCTCTACGGGCTCATTGAGCTCGCTAGAATTTGTTCATAGCCTACACTTTAGCAGTTAGATCCTCGAATCTACTGTTGCTGGCTGCAAAGGGGCCACTATATCTGTCCAAGCTTCAGGTCCCCAAAAATGTATGACAACGTCCGCTGCTAGCATATATCTATTATGACCTAGGGCACCTCGGCGTGGTGTAATGGTTAACGAGCTTGTCTGGCTAGAACAATTACGACTGAGTAGTGAGTTCGATCCTCACTGGGTGCTCCATACTTTCGGCCTTGTGCCGAATCTAAGCAGCGCTTAGAAAATCACTATATCTATTATGACCTTGTAAAAAGATTGAAAGAAAATGCAGTGTTAATATATACAAAATACAATGTTTTATAGTACAATATACAGAAGGACAAAGTGATGGGTTGAAGGTTCAAAAGTTCAAATGTCGATGTCCTGGAGCAATAGCGGGAGGGAGAAAGATAGAGAGAGAGAGAGAGAGAGAGAGAGAGAGAGAGAGAGAGAGAGAGAGAGAGGTCGGGAGACTTCAGGAGAATGTCGATATATGTATATGTATATATGTATATGTATATATGTATATGTATATATGGATGTGGGTGTGCGTTGTGGTGTAATGGATATCTGCTCGGAATTAGACATCGGAGAGCAGAGATCGAATTCCAGTCGGAGTCGTTACATTCTCCCCCCCCCCACCTCCAACTATAGCAGGACAAATTGTTGGTTGTCAGCCAATCTATCGCAGAAAGGAACGGCAGCCTATAGCGGGAAAATCTTCTGCCTAGTCAATCATGAATCGAAAGAGACATGATCGCCTTAGCGTGTAGAACGAATGGCACTTAACTGATATATCTATGTTGCTGTCACCTTAAAATAGGCGGAGGGGGTATGTATGTTTTAGTTTCAGCGTAAAACTGCGTTAACCTCTTAGTCGAAATTGATAGAAGGAGGTAGATGTTATCTATATCTATAATTCTCAAAATGTGTGTGTGTGTGTGTGTGTGATCGGATGTTCTTTATGCGTTTCCACAGTTTTCATCCGATTTCGATAATTTTTTTTTGTTTGATAAATAATTCTTCAGTGCCGGTTTTGAGTCCAAATTGGCTGGAACAAATTACAACCTTGAAGGTAAAAAAATAAAAAAAACTGATTTTTTATACTTTGCGCAGAAATCAAAGGCAAAATTTAATGTCTGTAAAAAACAGCGTACAATCAATTTAGAGAGTTGAAATCTAACGCAAAAGATTATTAAAATTATAAAAAAATTATCATTTATTATTATTATGACGGTCCATGGAAAAGGTTGCAAGATTGAGAATGCAAAAACGGCTCACCCCCCATTCAAATTATAAACCCCCCCACCCACATTTGGGGGATGTGTCTCAGTTGCACCCAATTGTTGTTACTAATATTGATTTTCGGGTGGGCTGTCTTTAAACATAAAAACAGCAAACATTCTCGCTATTGAAGCACTCAGTCGAAGATGGCTTATACTGCTAGTATGTGCAAGACTGTCTGGTTCACTCAAAAGTGACATATTTCGGGTCTGCGTATGTCACGATGACATCGGAGAATGGATAAAATTAGTGCATCGATTCTGATTAGTTAACATTCCATCTTGTTATATATATATAGAGAGAGATCCGCTTCAGTGATTTTATATCCTCGTTTGGAACCGATCTTCTTTTTTATTTGCTGGCAAGACTATGATGTTCGTATCCAGGTCGGGACCGTTTTTTGTTAGTTCATCGAACTATGACTTCATAAACTAGTCAACTTAAATATAATTCTATTGAAAGTGCGAAATAATAATAACTCCCTTCACCCGCCCCACCGGACAAAAATTACTAAACATTCTAGGGATAATGTACAACTTTTTGAACTGCCTTCTAATCTCTTTCAAATAGTGCATATGGTGATTGTGGGTCCACTACCACCATAAAAAAACGAACCCTAACATATCCCTATTTTTCACCATATCGGTATCTTTTAACTATGATTGGCAGGGCTATTAAATAGATAGAGGCAGGCCCTCTAACTGTAATAACTGCACAGAACGTGTCTATTGCTTGCATTAACACATGGATATCCAGAACTATCAAGGATCATAGTCTTTCATAGACTAAGAACAACTTCGTACCATCTGAAGAGGAATGGATTTATAGAATGCACATACAGGACGCAAAAATACAGCGATAATTGCAAGGAAGGAATCATCGCTACCAGTCCTACCTATTGTACGCTTAGGTATCAGAATTACACCCACCGAATCAACTTACACTCCATATACAGCAGTGACAGGGTGTAATCCACAAGTTTCGAGACTATTACTAGACCTATGTAAGAAGAGTAACGATGAAGAATCAAACTTTACAATAAGAAACCTGTTGAGTGAAATGCGAAAATTTGACATGACGAATCAGTCCACCGGACACTTACATTCATCACGAAAACACTATACCCCGAAGGACGTAAACAAGTCTAAATTTGTATGGCTTAGGAGTGACAGAGTTTGGAAATCTTTGGAAGCACCGTAGAGAGGTCCATATAAAGTAGTTAAAAGCAATAATAATACTTCACTATTACAATTGCAGAAGATGTAAATAGCAATGATTTCATAGACAGATTGAAACCAACAGTTGTCTCAAAAACGCTGAAAATATCAATGATTGACAAAGAGATATATCATCAGATATCGACATGACTATGGAGACAAGACATAAAAACACAACAAGAACCAAGTCTGGTTACTAGAAAAAAAAATGACAATCCATATCACTACTATTAATGTATAGGGTGACCCCAAAAAAAACGGGAATTTTTGAAGTGCGTATTGCCAGACATGAGCAACTGGCAACAGTGCGAGACAGTGACCTTGAGCAAGTAAACATTTCGCCATTTTAGTAACGAGAATGAAATTCACAGTATCCCAGCTGAGATGTTGCAGCAGTCAATGAGGAATCTCAACAGCAGATTTCAAGAATGCATTCGTACAGGAGGACGCCATCTACAGGACGTAATTTTAAAAAAATGAAAATTCCATCATTGTTTCTTAAATGGCATGTTTTAAGGTTTCAATTACTATGAATTAAATATTTTTCTTCCATCACTCTTGGTTTTATTGGATTGTTAAAAGTTTCCGTTTTTTGGGTCACCCTATATTAAAGGAAGTGATGTAGGGAGTGCGAAATAATAATAATAATAATGTTGTTCATGATGACGGTAGTCTTTGAGTATAGAATCCAGAGGTTGGCAGTGAATATTTCGAAGACAGTAGGGAAGCGTAGTTCAGATTAGCAGTGGATATCCCGATAAAGTAGCAGAGCGTAGTTTAGTAGTTTTTCCTTCTGTTCATTCGCTTGACAGGTTGGCATTGGACATTCGGAGAGAGTAAACAAAATGGCCGCCTTTATACACGACAGATTGAATATTTTACGTCTCCTGATTGGTTAACCTTCTATTAGGGAACTATAAAGTGAGTCAAGTCATTTGGGTTGGCTCACTAGTTACTAGTACACAAAATAATCTAACACTTCCTTCACCCACCCACCCTTCAAATTGGGAGAACTGAAGAAGAAGAAGGAAAGAAATTTGCGAGCTTTTGTGAGATTTTTGCCTTTCACAGAAATTAACCGGTCAACCGAGAAGAAGAAGGAAATAAATTCACGAGCCTATATGAAATTTGTTTTGGACCAATGAAAACCTTGCCTTCACAGAAATTGACCTGTGAGCCGAGAAAAAGAAGGAAAGAAAGTAGCAAGCCTACGTGAAATCGTTTTTGATATAAAATGAGGAAAAACATTAAATTAAAGAGAAGGGTATCTAAAGTTATATGAAAGATTTCGTTTTTCTTCCTCGAAACCATCGTTGAAGTATTCACCAGGGTAAAATTATTCGCCAATTATATTATCGGCTTCTAACTAGCACGAGGCACCTCAAAGAACTTTCAACAATCCAAGAAAGCTAAGTATTTCAAACTATATCTCTTTGTCTACTTTTGAATGTATGGAAAACATAATCAAGATGTTGATATTCCACACTCCTCCAAATAAAAGGTTGGAAAGGAAACCTCCATCAATACTGGAAAGAGTGATAACAGCTACTGGGCTTAAGAAGAGAAAATAATGACATAATCCAGATGTTGACATTCCACACTATTTCAAATAAAAGGTTAGGGAGGAAACCTCCATCAATACTGGAAAGAGTGATAACAGCTACTGGGCTTGAGAAGAGAAAATAATGACATAATCAAGATGTTGACATTCCACACTCCTCCAAATAAAAAGTTGGGAAGGAAACCTCCATCAATACTGGAAAGAGTGATAACAGCTACTGGGCTTGAGAATAGAAAATAATGACATAATCCAGATGTTGACATTCCACACTATTTCAAATAAAAGGTTAGGGAGGAAACCTCCATCAATACTGGAAAGAGTGATAACAGCTACTGGGCTTGAGAAGAGAAAATAATGACATAATCAAGATGTTGACAATCCATACTACTTCAAATAAAAGGTTAGGAAGGAAACCTCCATCAATACTGGAAAGAGTGATAACAGCTACTGTGTTTGAGAAGAGAAAATAATGACATAATCAAGATGTTGACATTCCACAATACTTCAAATAAATGTTTAGGAAGACTATCCCCATTAATACTTGAAAGAGCGATAACAGTTACTGTCATCATTTTCCTGAATAATTGTTTGAAAAGAAATATTTCACAAATTTCAACCGGCAGCATCATTGGCTGGTCAGCTAATGAGAGTCGGATGTCCTCTTATATTGAATTTCTACTGATAAGTAATGTTTCCTTATAAGGAAACGGCTAATCACCATCAGAGATGAGGATAACAGATACTGCACTTTAATTTCAGACAAATTGACAGGCAGTGAAGGAAAGTTTAACTCGCCTATCACTCGCTCCTTGGTCAATGAATGCTGAATGTTTCCTTATAAAGAAACACTTAATATTACTATTATCATTACCATAGTAAAGTCTGTGTTTCTGTGGAAAACTTTTAGATTCGAATCAAAGTTACAAATTTCTAATCCTACGAGGGTGTACTGATAGGCTGACCATGAATGAGAGATGTCAGAGCTGTCAATCTTGCACACATTAATTTCAACTCTTCATATTAATTGTTTCTTTCCAGTTCAAGACTGTTCGTCCTGTTGGTCAAAAAAGTCATCAACAGTAGATATGACGTCATTATCACCGCGATAGTAGTTCCCAGCCAAGTGTTATTTTATGTTGGGGAACAGATGATAATCAAATCAAGAGAACAGAGAGGGAGATCAATTAGTTCAAAGTCACAGTCATGCACAGCAGCCATTGAAACCAAGGACTTGTGTGCTGGAACATTGTCCTGATAAAACAAAAGCCCTTTCTTCAGTTTTTTTGGGGTGTTTGGTTTTGATAACCTTTCGTAATTGCCTCAGCAAGTTGGCATAGTACTCTCCATTGATGGTGTGGCCTTTTTAAAGATAGTCAATAAAGACAATGTCTTTTGAATCCCAAAATACTGAGGCCGTTTCCTTCCCTGCAGATGAAATGATCTTGTCCTTCTTGGGGGCAAGTGAGTAAGGGTGTTTCCATTGCATGGATTGTCTCTGGCTCAAAGTGATGAACCTAACACTCATCGTGGGTTAGAAAACGTTTAAGGAAAACAGCTGGATCTGCCTCAAACAATTTTCCCGAGATATGGTCAGCCTGGCGCGGTTTTGATCAAGTGTCAGAAGACGTTTCACCCACAAAGCAGAAACCTTCGTCATGCCAAGTTCATTGGGCAGGATATTCTCAACTCTCTCACGGGATATACTAATAGCATTGACTATTTGATTTATAGTCAATCGTCTGTGATCAATCACCATGTGGTGAACACGATCAATGTTTTACTCGGTGGTGGCAGATGCAGGACGGGTAAGCTTGGGTAATTTTTCAGCTCTTCTTTCCCGCCTCCTAAATTCAGCGACCCGCTTTTGCACTGTCGATAAATCTGGAGCGTCATCCCTTGATGTAACAACCATTTCAACATGAATGTCCTTGGGAGCTAAGTCCTTTTTTTACTGCAGGTACTTGATAGCACCACGAATTTAAAGGATTATGTGTTTATGCATATTTGCGGTGGAAGTGCGTGTTCACATGTAAACAATAAAAGAAGAAGCCTACAAAACATCGGTTCCTGCCCCTGTTTATCCTCTCCTTTTTATATCAGTGTTGTGGATTCCGAGATGAAATCCGATATCAATAAATAACAAACGCCAGGAATAGATAAGGAAAATAAATGTATTAACGTAATAATACAAACTGGTAATACGGGTTAGTAGATCCAGGAATGCGGGTTAGTAGTAATAATATATATACAGTCTTGGTATTGAAGTATCGCGGTAATGACTCGTTACTGAGTTTAGGTGCTCGTGACGGTGACCCTTGTGCTACCCTCCTCTAATACTACTCTTATACAGACTTGATACAGACTTCTCGACTGTCTTAACGTCCTCCGGGTATTCACTGGTGGTAGTATATGTATACCTCGGTTGAGTCCATTTGTGTGAAAAGGGGAGACCCCTTAACACCCCATTCCTTAGATAGGGAGTTAGTATATTTTCCTTTTATGATTGATGATCAGAGGTTCAGTAAATTTTCTCTTCCTGTTTGACCTTCTAAATTCTGTATCTTCCTGTGGTCTTTGAATCTCAAAAGCTTCAAAGATTGCGTCCTATATAGAGTCGTCATTTTCTGCGGGTGACGAGTTTGGCTCCTCAACCCGTCCTTTTTGTATTTGGTCAATATGTCTTCTATGGGTAAACTTTTCGCCTTGTACTGTGTACATCACATTTCCCAGTCTGTTAATTATTGTGCCAGGCTCCCAGTAAGCCATATTGTTTCTGAACATCCTAAAGTAAACTCGTTCTCCTGGTTTAAATGATCTCTTTGGTACAATAGGTGCATACTGGTTTTTGTTCTTGTTTGGCAATTATTTATCAAACACAGACCGTATTCTCCGGGCAAACATCAATTCCGCTGGTGAAAGACCAGATTGTGTGTTCCCGTTAGGTGTTATTCTGTATACTTGGAGGAACTGCTGTATCGCTTTTTCCGTCGGTACATCTTCGGCTTTTTTAAAGCTCTTTTTAGTGTGTATACGAATCTTTCGGCTTGTCCGTTCGACCTCGTGTGGTACGGAGCTATTTTGATATGCTTTACTTGGTATGTCTCACAAAATTCTTTGAAGTCACTGGAGGTAAATTGTGTACCGTTATCAGTTACCAAGCAGTCCACGGCGCCGAATCTGGCGAATAATTCGTGTATACAGTTTATGGTATTTTCTGTCGTCGGGTGTTTGAATCTGGAAACCTCAGACCATTTACTGAAACTATCTACTGTTATTAAGTAGTAGTAACCCTTAATGGGTCCTGCGTAATCCACGTGTATTCTGGACCACGGTCTGGCAACTTTAGGCCATGGCTTTTGTATAGAGGGTGGTGCTTTCGCCGCAGCAGCACAGCCTTTACAACTTTCCACCATTTGCGTAATATCATCGTCCATGTTAGGCCAGTAGATAAAACTTCTCATAGGTGCCTTCATCCGGTTTTTCTCCGGATGTCCTAAATGAAAACTTTCAAGATTCGCCTTCGTAGCTACTTCGGTATTACCACTCTCTCGTTATACAATAATATGTAGTCACAGATTGAGAAGCTGTCTGCTAAATTCCATTCTTTCTCTTCTATTTTTTTCTTGGTATTCTGAATAAATTCATCCTTTTCCGCTTCTCTTCTTATCTCTAGCAAAGTCATAGGTAGTTCCTTTATTGTATTGTATAACACTTTACTGATTTCATTTCAGCTTGTAATGCCGCTATTACCGAGTCTTCCAACGGTTCGCTTTTCGCCGGTATTAATCGCGATAGTCCATCAGCGTGCCCAATTTTCTTTGATGGTAAGAACTCAAGTTTGAAATTGTAGTTTAGTAACACAGTTCCCCATCTTAAAAGTCTGTTCGCTGTATAGACTGGTAGACCTTTTTTTGAACCGAAAATCGTCAGAAGGGGTTTGTGGTCCGTTTGGAACGTGAACTCTCTCCCATAAATATATCTGTGAAAACGAGTTATTGCAAATATTATGCCTAATGCCTCCTTTTCGATCTGTGAATAGTTTCTCTCCACCGGTAATAATGATCTAGATGCGTGCCGCATCTTGTGTAGAATACACGCACCTACCCCATGTGAACTCGCGTCACTTGCAATAATGATTTCTAATTCAGGATCGAAATGTGTCAGTGCTAACTCCGAAGTTAATTTTTGTATTATTTCCTTAAACGCTTTTTTACAGTCTTCTGTCCAATTCCAATTATTCTCCTTTTTTAGTAACTCATTTAGTGGGGCCCTCAATTTATGCATATTATCAATAAATTCGCCATAGTAGTTAGCTAGGCCCAGGAAACTTTGTAATTCTGCAAAGTTTTTTGATTCAGGCATGTTTTTAATTGCCGATGCCCTCTCTGGGTCTGGTTTCCTGCCACTTTCATTAATTATATTTAAACTCAATTTGCAAAAATTGCAAAAAGGAAGGACATTTTGCTCGTGTCTGCAGATCATCTACAGCGGCTGCTATCAACCACGGTGAGTCTATTCTTGCGTCTTCCATTCCATCTTATAATTTCTCAGAGAGTCTATCTTGCTCGACATTGCGTGGAAAAAATCAAAGGCAAGTCTCTAAAAATACTCAGAAAATTTTATTAATTCTGACGAGGTTAAAAGGCTCGGATTGGCAATCTTGCCAAGTTAAGAAGGAATTTTTATGGCTAGCCATTCATCCTCTACTCTTGGAACTTGTATGGTATCCCTCAATCTAAGCGGTAGAGAGTACCGTAATGTCAAGTTGTCCGTTATGGCTAACTTATAATGTGATGTCATTCTTGGGCATAATTTCCTACGTCAGCATTCTTCGGTAAAAATACCTTTCGTGGGGACTGCTTCCACTTCTCACTGTTTGTAGACTAACTGCAATTAATAATGTCCCTTACCCCTCTCTGTTTGCAAATCTAACTTCTGATTGTCATCCAATAGCAGTAAAATCCAGGAGACATAGCCTACCTGACGCTAAATTCATTCATTCAGAAATATCGCGTATGCTGAAGGAAGCAATTATAGAGCCATCTCAATGGCCATGGCGAGCCCAAACACTGGTAGTGTCTTCTGAAAATCACAAGAAGAGACTCGTCGTAGATTATTCCCAGACGATAAATCGGTTCACTCTTCTGGATGCTTATCCACTTCCTCGGATAGAGGACATGGTAAATGAGATTGCCTGTTATCAGGTATTTAGCACACTTGATCTAACCAGTGCCTATCACCAGGTTGCCCTCAAGCCAGAAGAACGAAAATATACTGCCTTCGAAGCTGCTGGGTCTCTGTACCAATTTTGTCGAATCCCTTTTGGAATGACCAATGGAGTAGCAAGTTTCCAGCGAGTCATTGATGACATTATCAGGCGAGAAGACCTCCGAGGAACCTACGCCTATATCGACAACGTTACTATCTGTGTCAGAACATGACAACGATCTAAAGAAATTTATGAATAGTGTGGCAAAGTACGGCCTAACACTGAATGAAAGCAAATTATTCACTTAGTTCAGTGGACTTGCTTGGGTATACTATAAGCATGGGTTCAGTAAAACCTGACCCTGACAGACTCAAATGATTGGTGGATCTGCTAGTACCTCAAGACCATACCTCTCTCCGACGAGCAATGGGGATGTTCTCTCACTATTCTAGGTGGATATCAAATTTCTCCGAAAAATTACATCCCTTAACCAGAGTTGCCCGTTTTCCTCTCGCTAAAGAACAAACGGATGCCTTCAAGCATCTAAAGAAGGAGATCGCAAAATCGTGCCTGGTGGCTATAGACTCTACTCTACCTTTTGAGATTGAGACTGATGCTTCGGAACATGCTATTGCTGCCTATATAACCCAAAACCGTCGGCCTGTAGCTTTCTTTTCAAGAACTTTAACTTCTGCCGAGCCAAAGCACTCATCAGTTGAAAAGGAGGCCTATGCAATTGTAGAAGCGATTCGAAAACGGAGACACTTTTTACTCGGGTGACATTTTAAGCTTATCACAGATCAGAAATCTGTCTCCTTCATGTTCAATCTTAAAAGTAAAAACAAGATAAAAAACGAGAAGATCACAAGATGGAAATTAGAACTTGCCTGTTTCAGTTACGACATAGTATATCGCCCGGGAAAACAAAAAGCTGCTGCGGACGCTTTATCACGAATTTGCTCTTCTAGCATCTCTGTTGACAAACTACATATCTTGCACAAAGATTTATGTCACCCTGGGGTAACCAGAATGCTGCATTTCGTCAGAAGTAAAAATATGCCATACTCTGTAGAAGATGTAAGAGCAGTAACCATGTCATGCCAGGTGTATTCCGAGATAAAGCCTAGATTCATTAAAATGCCTCTTCAAACACTTATAAAAGCAAGTCAACCCTTTGAAAGATTAAGTATAGACTTCAAGGGACCTTTACCTTCAAATTCTCGCAATCGGTTCATACTTACTGTGGTTGACGAGTACTCCCGTTTTCCTTTCGCTTACCCTTGCGCTGATGTATCAGCAGCGACTGTCAAGAAACATCTAACTAGTTTGTTTTCCATTTTTGGAAACCCTTCTTTTGTGCCCTCTGATCATGGTACAGCTTTTATGTTGGACGAATTAAAGGCGTTTCTACTTTCTCGACGCATTGCTACCAGCCGAACAACTGCCTTTAATCCACAGGGCAATGGACAAGCAGAGAGGTACAATGGTATCATCTGGCAAACGGTGAGCCTGGCTCTACGGTCTAGTAATCTCCCGGTTGCTAGTTGGGAAAAGGTTCTAGATGTAGCACTCCACTGCATTCGCTCATTGCTTTCCACTGCCCCGAACTGTATTCCTCATGAACGTTTGTTTAATTTCCAAAGGAAATCAGCTTCTGGTGATTCCATACCAACATGGTTAACAAAATCAAAATCGGCGCTCCTGAGGCGCCATGTACGCGGGAGTAAATATGAGCCTTTAGTTGAGACAGTTGACAATCCGAACTACGCTCACGTGCGACTTAACAATGGACTAGAAACTGTCTCTACGCCATATGGCATCATTGGATGGCAAACCAAACGGTTCACACAGAACTGGATCCAATGGATGCCTCTATCCAGTTTAACACTCCTACTCCTCCTCCTCTGCCGAGTGCTCTGGAAAATACTGTTATTGACGATTCAGCTGCTCCCGAAAACCGCACCACTGTAAATTCCACTCCTACATCTCCCCATCCTCTGCCCTTGGATAGCTTCCAGAGGACCTCTTCAGAAGACGCTGATGTATCGAATCTTTGACGCTCTTCTAGAATTCGTCGAAAACCTCCGTATTTAGCTGAAAATGATCAGTTTTGAACATCCGTTTTTCTCTTTTCTCTATTTTCAGTTTGAGCAGAGACACCCATAGAAACCACCCCTTGCCAGAAGAACGTACGAACCTGGACTTTTTCTTAAGTGGCGGAGAATGTGGTGAAAATAAAGGAACTCTTTAATCTTTCCCTGACTTTCCAGGACTGATTGATTTCCCTTTGTTTTCGTCTTTCTCTCTTCATGAGGTAGTCGGCCATTTTCTTCTTACGGTTCGCTACCGGAGTAGATTGCTAGTGGAATAAAGCTTCACTCAAGCTATATGGACCCAGCCTTCATTTACTCCCTCTCAAACCCTTTTTCATAACAGTTTGTAAATACAAATGATTTATTTAACAGGCATGAGACCATGTTTTCTTTATTTTTTGTTTTATTATTGTTTGGAATTTGGACATTCGGATCTTAATTATAAAAAACCGGGACGACAGAATTTCCTGTATCTTCATATTTCAAAAGTATTGTCTATGCGCTGTGAAGTTTTCAGTAAATACAAATAGTTTTGATAGTTCGTGGAAAGAGGAAGTAATTCGTTGGAAAGATTGATAAAAAATTCAGACAAAATAGATAACTATTTTAATTCACAGTTGTTGCTGTCGTTAGTGAGTGATTTCATGTCTCGCTGCTGATTTGTGGCAAGGACAATAGTCATGTCGCGTAGACAAGTAGGCGTTCTTGAGTTTTGGTAATTTTGTATAGAATCGATTGGCTAGGAAACTTGTAAAGTCAATGAATTTACTTAAATTCTATATCCACTGGTTATATTTTCATATTACATATACCGCTCTCTACTACGTCCGTGCAAGTTTTTATTTTTAGGGGGTTTCTCTTGAGCTTATCGAATTAACCTTAATAGCCGGATTAGTCTAATGGATTAGGCAAAAGATTCGTTCACTTATTAAACAGAAAATTTACTCAATAAACCAAACGAACTTTTTGACCAATGCAATATTACGAACCCATTACCATGTAGCGGACCGTGGGGGTGAGGATGTGATGAGATATCTCTGGGTTAAGATTTCCTGCTAGTCGGTCCAGCTACATAAGAATGTCGGACATTAATTAAGTCCAAAGAAGACAAAGAAAACAAACAAGACCGATATACATGGGTAAACAAATATATATTATGGGTAAACAAATATATTAATACACGAAGACATGAAAAGTTACATAGTGTTTGTATGGAGAAATTATATGTGTGTGTTGTGTTGAGTGTTCGCACGTACGTGTATTGTTCTTAGCGTATTCCCAGAATATGGGAAACGCTGTATCTGTGAGATGTCACATATTGGTGTAAGTGGAAAAAGAACGATTTACCACGTCTCCGTGCGAGGTAGCGGCCCAAGGCCTGAGTCGAAAAAGAGAGATTTTACTTCATCTCCACGCGAGATGGCGGCCCAAGGCCTGAGTCGGAAAAGAGAGAGAGGCGAAAGGTCAGCCAGTATATATACTCGTGGGAAAGAGACCCCTGTTGAAGGATTAAGGAAATGAGGAGGAGCTAACTCCGACAACCATAGTCGTCTAACGACATAGAACATTTGGTTACTTCGATGTGGTGTAATGATTATCAAGCTTGTCTTGCTAAATCAGTTACGACTGAGTAATGGGTTCGAGCCTCTCTAGGTGCTCCATACTTTCGACCTTGTGTCACATCTAAGCTCTGCTTAGTAAATTACTAACGCTTTTCTGGTTCATTTCGTCCATCCCATGAATTGAATATTGCTGTCACATCTGGTCTGGTGCTTCTGCTTTGTATTTAGAGATTCCTGATAAAATCCAAAGAAGAATCTGTAATGTTATTGACCCTGACCTGGCATCTCGACTTCAGTTACTTTCCCACCGCCTCAATGTAGCTTCCTTGTGCCTTTGCTATAAATATTTTCATTATAATTGTTCTGATGAACTTTCCTCTTTGGCGCCTAGACTTTATGAATTTAAATGCAGTACTAGATTGGCGGCTAGGTCTCATCACTTAACAGTTAAAATGACTAGATGTAACCGTTAGTTCTGTGCTAACATTTTCTTTTCTTGCACTTCTCGCTTAGAGAACTCTCTCCCGGCTTCTTCCTTACCAGTCAACTTTGATCTTCAGAAATTTAAATACAATGTCAATCGTCATCTTGACTTCTTAATTCTTGTTCTTTTATGGTTTCCTCTCCTTAAAAATGTTTTCTTGTGCCATAGTGGCTTCATTGTTTTTGTTGCTTGGAGTGGAAGAATTAAAACATTATGACAAAGTTCATCTTAGAATTCTAGTTTATCGAAGCTAGAATAGTTTCCTTGGTGTTTTCTGTCTTCAAAATATTTAGAAACAATATTTTACACATGTATAAGAAATCTAAATTGGGCATTTAAGTTTCGCAAGTGAAAAAATGTTTCAGACATTTTTGGTAATCAATAACATTTTCCATAATGCAGCACATTTCCTGTTCAGCAGACAACCTGGCATCAGTTCCATCTTTAGCGCCAAATTATCTACGATGCATTTTCCTATTTCTTTTTCAATAGAAGACCTCAAGTGGAACTCGTTCATACGATCCATCGCTAAAGATGCTAGGAAAATGGTCGGTTCCCTGTACCTGACTCCTCCTGCTATCCTCTATCTTTACAAGAGCCAGATCAGGCCCAAAATGGTGTGCTGCTGCCATATATGGGCGGGAGCAGCCCAGCCCTCACTTTTCACTCTCGACAGAACCCAAAAGCGTAGGCGACAAATTATTTTCCACCCTACAAACTCTTTCTGACAGACGAAACGTCACAAGCCTTCCACTGCTCTATTATCCTCACCATGGTGAGTGTTCAGATAAACTACATTCCTTAGTCCCTACCAGTCCTTACCGTCAAGGCTAAGACCAGCCACTACCCTCATTCCCTTCGTATTCCCCTGGTGAGATGCAACTTCCACTCGAGTAGCTTCTTCCGATAAACTGTTGCCGTGTGGTACTAACTTCCAAGTGGCTGTCTCCCCAATCACTACAATCTTAACCTTAAATGGAGAACTGCTGCCATAAACGAACAAGAACTGCCGAGTCTTCACTTTACAGTCTCGATAGAGTTCAAAAGCGTCTCCGTGTCCTTGACGGTGGCAGATTATTTTCCACCCTGTAAATCGGGAACTGCTGCCAAAAATGGACTGGAGCTGCCCGGTCTTCACTTTCCAGTCTCGATAGAGTTCAAAAGCGTCTCCGTGTCCTTGACGGTGGCAGATTATTTTCCACCCTGCAATCCGTTTCTCACGGACGAAACGTTGCAAGCTCCTCGCTTCTCTATCTCTATTTCCATGGAAAGAGTTCAGACAAACGGCATTCCTTAGTTCCACCTGTTCGAACATTCACGGCTAAGACTCGCTATGCTACGAACATTGTATCTAACCACATTAATTCCGTAGGTATTCCACTGGTGAGATGTAAGTTCCACTCGAGTAGATTCTTCTCATTAACCACTAGTCTGTAGAACCGATGGTTAAGAGGATGTTTTCCCATTACTACAACCGTAACCTGGTCAAGTCTATGGTCAACCGTTATCTTCCCCACATATCCCAAAAAACTGTGCCTCTTGCTCTGTAACCTTCTACTTTGAATGCCTTTTAAGTCTTGTACAGGGTAGACATCATTGAAAAATAAATCTTGGGTTGCATAATATGATAAACGCCATTCTTTGCTGCAGCCATATTGGCATTCTCACTTAACTGTTTTAATAGCCCGAGAAATGCACACAGCTTCTCATGGATAACTTTTGCTGTTCATTCTTCCAACGATTTTCTGGTTCATTCTTGACAGAAACTTTAAGCTCTCGTTGTCGTCCATCCCATCGTGTTCTTGAAGGAGCAAAGAAATTATAAATAGCTTAAAATATATCAATATTAGGATAACTTTATTTCCTTTTCCCTAATTAAGAATCATGCATAACCGATCATACGACATTTAAATATCAATGACTGGACATTCCTGTTTTTACAGAGAGACGGTGTTTTCGCTGTCAGCATGAGGGAATAGATGCGTCCATCACTGCAAGATAGGGGGAAAGCCTTTCAAACATTATGTGCTCCTGAGTTGTGAATTTAAATAGCCCTTAAAACATAGCTTCCTCACTGGTGGCTAAAGACAATCCTCTGAAATACGACGGGTTCCTGGCTTGTGAGTAGAGGCAGCCATTTGAAATACGATACGTTCATGAGTTGCAATATGATGTGCTTCTGATTTGTGAATAGAAACAGCTTTTAAAAGATGCCTCTCTGACTGGTGGGCAAAAAAGGTCCTCTGCAATATGCCATCTTCCTGACTTGTGAGTAGAGGCACCCCTTTTCCACCATGATACGCTCATGACTTGTGAGTAAAGACAATCATTTGCAACATGATGTGATCCAACCTGTGAATAGAAATAGACCTTAAAAAAACATCTCCCTGAATTCTGTGCAAAGAGAGTCTTCTGGGTTCCTGGCTTGTGAGTAGAGGCAGCCTTTTGAAACATAATGCTGTAAGCCTGGGTGTGTGGGTGGTGTAATGGATAATGGTTCATAATTGTTAATTGGAGAGCCAAGTTCAAATTCACTTATGCGCAAGTACTCTTTGGAAAGCTATAAATCCATCTTTTCTCCCACAGCTAAGGGTTAATTATTAAGACTTGTATCACCAAACAATTTTTATCACAAAAAAATATAATGTGAAAATATTTTCTGGCTTTAAATAACCTGCAAAGGGTTGATAAGCCGTAGAAAATGTGGCAAAATATTCATAAGGGTGTTCGCTTTTAGATTTGCAACACTGCTCTGTGAATTTGTCTCTGACAAACTGAAATTTTCTTTCTCATGTATAAATTATAAAATGGGACAGAGGATTGTTTCTTCATTTTTTTTTCTTTTTCAAATGAAATAGCATGTCCGAAATCTTAAATCTTTTTGCTTCCATAAAAAAAAGATGCCAGTTTACTGGCGTCATGACTTTCAGCAACGAAAGTGTAGGGATACCCCACTTGTTGGCCAAAGAACTTTTGCTAACAATATAAATATGACAACTATGTATGTAAGGTCAAATGTCTAGTAAGTCTCTTGGGCTGACAGGAATCACTCCACACCACTATTAAGTGTGGGAAGATGACATGCTTTGGCTACATCACGTGGCATAATAGCCTCTGGAAGACCATCGTGCAAGGCACTGTTGAATGCAGATGCAAATGGAGATGACAATACGAGAGCTGGTCAGACAACACCAAATAGTGGACGGACATGACAATGCCAGAACTCTTAGAAGACAAAAGTCATCGTGGAAGAGGTTGTCTGTTTCTTCCATCGTTAGCTCTCATCAACGACTGAAGGACTAATGGTGATGATAAGTATAAAGGTGCAAAAAGTTTCATTCTTTTATTTTGCTTTTTATTCACAGGGCGCCTTAGAGATAAGACATGTCTCATTCCCCTCTAGGGGACCATTTTGTCTTCAGCAGACCCCATGTCGCATTAAATACAGTACAAGGTAGTACATTGTATACAATGTCCTAAATTGACTTGACTACACACAACCATATCTAATAATTCTATGAAAATGATAAAGAATTCTTATAAAATGTAAATCTTTCACAACCTTTCATACGCATAAAAAAAAAAAGACGTCTTTACACTATAATGGCTAGCTGCATGTATGTGAGTATGCCTAATAGGGAAGCAAGCCAATCCCTGTTGCAGACGCCTGCTCAGATACATTTGTGTTTGTTCAACACACACAGATCTCACCTGTGGTTTATACTGCAACTATGCTGAGCAGATCAAGATTTCTGGAAGAGAGTGCATCATCTTGAGTGATCAAGTCTGAACAAGGAGAGGATGCTCATAACCTCGGCCATGCTGACTTGTGACTTTGTATTACCACAACCATCAAGCAAGTAGATGTAAAAACTAAATTAAGGGAAGTGAGTACATGCAAATAAATTTGCACTGTTAATGGTATTTTACAGGCCATTTAATTTAGTAAATTTACTCTTTACTTAGTGCTTTATATGTTTGGTAAGATGCGTGTCACACTGTTGACTCACTTCAATAAAAACTGTTTTCTTTTAATTCCATTAAGCACAGATCATAAAATGAATATAAATCTACACATTTTTTTTAACTTACTAACATATAACTCACCTGCAGACAAGTTAGAACATTATATTTAGTGCTAAAAATAACTTTTAGCCAGCCACAAATCATAAGGGATTTAAGGGGCTTCATCTGCCACCTATTGGCAAAACTAAGAACTAAACATAAGATTAAATTTAAATTCAGTCTATGACAATGCTGTTGAGCTGAGCCTATATTATAAATCCTTATTATTTACCATTTTATAAAGTTTGAATCAATTAACAATTAGCTGATGTTTTGCCAACCATTCCAATAAACAATCTAATAAATAAATGTGTGTTTATTATTATAAATAATTATCATATTATAAATGTGTGTTTATTATTTACCATTTTATAAAGTTTGAATCAATTAACAATTAGCTGATGTTTTGCCAACCATTCCAATAAACAATCTAATAAATAAATATGTGTTTATTATTATAAATAATTATCATATTATAAATGTGTGTTTATTATTTACCATTTTATAAAGTTTGAATCGATTGGCAATTAGCTGATGTTTTGCCAACCATTCCAATAAACAATCTAATAAATAAATGTGTGTTTATTATTATAAATAATTATCATATTATAAATGTGTGTTTATTATTTACCATTTTATAAAGTTTGAATCAATTAACAATTAGCTGATGTTTTGCCAACCATTCAAATAAAGAATCTAATAAATAAATATGTGTTTATTATTATAAATAATTATCATATTATAAATATGTGTTTATTATTTAACATTTTATAAAGTTTGAATCAATTGGCAATTAGCTGATGTTTTGCCAACCATTCCAATAAACAATCTAATAAATAAATGTGTGTTTATTATTATAAATAATTATCATATTATAAATGTGTGTTTATTATTTACCATTTTATAAAGTTTGAATCGATTGGCAATTAGCTGATGTTTTGCCAACCATTCCAATAAACAATCTAATAAATAAATGTGTGTTTATTATTATAAATAATTATCATATTATAAATGTGTGTTTATTATTTACCATTTTATAAAGTTTGAATCGATTGGCAATTAGCTGATGTTTTGCCAACCATTCCAATAAACAATCTAATAAATAAATGTGTGTTTATTATTATAAATAATTATCATATTATAAATGTGTGTTTATTATTTACCATTTTATAAAGTTTGAATCGATTGGCAATTAGCTGATGTTTTGCCAACCATTCCAATAAACAATCTAATAAATAAATGTGTGTTTATTATTATAAATAATTATCATATTATAAATGTGTGTTTATTATTTACCATTTGATAAAGTTTGAATCGATTGGCAATTAGCTGATGTTTTGCCAACCATTCCAATAAACAATCTAATAAATAAATGTGTGTTTATTATTATAAATAATTATCATATTATAAATGTGTGTTTATTATTTACCATTTTATAAAGTTTGAATCAATTAACAATTAGCTGATGTTTTGCCAACCATTCCAATAAAGCATCTAATAAATAAATATGTGTTTATTATTATAAATAATTATCATATTATAAATATGTGTTTATTATTTACCATTTTATAAAGTTTGAATCAATTGGCAATTAGCTGATGTTTTGCCAACCATTCCAATAAACAATCTAATAAATAAATATGTATTTATTATTATAAATAATTATATTATAAATATGTGTTTATTATTTACCATTTTATAAAGTTCGAATCGATTGGCAATTAGCTGATAGTTTCATAACCATTCCAATAAACAATAAATAAATAATGTTTCTTATTTTTGTTGTCAATTCTCAAGAACAAAGAAAATGTATAAATTCAGTTTCATCATATGCTTAGGTCTTATTAAAATTCCAATCATCACTTTTTAAAACAATGAACATTGCCAAAGGGTGAAGGTAGTTAAAATAATAGTGGCGTCAAGGGAAAAAAATGATCTGTTGACACACAGTTTTTTGTCAGCATGAAGGCTAAATATTGCTAATAGAATCAGGAATCTGTAGAAAAAAATTATTAATCTTCTATATGACACTGAATGTTGGATAATCTCCTCGCAGATGAAGAAGAGACTTGAAGAAACAGAAATGTGGTTCTACAGAAAGATGCTGAGAATATGTTGTAGAGTTACTTTCCGCAGTGGAAACTGTATTTGGACTAAATTCGGTCCTAAATAGGTTCAACTTACAAAAACGTTAGGAACTTGCCATAATAAGTATTACGCAGAGTAATCTAGTTGTGGTAGCTGACTACTTTCGTATTTGACCCCCAGTCGACTCTCACTGACTCCTACTTATATTAGGTGGGAGAGTCTATTATCTAGGTGTGTTTCACCATAACAGAATACCATGGACTAAACATTTGATCAACGATGAAGTTCTAGAGAAAATGGAAACAAAAAGAAAACTTATACTTAACATTGTGAAGAGATAGTTGAAATTGCTAGGACACATAATGAGGAAAGAGGACTTAGAAAATCTGATACTCACCAGATATTGTGAAAGCAAGAGGAACAGAAGAGAAAAACTCATAATATATTCAATGAGCTTGTAATTGTCGGAGTTAACTCCTCCTTAATTGTCCAAATCGTTCACTAGGGGGCGCTCTCCCTACACTATAAATACTGGGCGATTTCTTGCCTCGTTCTCTTTTTTATTTCTTCTTTTTCAGCAAACATATCTACAATGTTAGCTCTCGCAGAAGATTGCATCTTCCCATTTGTGGGAGACACCATGAACATTATACACACATACACGTATGTACGAACATTCACCAAAATACAAACTCTTTACATCCACACACAAACACAAATGTTGATGACTTTGTCCATTTTAAATTTTGTTGTTTAATACATATATTTGTTGATATATATATATATATATATATATATATCGGCCTTGTTGGTTTTCTTTACACTTCTTTATGGTGGATTCAATCTTTGAGTCCACCATGTTCTTGTAGTGGACCTTTTAATATTCTAGCAGGAATTACACATGTGTTCCTAATTTAACAACACGTAAACCCATGGTCTGCTACATAATGGATGGTGAAACAGGGTTCAGGAGAAATAAAGAAAATACAAAATTTATTAAGCGCTCTAAAGGACAGGAGGTCGTGGGGAGCCATGATTGCCAACATCCTGAGGAGACATGATACATAAAGAGGAAGACATTAAAATTATAGGTATTTAATTTACATAAAGTCAGATAGAAATCCGGGGTTCAATTTAGCACTATATTTAACATTGTAAATTGAATGTTTGATATCAAAACGTTGGACACAAAGTCAGTGTTCAGTTTATGTACACTACAGGAATAAATTTTGGGGGAAACCCTGCATTTCTTTAAAAAGCACCTGAAAATGAGATATTTTTCTTTTTTAGTAAAAGATAGAATTTCAGTATTTTATTTTCACCATTAGAATTTTTGAGATTACCAAAATGTTCAAGTAAGTTAAATGTTAAATCAGGTTCTAAATATTAACTGATTAGGACTGGAGATTTGATTCAGGTGAAGGGAATCATGAAAAAAGAATAATATCATTGGATTTTGCAAAAATATGGTATAACATTTGGTTTATGCATAATTAGAAAAAAAATTTACTTTGGCTGCCCAAATCTTCTGGTTTTTCTTCCATTGGATGAATTGGATAGGAGAGTTCAAAGAGAATACCCAGAGTGAGAGTGATCTTTTTCAGTGCTTAAAAAATGCTTGAGAAGGTCTGCCATCTGCTTTTTTTCAAAAACTGTTGGAAAGAATGCCAAGAATTTGTGAAGCAGTAATTAAGGCAGGCGGTGGTTTTATTGATGAAAACAAAATATGATGCTGTTGTATGATCATTTTTATAGTTAAGCTTATTTTTGCCAAAATGAAAGCAAATACACTGTAGTTACTGAAATTTTTACTTTAAAAAATACCAAAATATCTCATTATTTTCAGGTGTTTTTGAAAGAAATCCAAGATGGCTCACAAATGGCTGGACTGTAGTGTACATTGGAAATTGAACTTACATATAAAAAAAAGAGAAAGAAAAATCCTACAAAATGTAAAATTTCCTAAAGAAATGAAGATCATTTTCAAAACGAGAAGAAAAAAGTAGACTGGAAAAAAAAAATTTTTCTACAAAATTATAAATTTTACAAGTTTAACCAAAGCTGAAGAAGATCAGTGTATTAACATTTAATTTTGAACATTTGGCACTTCAAAAACATGATTGTAAAAACTATGTAGTTTTATTTGAACCTTTTTCATATTTTTTTTAATTTGAAACACATTCTATTGTTGTGTATAAAAAAAGTTAAGGCACTTGTGTGAAAGGGTAGTCACAAGTAAAATGTATTTTGTTTCAGGCTTAGTTTATTTCAATGTGGATGATAAGTACTTTTCAAATATGGTCTAAAAAGTGTTTTCGGTACAGACATACAGAAAAATACTTAATGAAAAATGTAAGAAAAATATTTGCTGTCTTGGAATAAAAAGAAGAAAGAAAAATGATCATAAAAGAAGTAAGTTCTGTGATGAAAGCACCATTATTAATGACATCACTAAACAGGTTGGTACATTCCAATTGGGACCACTTTTTCAGAAAAGTACCTCATTGGTATATAATTTTTTTTTTGTTTATTTTGTTTTTTTCGACAACTCTTTTTGCTTAAATGCTGACTTCTTGGAATTTAATATATTTTGTATTTTTTTTTATAGTATCTAGAAACAATTTCTGCCAAAAAACAAAAAAAAAACCCAAAATAAAAAACTAATTAAAGTACACGATTTTTTAAAAAAAGTACACAAGTTTTAATAAATTACATGAATTTTTTTGTTTTTAAGCAACTTCTGAATTTGTCCAATACTCGTTTTTTTCTTTTTATTTTCATGAAGAAGAATTTGTACTTGAATTAATTTTTTTATGTTTGTGAAAAAACAAAGACATTTCAATTTAATTCAATATTACTAAACTCGTAGAATTGGTAGAATTCCTGAATACAGTTATATAACCCACGTATTTATTTACTATTAAATTACTAGTATCTGTACTTTTTCTTATTTGATAGCCACACTGACGTCAATAGTGGAATTGCTAAGAAAGATGTAGTCAACAAATTCGAGTAGACTTGCCGATAAACGAGTGTGCAGGTTTTAAGTTCTCTACTTTGGTTGATTTTTCTTCTTTCATTATTTTTTAGTACACTACTACACACTAAGTCATTATTAAATACTTTTTTTCTTTGTAAAAAAACGATAATATAAAAAAATAAAAATATAAATAAAGTTTATTTAAACAATATTCTTTTCTTTTTCTAACATTTTAAAAATCTTAAAAGCACCCCCCCAAAAAACATATTTTTGAGATTTTTACACACTGAGAAATATGCAGTTTACCAGTGAACATGTTTTTACACATTCATTCTTGACAGTTTTCCACACGAGTAAGCCGTACATATATATCTACATTAAAAAAAAAATGACACATCTCTATTAGTCATTTGTCACCTCCTACCCAACAATAACAAAAATGACACATAGTCACTTGGTTATTTATTTATTTTTTTTTTTTAGTGTACTAGTCTGGACAATTAGTAAGAAACCACCCTATACAGCACTGGACTCAAGGACGCTTTTTGGTGGGTCGTCAAATAAAAAAAAGAAAGAAAGAAAAGAAAAAGAGATAAAATTAAAAGAAAAAAAAAACAAACAGGTTACCACACCCACACATTTAGTTTGTGCATAAACAGAGCACATGCTCAGGCCCTATTTGCCTTTCAGAGGCAATTTTAATGACGTAGTACACACATCCTTCAGTTAGGTAGGTCAGATAAAGTACGCACAAAGTGTAATGTCATGCCGATACCAAATTTCCATCCCCACCGTCACCTCCTCGAGCAGAAGAGGAAAAACAGTCCAATGTTTTGCGGTTTGTCGGCCACCACCAGCAACAAACAACCTAACACTCATTAAGCCGGAGAATTTTACTTACAGATTATATATATTATCTTGTATTTATTAATCAACCCTGGATTAGGACGACCTTCTCCTCCGTCCTTAAAGATCAAACCTTTTTTGTCGCCAAAATTATTTAATATTGCTGAGTGTAAGGCACAAGGTGCGAGGTTTTTTTTTGTAGGATTTTTTTTTTTTAGTTTTACTACTTTTTAAAATAATCAAAACCGGTTTTTTTTTTTTTTTAGCTGTGCCAAATTCGCATTCTCTTTTCTTCTCCGATCGGTGCAATTAGAGAGAGTGTTTAATTATTTTTCTCATAATTGTTTATAGTTTAGTAGCACTAGTAGTAGACTGAAATGAAGTAAAGTACATTTTAATTTTTTTTTGTAGGCATAGAATCGGGAAGAAGTTTTTAAAAAAGTAAGGAAAAAGGTTCCCTTACTTTCTTTATTAACTTTTTCCTTTTTCTTTCCATTTTAACTTCAGCAAGACTGTCCCGTCCCAGGACATTTAATTGTTATTAATTTTTTAAGAAAAGAAGATAAATTATTTTTATTATCTGGATTGGATATATTAATTGAATAATTAAGAAAAAACAACAACAAAGAAAGAAAGGGACGAAAAGAAAGAAACAAACAAAAAAGTAAAAACAAACAAATTATTGAAAGACAATTATGTCCAACACAAATCTTCATCATCCAAAGTTAAACTCGATTATTGAGGACTATAAAATCACAGACAAAGTTCTTGGCCTTGGTATAAACGGAAAAGTTTTGGAGTGTTTTAATCGTAAAACCGGCGAAAAGTTCGCTTTAAAGGTAAAGTTGATTTTCTTTCTTATTATGTAATTAATTTTCATTAAAAAAAAAAATTCATAAAAATGTATAATTAATTGTTTGAGTGGGTTGTTTGTCAGAATTTGCGCCCTCCTAAAAATAATTCCTTTTAAAGGGAATTTTATTTTCATTTATTATTAATTAATTTATTTATGTTTAAAAATGATTTTCAGTTTGAATTGGTGTGCTTTTGTTTTCAGTTCTCTTTTACTTTTCAAAGAATCGACAACATCCGTTTTTGGGTCCGCATTTTTTTTCGGGTTTTTCTGCCTTTTCTCCTTTCTTTTTTTGTTAAAAACCTAAAGCGATGTAATTTAAAGAAACCTGTTGTTTTATTTATGTTGTAAAAGACTTAGTTTTATTTTTAGATTGTATTGTACACTAAGAATTGTCATCACTTCAACACTTAAACACTTAAGTGCTTCTTTTCAGACAAGCCTCCTGCAAGTTCTCGATAAAAAAAACTAAATCTTGAAATGGGTTCGTCATAAAAATGATTGTGAATGAATTTGATTTAATTTTTATATATATATTTTTAAATTGCTATATAATTTTGTCGATTTAAAAATTTCGACTTCATCTTTACTGAGAAAAAAGATGATTTTTATAAAAATCCTTTCTAAGAAAACTTTACGATTGTAGAAAAAGAAAAAACGGAAACGTCGAAAATGAAATCCGATTGATTGTTATTTTTTTTTTTTAGTTCATAAAGGCAAGACTTTTTTTATTAACCAAAATAAATAAATTATTTAAAGAAAATTCTATGTTTCACTTTGACTTTTCAACTTTAGATATTGTTTATTTAAAGTTTAAACAAAAAAAAGCAAACACTTTCTTTTTTTTTATCTAAAAAACATCAGTCGAAAAATGCGCTTGAACGAATTTGTAGGGCAGATTGAAACTTGAGAATGTGGGTAGTGGTTAGAAAAACTTATAAAAAAAAAATTAAATGACCATAACGACATTGGCTGGAAAATCAGTGTGAAACAATTTATTTTTTCCTAGCTGATTTAAATGTCTAACTATTTAATTGTCATATAGTTGAGTAATTAATTTAATTAATTACCTACCCCATGTCTTATTGCTTTAAATTTATCAAGTGTCGTCAGTTGTCTTGTTGCATGTTCAGCTTGTCATTTTATGACATCTTGTTAAAAATAGTTTATTTTAGCAACAATTAATTAAGTAATTAAAAGCACGAACGAAGTTTTTTTTTTTTTTTTTTGTCACGTACTTTTTAAGCAGCGGTGTATTTTCGAAGTTAGTCTCCTCCTTGATTGCCCCCGAGAATATTGTAAAAAAACTAATATTAATTACACTTCTTAGACTATTTCTAGGTTTCAAAATACAGCTTGACAATTTTGAAAACTAGGAAGAGAGCAGGAAGAAAAAACCCACCCAAAAAAGAGAAATTATAAAAGTTAAAACTAAAAGCAATTGACGCGTGGTGAATTTCAACAATGTCTCTGAAAGAGTTTTTCTTTTTTTTTCCAATGACGATTTTAGTGAGTCTTTATTTGCCAGTGATACCAAAGAAATGGAGACAACAAAATTAGGTTAAAAGGGAAACTTTTCTTTTATCAATCGAGGCCACTTGGTTGTTTAAGAGGAACAACTCTTTTTTTTCTCTATTTCTCTGACGCACACTTGTTTTTCCGTTTCACTGGTTGCTTTAGAAAAAAAAAAGGTCGAAATTTGATTTCTTTTTTTTTCTTATACGTAGTCAATGTACAGGCAGTTTTTTTTTTTTAAAAAATAAGCAATAATCAATTCTGTACGTTACTAGGTCACTTTTCCTTAAAGATCTTGGTTTAAAAAAAAACATGCTCACATTTTGAAATGTTTACTTTAGTTTCTCGTAGAATAAAAACCTTTTTAGGATTTATTAATTTATGAATATTGCTACAAATTTTAACTTAATGAAAAAAAAAATTAAAGCAAAATTAATTTGTATTTATTTAAAATAAAAATGAATTCTGGTTCTGGCAAGAAAAACTTTTTCCTGTTTTTAGCTGTCTGTTTTTGTTAATAAATTTTATTATAAATAAAAAAATGTGTTAAATATCAAAAGTCTGAAATGAAGGTTTTTTAATTTGATTTATAACTTTATCTACTGAAAATGACTTTCTTGATGGATGTCCTCTTTATGTTGCTAACAAAAAAAAAACTTGATTTTTGAATGAGAAATTTAAAATATAAGTTCATGTTTTACTTGAAACTTCAAATAATTTTTACATTCATCATATTTAAAAAGAAAACTAAGTTCAATTTAAATTAAATTGAACTTAGTTTTCTTTTTATAATTATTTAATTATAAAAAAAATTAATATATCATGAACTCAGTTTTAAAAAAAAATAAATAAAAAGGTCAAACTTCCGACCCAAGTACTAACTTGGCTGATAAATTTAATATTTTCCAGTTCCTTAGAAAGAAACTGATTATTTTAAAAAATTATATTACTATTTTGACGAAATTACAGCTGGAGAGTAAGAGACCTGTAGTTTTTTTTGTGTTTGAAATCAATATACACTGCAACGATTTTTTGTTTTATTTCCCTTTCTTTGGTTAAGAAACAATTTTCAAATATTCCCATTTGGTATTTTAGAACATTTTCAATACAATACAGGATATTCTCCAAGTTCTATTTTTCCACAAAGAAATTTTGAATTAAATGCAGTCAGTCGTCAAGGCGTTTTTATCTCCTTTTCAAAGCATAAGAAGGAATTATTTGTCCGTAATTTAATTTGTTTTAGGTCTTTTTCTTAAATTTTTCTACGTGCTCAATTCTCTGGGAAAGTTTTTTCATGGTTACATTTTGCTAATAAACAAAATCAAATTCAAATATAAATTATTATTCCATTTAGATATTTTTATATCCTGCCGCCTACGTTGCAACAGAATGTAACACAAAAAGATTGAAGTTTTAACGTGGGCAAGACCGTAGAAAAATTACACACACCCACTCTTAGCATTTCCCCTTTTGGGGACGCATCAAGCTATGACTCCCTTACCCGCTCCCGAACGATAAGTACTGTCTGGCGGGGATGGCAACCCTGGGGCTCGTTTTAAATATTTTCATTGTTTCAACATCACTAGTAGAAGCAAACTCCTGCTTGGGGGAGGTATTGTACAACACGACCAAAAATTTTAATATTTTTAGTCAACTATACTTATGGTTTAAAAATGCAAAAACAAATTTAAATTTTGGTGTTCTACAATAGGCCCTGTGACAATAAATCACTTTTCTTCTGTTTGATTATTTTAAGAATTTCTTTTCATATTACAAGTAGTAGTAGTAATACTCCACACTACGAATAAAAAATTATTAATTCAATTAAATTGTATAAAAACAGTTAATAAATTTTTTGCTATGTAAATTTGTTGTAAATAGATCCCTCTATGCAAGCTAAAATAAATTACATGTTTTTAGTTTTTAAAATGTAAAAACCAAAATGTCATTTTTAAAAATTCGTCATTTGGAATGATGACAAAAAAAAAAAAACTCTTCATATTACGAATTTCATTTTTTTTTTTAACATTTTAAAAAAATAAATCACGTGCTATGAAATGAACATGTTTGTTTTATTAGCTTTCTGTGTGCCATGTCCCTTCAGCACGTTGGCGATCATGGCTCTCCACAATTTCCTGTCCTTTGTAGCTCTTAGTAAATTATCTTTTTTTGCTATTTCTCTTAAATCTCTTTTCTACCAACCATTTATACAAACTTGTTATGTATTGTTTTCCTCTGTCCCTCTTGCCTTAAATATATCCTGTGAGGTGTTAAATTTTCTAAACCCTCTTTTCTCATGAGCCTGAGAAATTTTGACTTCCTCTTTCTGATGTTAAGTATAGGTATCCATTTTTTTTTCCATATTTGTGATCTGGATCAGGGGTCAGCAGCCTTTTGCTAACTATGTACCAAATTAAGGTTTTAAGATCATTCAGTGTACCAACAGCGTATGTATTTTTATACAAGTCAAGGTCAATATACCTATTCTACAATATATTTTATATAGTAATATATAGCATATATACTTAAAATTGAAACAGCTGAATATATTCTTTGCATTGTACTAGTTATTGGTTCGGACTTTGTGATGTCATTTGTAGCTGAGTCCTGCATGTGTACTGTAGGTTGCCAACAACTGATCTAAAGTGTTTGTTTTTTTTTTTATTATTACTATTAGTAATAAGAAAAAAATTAAAAGAAATGATTTTCTTTTAATTTAATTTTTTATTGCAGTGAGGTTTACCCTGTACAAGGCATTGGGGGACTGCTCAAAGTAGAAGGTTATAGTAAGAGGCAGTTTATGTTGATAGGAGGGGAAAATAATGGTTAAGATTGTAGTGATTGGGGAGAGGCATCCTCTTGGGAGTTGGTTCCACAGACCAGTGGTTCATGGAAAGATGATGTTTGAGTGGAACTTCTTACCGATGGAATATGTTAAGGTTAGAACTGGTGGAACCAAGGAATGCAGTTCGCCTGAGCACTTTCCCTGGAAGTCGTGAGAGCAGAGGTTGCAGAGTGCAAAATAATTTGTCACCCACAAGGACTGAGATTCTTTTGGACTATATTGAGACTGGATAGTGAAGGCTAGGCAGCTCCTGCCTATTACAGACAATATTCTTTGAAATATCAGAATAGTACAAAGCCAAATCTTCTAGGTGAAGAGAGCCTGTGTGTTTATCTTGAAAATATACATTGGCTTTTGAACTCTGACCTAGACACAACTGTTAGATCTCTTTACCACCCACCCCACCTTAAATGGCCATTTGGACGTCATTCTCACCCTCAAATTTTGGCAAGTAAACGTCCTCTTCCTTAAAGCAGTCTAAGGAGAAATGCGTTATTTGTCGACAAAGTGAAAGAAGGTATTATTTATTTGTATGGAGGCATAAATTTGCTAAAAACTTTGTCAAGTTTGTTTTGATATTTATTTCCAAGCACATATGTTAGGACTTTTTTTTGCAAATCTGGGTCTAGTTCAGTGATTTGTTACACTTAACTTCATATCTTAATAGTCTGTTTTCTTGTAACCAGCAAGAAATTGGCAATTAGTCCATTATGCAGGGGCGTCCTGGGTATGACGATAAACTACTTCTGCAGTTGAGAATCACTGGTTTAAAGAGTATGATCTATGAACTCATGTTTTTAAATAGCCTCTTATGGATGTCATGAAAATGTTTATTTGTGACATATTTCATCCATTAGGATTTCATTTGACTTGGTTTGTTGATGTTGTGGCTATACATGCACATAAACGAAAGATGCTGGTAGTTTCAAAATTTTTTTGAAATAATTTTTGCAATCTAGCCAAATTCATCTATATTGAAAAAGAATATAGTTGAATTTGGCTAGATTGCAAAAACTATGAGATGAGGTATTATGATTACTTGGGTTCAAAACTCCACCCACTTTGTGGAAATAATCAAAGATGCTCTCCTCCAATCCATCTGGATAGTAAGCTTAGGTACCCATGGAGGAGGCACTCTCGGTAGTCAGGAACAGACTGGCCTTGGACTCATCCCTAGGAGAACGGACCAGTATAACAATAGATAATCTGATGGAGTTACTGACATTCTATACACAAACACACTTTGGAATCAGACATAATATCGGCAGGATGAAGGCTTAGCAATGGCAAACTTATATATAGGATACTTTGAGGAAATGGCATTAGAATCTACATTACTAATGCCAACCTTACAACTGAGATATGTAGATGACACCTTCATACTCTGGCTACACCGGGAAGAGGTCCAGCTACTACTGGACCATGTGAGCTGAAATAAGTAATCATAATACCTCATCTCAGAGATATAGACAGATATTGAAGGACCCAATATGCAAAAATTATTTCAAAAAAATTTTGAAACTACCAGCATCTCTTGTTTATGTACATATGTAGTCACAACAATGTCAACAAACCAAGTCCAATGAAGTCCTAATGGATGAAATGTGTCACAAATAAAACTTTTCCATTTTGTCTTTTTACAATATATATATATATATATATATATATATATATATAAAACCACGCTCTGCTATGTATATGCGTGTGTGTATGTGCAAGTATATATTGAGGAGTATGTACAAGTATGAAAAATAAAAAGGGTTCTAATACAGGTATATGCCTGGATGGATGTATATGTTAGCACATGTATGTAAGTGTGTGTATATATATATATATATATATATATATATATATATATAATTATTTATTTAAATATTATAACATAAATATGTTATAAAATCACTACAAAAATAGCCATTTTGTTTCAACACCTCTGGTGTCTTATCAAGTGATGATGTTGATATATACAAACGTGTACATTGAAGTCAACACCCGGAGGTGATAGTCTGTTTCATGCTAAACACAGTCATTGTGGCCTGATGATTGCATTTGGCATGAAACAAACTTCAATGTTCATTTTTATATATATATATATATATATATATATATATAAAATCAACAAGCAGAGACAGATAGACTCTCTTCAAGTCTCAAGACAGGAAGTGATAAGCTAGGGTAATTAATGTGATTTACAATACCAGGATATTTGCATGTAAGTGAATATAATGAACCCAACTGGAATTGGAACTCAGCTCTCTAGTTAACATTTCTGAGCCATTATCCATTACACCACCCACACATCCAAGCATACAGAACCTGATGTTCCCAAATGGTCACCCATCTAGATACTGACCAGGCTTGACGTAGCTTAGCATTGTTGATTGTATGGGAACCAGTGTTTTAACATGATGTGGCTGCAATCCAAATCCAGAGATCCAAAGACGCATTGGAATAGTGAGAGACCTTCCAGGAACTATGCAAAGTAAAATCCTATCACTCTAAGCAAGGTGATAAAGTCACTAAGACTTGAGGGGTTACTGAATGTGAAAGAATCTGAAAGAAAAAAAAACATTGAGAGGACAATAAAAGAACAAGTTTCAAGGAGACAGAAGATGACCTTGCATTTAAATTTTTGAAGAGGATCAAAGTTGAATGGAAAGCCAGAAGTTGGAAGAGAGTTCCACAATCGAGAAGTGCGAGAGAAGAAACTGTTAGCATAGAACTTACGGTTACATCTAGCTATTTCAAATGTACATTGATGAGACCTAGCTGCCAATCTAATACTGCATTTAAATTCGTAAAGTCCAAGTACCAAAGAGGAAAGCTCATCAAAACAATTACAGTGTAACCCGGATATAAGAGAGTTGTGGGACCGGAGAAGAAGTATCTTATATCCGGGTTTCTCTTATATCCGGGTTTGGTTTATTTTGTTTTATTAACACAGGCTCTAATTTGGGACCAGAGAAAATCTCTCTTATATCCAGGTTACACTGTACCATGAAAAGATTTGTAGAAAAAGCACAGGGAAGGTACATATTACAATGGTGGGAAAGTGACTGAAACCGAGATACCAGGCATAAGAACTGCCCAGTCTTTACTTTCCAGTTTTGATAGTCCAAAAGTGTCTCTGCATCCTTGTGGGTGACAAATTTTTTTTTTTTTTCTTTTTTTTCTCTCTCTCTCTCTCTCTCTCTCTCTCTCTCTCAAAATATCGCCAACCTCTCACTGATCTATTTCTATGGAAAGTGCTCAGATGAACTACATTCCTTAATTTTTGCCAGTTCTAACCTCCACAGCTAAGACTCACCCTGCCACACCCATTGTAGTGAACCACCCTCATTCTCTTCAAATTCCATTGACGAGATGTAAGTTCCACTTGAGCAGCTTCTTTCCATGAACTGGTGCTTTGTGAAACTGACTCCAAAAGGATTCTTTCCCGCAATTTTAATCTGTTCAAGTCTAGGGTTAACCACTGTCTTCCTCGCATATCCGTAAAAACTGTGCCTCTTACTCTGTAACCCTCTACCGAGAGTGGCTCCCGGGCCTTTTACAGGATGAATCATCATCATCATCCTTCCTTTGACTTGTTGTGATCATAGGGTAGATCTGAATGCAGAAGCCACACTAACGCTTTTCCACAATGGTCTATTAACAGAGTGAATATCATTGTTAAAAAAAAAAAAAAACAGAAATAGGAAAATTTTGTTAGAAATTAAAGGAAGGAAGGGGGAGGGTTGGAGAATTTGACACTGTGTTTCTGTCAATGGATGATAGAGCTGGAACAGGTGGAGACAGTAAAGTCAAACATGTCTTTGATTTTGAAAATGGTAGGAAGCTGTGGAGAGCTATGCCCATCCATGTCCTGAAGGGATATAGCATGTAATGATGATCTATTGTGTAATTGGCTATCATCATACAAGAATTGAGTGATTTGTTGTTTTTGATGGCTTAGCAACCCTTTGTGAGTTATTTAAAAGCTGATACATATTTTGGATCGTAGGAAGTTGCTTACAGCACCTGGTGTTCCTCAGGCTGTCTCCTCATTTAAGTTCTGACCGGGCAAAACGCTGCTTAACTCTGGTGATCAAACGAGAACTGGTGTTTTGAAGGTGATTTGACTGTAGGCGATAATACAAGAAAGCTGGAGATTATAACAGCCAAAATGTTGTGCTAAAAACAACAAGGATAAAGATAACTGTTTAAATAATGTTTGGAATAATGAAACTACTATGACTTAGAATTTCACAAAGCAAAACTGGCAATGTTTAACCTTATGTGGTAATAAATTAAGCATGTCCCATCTTCTCTCTTGCTTGTAACCATCCGCTATAATAAAATAAACATTTTCATCACTAAAGTGGAATTAGTTAAATAAAGCTTCATTCATTTCGACTTAGAGTTGTTGCTATATTATACTATATTAGAGCTACTGTTATATTGCTTGCAAAAAAAAATGGTGTGTGAAAAAGGATGGTTTTTCCCTTGACCCCACTATTATTTTAACTACCTTCATTCCGCAGCAATATTTTCAAAATATGTGAACCAACTACTATACAATATATATTATTTACTATTTATTTATGAAGGATAGAACGAGAAAATTTAAATGAACATGATTTTTCCGGACATTTTACATTTTCTTCTCAAATTATTTTATATCTCAGATTATATTTTGATTTAATTTTCCAATTCTTTTTTTTAAATAATTGTGATCTCGGATCAAGGATTCCTAATCCATAGAAATCCAAGGCCTGCAAATCCAGCAATTATAGCTTACTTTTCTACTTTTTTTTTTTTTTTTTTTTTTTTTGTTGAAAAGCAACTGGCGAGGATAACTAATTCTATTCTTTGGAATGATTAGCAAAACATTGGTGAATTATCAATTGATTCAAACTTTATAAAACGATGAATAATAAGGATTTCCTTATAGGCGATTCACATATTTTTATAATTTAGTAAATGTTTATAAATTCATGAATAAAAAAATTGTTTGTATTTCATTCTTTATAAATTGGTAAATGATAAATACTGACTTGTATTAGTTTTTGTTAGAATGTTGTAAAATATTATTATTTTTTTTTTTTTTACAAGGCCCCGGAGCCACTCTAGGTAGAGAGTAACATTAGAAGTCCATTTGTGTGTATAGGAGTGGAAGATAATTGTTTATCTTAGCCTTGAACAGGCAGCGATCGAGGAAACATCCTGTTGGGAGTCAGTTCCACAGGGCAGTGGTTTGCAGGAAGAAGCTGCTCGAGTGAAACTTACTTCTCTCTGATGGAATACGGAGGGAATGTGGGTGGTTTGCTACTATGTAAGTGGCATGGCGTGTTCTTACTGAGAAGGTTTGCTTTGGCAGGTATAGTGAAGAAAATGGCGAATTACCTTGTCAAACCAAATGACAGCGTGTTGCGTGTATTCTACGATGGAAAATGTGGTGAAAAAGAAAGTTACTTGCTAAAAAAAAAAGGGGGCACGTATTCTGCCTGATATATTGAAGACAGAATATTCAAATTAGAAAAAAAGTCAGTCACAGGAGTCACCATGAAAGTATTTTGATATGCTAATATTGTGCATCCTCTTCTAGTTGTCAACAAATGAAAAAAAAAATGCTTGGTCGATAAAAGCAGTTGGTGTTCTCGAATCGGAGATGAAAGATAAAATTGTGTATTTTGGCTACTGCATTCGTTGGTGACCGAGTTATTTTTTTGACTGGTTATGTGCATTGTGACATGGTGCGTGCGAATCAAGATTTTGAAATTTCTTTCTGCCCTTGATATTCTAGTCTGAACTTACAGTGATCAGTTCTCTGCATTGTGGAAGTAATCTGCAACAAATATTTTCCTTTGCAATCCAAGAACTCTTACAGTGGTACCAGGGAATATAGTTTATCCGAACACTTTCCATGGAAGTAGCAGTAGAGCAGCGAGAGGCTTGCCACATCCCGCCTCTGGGTGAGAGGTCGAAGAGTGGAGAATAATTACCGCAAGGGCTCAGGGATACTTTTAAACTCAAAAATCAAGGCCGGAGAGTGAGGCCTGGGCAGCTCCCAACCAAATATGACAACGGTTTTGGCATGATCTGGCTCTTGTAGAGGATAGCAGGAGGAATCCTGTTCTTACTGGAGTGGTACAGGGAGCTGGCCATTTTACCTGCATCCTTAGTAATTGATTGTATATCTGAGTTCCACTTGAGATCGGGTGTGAGTTTGAGGCCCAAAAGTCTTTTAAGGCATGGTGCTTCCCCGGGAGGACCTCTGTTCATCTTGATTGGTGGTAGTTTGGGGTCAGATCAGTGATGATGGAATGTTACTAGCATGGTCTTCGAGGCATTGAATGTAACAAGCCAGTTTTACCCTATTGGGTAGTTTGTGCTAGATTGGAAGGGAGATCAATTGCCAATCTCTGACCATTAAGAGTTTTAGAAGTGCAGCTGTATATGTTTACAAATGATCTGAGTATATTCTTAAGCAAATCATTTATGTAGATCAAAATGAGGGTTGGTCTGAGGAGTGACTCCTGGGGGATGCCTGCATTGACTGCTACGGCGATGCCATATTGCCAAATATTCACTTTTTTGCCGTCGCCTCCCTCTGTCTTTTTTACAAATACTTTCATGGTAACTGCTCTGGGGAGCTGCTTTCGCTGGTTCCAAAACTTCATGAATTTAAGCATTCTACTTGGCTGGCATCTCGCTCACACACTTTCACTGTCGAAACTGTTAAATGTAGCCGTCTCTTCTACTCCAATAGCTTCATGTCTCGCACATCTCGCCTGTGGAACTCCCTTCCCTTTTCCTGTTTCCCTGATAGCTATAATCTCCAACTATTCAAATGTAATGTCAATTGACATCTCCAGATGCCCTGATCTATCCCCTATCCTTCTCTTCATCCTTTACTCTATCACCCCTATTTGCTCTCACTTCAACTCTCTGTAACCCCTTGCATGCTCGTAGCTTCCCACCTTGCTTGGGGTTGAATGCTTAAAAAAATAAAAGTGGATAGACTCCATGGTCCAGTAAACCACACAAGAACTTCCATTAAATGTAGGGCCTTCAAGGTTAATTAACAATAAATTAATGTGCAAGTAAATTGTACAGATGTTAGCATGCATATATATATATATATATATATATATATATTATATTATATTATATTATATTATATTATATTATATATTATATTATATTATATTATATATATATTATATTATATATATTATATTATATTATATATATATTATATATATATTATATTATATATATTATATTATATATATATATATTATATTATATATATTATATTATATATATTATATTATATATATATATATTATATTATATATATTATATTATATATATTATATTATATATATATATATTATATATATTATATTATATATATATATATTATATATATATTTTATATAAATATATATTATATATATATATATATATATATATATATAATATATATATATATTATATATATAATATATATATATATATATATTATATATATATATATATTATATATATAATATATATATATATATATATTATATATATATATATATTATATATATATATATATTATATATATATATATATATATAATATATATTATATAAACTCCACCGTCCAGAAAAACCACACTAGAAAAGCTTCCACTAAATGTGAGGACCTCGTGGTTAGTTAACAATAAATTAATTCGCAAGGGAATTTTGCGGATGTTAGCAAAAAATTATTCTTGTAAATGATCTAATAAATATATAGTCCTTCATATTTTTGTTGATACTTCTTAAGAACAAAGAAAATATATAAATTCACTTTCTTTGTATGATGCAGAAACCTCCAGGTTTCTTTGTTAATGCATTTAATTACAATCAAGTATTTAGGTTATTTAAATAACAAACTCAATTTTTTCTGAAGTAATCACATGACCTTGTAATGTTTTAATTCCTTATTGTCATGAAAAAGAACACAGTTATTTAAACATGGTAAGGGACAGACATACTTACAGTTCATATATTATCTCTCCAACTTTTTATTTTCTCTGACTAATATTTTGGAGGTGGTTGTTTATCCATGGTGTCACATCTTTCATCCACATGTAATTATTTTTTGATACAACAAATACTAAAAGTAGAAATTGGAAATGATTTTACATAAAGGCATCAGGATTATTTATTGAAGAAATCTATCAAAACCTTCATTCACTCAAATGATTACATATAGACAGACACAGCAAATACTAGGTATTTATTCCGTCTCCCCACTAAGATGAGTTGTGACACAAGGTGTTTTTTAAGGTGGGGACCTGAGTGCATACACCTGGACCAGGAACAAAAATTGCCTGTGGCCCCTGCAACTGTTGGTTGCACTGGCCTTGGAAATGATTTTTTATTATAGAAAAGCATCAGAATTATTTATTGAAGAAATCCACCAGAACCTTCTTTCATTCAAATGATTACATATAGACTGACACAGCAAATACTAAAAGTATGTATAGAAGTTCATTGGAAATGATTTTTATTATAGAAAAGCATCAGAATTATTTATTGAAGAAATCCACCAGAACCTTCTTTCATTCAAATGATTACATATAGACTGACACAGCAAATACTAAAAGTATGTATAGAAGTTCATTGGAAATGATTTTTATTATAGAAATGCATCAGAATTATTTATTGAAGAAATCCACCAGAACCTTTCACTCAAATGATTACATATAGACTGACACAGCAAATACTAAAAGTATGTATAGAAGTTCATTGGAAATGATTTTTATTATAGAAATGCATCAGAATTATTTATTGGCATTCAGTACCTGTCATTCTTATCATAAAGTGATGAAGCCTGAAATATTGTCAGAAATGAAAATAAAGTCATTGTCAAGTGAATTTCAATCTGATTTAATCACAGCCAAATATTTGCATTCCTCTTATCAGTACACAATGACTTGACAGTTTTTGTGTCATTCCCTTGTTTAACTTTTATCTTTTATTTTTCCACAAGAATAGTTTTGATGATAGGACTAAAAAAATGTGATGATGACACCTGAAATTGAACCCAGTTTGATACTTCATCTCTGAAGTGTTATACATGCTTCTAATTAAGGCTTGTTTGAAAGAAAGAGAAAATGCCATTTGTTTTTTTATTTATTTTATTTTTTTATTATTATTATTATTATTATTATAATAATTATTATTATTATAATAATAATTATTATAATTATAATTATTATTATTATTTTTATTTCCTTTGATATCTGGCGTTTACACATTTCTTTCCGGGTCCCGCCCAGGGACCTAAGGTTAGAAATGGCATCATGACACTTTCCACTGCAAAAAAAAAAAAATAAAATAAAATAAAAAATAATTACATAGATAAAGCCCTTCGTAAAGTGTGAGCTGTACTTGTCAGAACAATTTTTTGTATCTCTTTGAGGCATGGACTTCCAGAGATCCCTTCAATCAGCCTACTGGAACCAGTCCAAGGGCTCCAACTATAACAGGAATTGTTGATATTCCCATGTGCGACATTTTTGAGATTTCTATTTCAAGGTCCTTGTATTTTGACAGTTTTTCGAATATCTTCAAATATACATTGCAGTCTGCAGGGACTGCCATATCAATAAGGAGGCACTTATTTTGTTTGTGGTCTTTAATAACAATGTCTCGGCGGTTGGCTTTGATTGTTCTGTCAGTGTGTATTGTGTAGTCCCATAGAATTGTAACAGGTCCTATCTCCGTAACCGGGTCAGGGTGGTGTTCGTACCAGTTTCTTTCAGTTTCCTTCCCACTATTATTATAATTATTATTATTATTATAATTATTATTATTCTATTTGTTCCTGAGTTAGCATTGCACTTTATCAATACATCATAAATAATGGACTGTTCTATTTCGATCATAAGGAAAGATGGATGCTGTTTGGTTTCTATGAGAAAAAGAAAGATGATAATGTTCTCATGTGTTTAGTGTCTGCTTCAGTGAAATGAAAATAATTTGTCGAATCTTTTCATTTGTATCCTTACTTCTTTAAATAATGATCTGCATTCATACTTAGGATTGTTATTACAATATTTTGTTAAAGATGTTAAGTTCAAATGTTTAAGCACACAATAGACGAATTACCGCAGACATTTTATAGTCTTAGAACTCACAAGGAGCTTATTTGATCATTAAACTAAGAATTAAGATTCATCAGAATATTCAGAATCAAAACTGTGAAATTTTTATAAGAATTTCTAGTCATTATTAGTTATTATTATTTAAAAGAAAAATAATTTTTGATTGGCATTTGTTTTGCAATCATATTCAGAGTCATAACAAATGGCCTATGGAAAATGAAGAATTGATTTTTCTTTTCTAATTAATTATACAAAAGACAGCTATGAACAAAGATCTTCACTATGCTTGTTATTTTATTATTTCTGTTCTGTATATACATTTCCTTCTGGGTCGCCATCAGACTTATGGTCAGAAATGGCTTCATGATTTTTTTTCTAAAAAATACCCTAAATAAACCCTGAGATCACATATATTTTGCATAGATAAAGCTCTTTGTGCTCACAGGTACAACTCACACCTTACAATCTTTTTTATTTCTTTAAGGTATGGGCTTCCAAGAATTCTTTCAATGAGTCTATCGGAACCTTTTCCAATCAATCCGAGTGCTCCAACAATGACTGAATTATTGATGTCCTCATGTGCAACATTTTTTAGATTTCCATTTTCAAGTTCCTTGTATTTTGATAATTCTTTGAAGATCTTCAAAGATACATTGCAGTCTGCAAGGAATAGCATGTGAATAAGAAAGCACATTCTGTTTTTCTGATTTTTGATCATGATGTCTGGGTGATTAGCTTTCGATTGTTCAATCTGTGTGTATTTTATTATTACCATTATTCAAATCATTCGGAAGACTAGGAATCTTAAAATGATCATTTAATATTTATTTGTACTTCTAGAAAATTTATGCAAAGAAACTAACTTCAGAAGTATGATTAGAGGCTAGGAAAGGTATATTTTCCTGCCCCCCCTTCTCCTCCCAGAAGAATTTGTAATGGCCCACAATTGGTGTTGTCTTTGGCGCAAGAAGGTTGAGGTTGTTTACAGATTATGACTTGCCATCATATGTTGATTATATGATATATGTATCTGTGTTCTAGTAGGAAGCATATGTTAGGATATTCATTTCCGAAAGATGATTAGAGTGGTTAGATAGCAAGACTGCAGACTGACCTTTTTTCTCATAATCATCTTGGAACCAACTCAAAAAAATCTTCAATCATTCCAAAAAATGTTTTAAATGCTCTGAAATCAAAATGTTACATTTTAACTTGGTTATCATTTACAGTTGTTAGTAGAATAATAAAATTACCCCCTGAGCAACCTATGTTACCCCTGCCTCCTCCCAGTGGATCATATTGTACTCCTATATGAGCGAGGTCTCAGATCAGTACAATATTTCTGACACAAGAAGTTTTGTTGTCTTGATTTCTGAGTAGATGAGACATGTACACTCAGGGTATCATACCTAGATCTTCTTTCCTGGATTATTTTTCTCTTCATTAAGGATACTGGAGGTAATTGTTTTCTGGGTTTTTGGTGTTTTCTTCCTGATATGAGTCTGAACCTATGAGTAACTTTAAAGGAGACTATCCTATGAGCAGGTGTATAATATCGAGGCTATAGTACTGCCATTTTGGGTTCTCTGGTGGGGCCTCTCGATGAAGGATACTGTTATGTCTGTACCTCTCGACAGTTCAATCTAGGTGGCTGATGCATTAACTCATGTTCGTGTGACTCTCTCACTTTCTAGTTTTCTAATTAACACAGATTTCTAAACATGACCACAACTAAAATGAAAAAACAAATAAGTCAAATCCAACCTCACAAAAACAGAAGTAGACCTTAGGTTCACCCTCTCCTACGCCAATGTGAGGGTTCTACGTGGCAATCTTCCAGAAGTGAAACTGACTCTTCTTGATACCAAACCTGACCTATTCCTGTCCAAAAATGGTATTGATACTGCTATCTTAGTGCATGAACTCATAATACATTGCTACTCACCCCTAATAGCTAAACATAACCATCAAAATCCCCACAGAGTTTGCACCGATATTAAGAATGAGTTTCCATGTGGCAGATACCCAAAAATCAAGGACACTGATTTCTTATATATGTGTGCTTCTACATGGCACTTATCCACAGTAGCACATTTTGTTTTCATCCTGTTTCAGCCTTCGACAAAAAATCTGAAACGATTGATAATATCCTCATTGAATATCTCTCAGTTTGCTTTCATATTTGTAGTGTCTTCAGTATTCATGACAAAGAGTGGTTAGTCCACGAACAAAACTGATGAAGAAGGAAGATACAATAGAGACTTATCTGTTGCCTACAAATTAAACACAGATGATTGAGGAAGCCACTAATGTTCCTGATGCAACAGGACCTCAGGTGAACCTCTTTGACCTCTTCTTCACATCTTGTCCTGAAAAATGCTTTGCTGAAGTTTTATCCCAGTGGGTACTTCAGATCATTCACTAGTCAGTGTCAGAGTTGATGCCAAACCAGAGGCATTTCCTGATGTGCCATAGAATTATTTTTCAGTACACGAAAGCTGAGTGGGGCAGCTTCAGATCTTACATGGTGGAAGCACCTCTCTCGGTCTTCTTTAAATATACATTCCTCCAAAACCGCAGCCTCTGCCAAAACTGCTTCTCTCACATGTCTCGCTTGTAGAACTCTTTTCCGTCTACTTTGCTTTCCAGTCAGATTTGATGCAATGTCAATTGTTATCGGCTGTCTTCTTGATTTGTTTTTTTTTTTTATTGTTCTCTCTTTTTAATAATATTTTCTTTTTCTCATATTCTTTCACACTCAGTAAGCCCTTGTGTCTTAGAGGATTTATTGGCTTCCTTAGGGTGAAATGATTAAAAAAAAATTAGCTCTTTCCTTATTAGGAAACCTTTGGCATCCATTAACTGAGCAGCCAGTGCTACTGTTGATTGAAATTTATGAAATCTTTCTGTTAAAACAATTTTTCAGTATCTATCTATATCTCTGAGATGTGGTATCATGATTACTTGCATTATTTACATTATTCAGACTGTTAATCTCATCTCCATTTCGTTTCGTATATCAAGGACACATGGCCCAGTGGATAAAGTTGTTGGTTAGATCCAATGACTAGACCAAAAAAAGTTGTGAGTTCAATACCAGGCCACGTCAATGGTGAACCAAAACTTGGAGAGTTGAGTTAAATGGAAATAACATTTGGAAGAGGCATGACATGTGGAACTAGAATAATCTACCCCGGTGGACGAAATAAAGGGTTTGGTTTGAAATTCCAATCGCCTGAAGAAAGCCAGAGCATACAACGGACGAAATGTCATGAATATGGCAATGAAGATGAGGATAATCATTTGAATAATGTAAATAATGCAAGTAACAATTTTTCAGGAAAACAGATTTATCAAATTCACTGTTTTCATTATGGATGTGTGTTTCCTTCCTAACTTTTTGTTTGAAGCTGTGTGGAACATCAGCATCTTGTGTCAGTATTTTGTCTTCATTAACAATCCTCAAGTACTGTGTCTGTTGTTATTTGGTAGGGGTTCCTTGTGATTCTGTCGTGCCAGTTTATGAGGTTTGAAGATGGATGGTCCTTGCTACAGGATTCATTCGCTTGAAGCTATTTTTAATTATTGATCTGAGAAAGTGGTTGTATACAGCTGACATTTTAGATATTTCCGACTGAGTTTGCTGTCATATGAAGGTCTTGACCTGGTGTAGCTATTTAAGATGACTTGTGGTTTTAGGTTTAAAGTTTTGGTTTTGTAGCAAATTGTGGTGTTGGGCGAAACTACCCCCAGTTTGATAAATGGTGATAAGTAATACAAATATCTAAATTTCAGTCTTTCAACTATGATTTATCATTAATGTTTCATTCTTCTTTTATGAGCCATGTCCCTTCAGCTTGTGGTTGATTTTGGTCCTCCACTACTTTCTGCTCTTAGCAATGTTCATCTTTTTGCTATCTCTCCTAGTCCCTGTTCTGCCAACCATTTACACAAGCTTGTTAGATAGTTTATTTGCTGCTTTTCTCTGTCCCTCTTACCTTCTGTGAGTGTTAAATTTTCCAAGCCCTCTTTCCTCATTATTTAGTCTTGAAATTTCAACTCTTTCAGATCCTAAGTGCCTTTTTGTTTTTGAATGTGTTTTTTGTTTCCATTTTCATTAAATCTTTGCTGTTACTAACATGTTCAGTCCATAGTATTCTCAGCATCCTTCTGTAGAACCACATTTTTGTTGCTTCAAGTCTCTTAATTCATCTTTGAGGAGATTGTTCAACATTCGCTGCCATATAGGAAGACTGATATTATGTAACAGTTCCGTACTCTTTTCTTTGTTTCTGACAAAAATTTCCCATTTCTTAATACTTTGCTTAACTTTTTGGAGGATCTTTTGCTATTCCAATGAGATTCAAAACCAATACTTTCATTGGATAAACAATTTTGTCCAAGGGACCATCAGATAAACAGTTTTGTCTCAGGGGACCATATCTGATAAACAATTTTGTCTCAGGGGACCATATCTGATAAACAATTTTGTCTCAGGGGACCATCAGATAAACAATTTTGTCCCGGGGATGATCTGATAAACAGTTTTGTCTCGGGACTATCTCATAAACAATTTTAATCCTGTTACCAAAATTTATTAAAGCATAGTTTTTTTTTTTTGTTTTTTTTTTAAAAACTTTATCTTTTATAATTGTTAGCAACCTAATAAAAACTCCAGTAAACTGTTTAGGAAATACATATTTATTTTGTTCCATTCAATCTTTAATCATTTGATTTTAATGCTGGTAGTAAAGGTTGTTAAAAAAAAAAATGTTGAAGTAAAATATTAAAATTTTAAAATTGAATAAATGCAAAACAAATGAACTTTTTACTGTAGATTAATAAAAGTCACAACTTTAAGCATTTTGGTTAAATCATTTTGAATAATTTTATAGAGAAATATTCTTATAAATCATTCATTCATTTTTATCACACTTTTAAGAATTGCATTCAGTTTCTATATAAAGTATATTAGTGTGTGTGTTCCAATTGTTCACATAAAAAAAATGTCATGATTAAATTTTTCATATTTCTTTATCATTTTCGTATTTCTCCTTTGCAATTTTGTTTATGATAAACAGAAAACATAAAGGTTGTTTATTAATGATTCATTTAAGTTTTTTTCACCGAACTTTGAGAGAAAAAAAGAATTCTTTTGCTCTGTTTATTAAAGCCAAATTAGTTCTTACAATTAGAACCTCTAATGTTTTTCACATTTAGAGATAAGACAAATATTTAAATTTCTGTAATGTAATCAATCTTGACCTGGCATCTCGACTTCAGTCACTTTCTCACCATTGTAATGTTGCTTCTCTCTGTCATTTCTAAAAATATTTACATGGCAATTATTCTGATGAGCTTTCCTCTTTGGTGCCTCAACTGCATGAATTTAAACATGCTGCTAGATTGGCAACTAGATCTTATCGTTTTACTGACAAACTCATAAGATGCAACCATCAGTTCTATTTTAATAGTTTCTTTTCTTACCCCAACCCTGTCCGTGGAACTGCCTTCGAATTTCTTGCTTCCCTGCTGCATAGAATTCTTCAAAAATTTAAATGCAATGTTAATCGCCATCTTTTGTCTTTGTGAAATCTGATCTTATATTGTTCTTCCTTCTGATTAAAGTCTTCTCATTCTCTTCCACTCCCAGTAACCCCTTCCGTCTTAGTGGCATTCGTCCTTCATCCATTGTTCTTCATTTGTTCATTTGTGTTTCAGTTGGTTTTTAAAGGAGTGTTTATGATTTATTTCCTTCGTGTGTGTGTGTGTGTGTGTGCTCCATTTATTAAACACCTGAGAAATTTTGTAAGAAGTCTATATATTTTATTAAGAAATTGCTTTTAGAATAAATATGATAGAATTTTATTTTCCCAAATAATTTATATTTGTTGCTTTGTTTATTAAAGCCAAATCAATACTTACAATCAAGTGATAATCTGAGGGGGACAATGTCTGATGAATATGGCAGGTGAGGTAGGACTTCCCATTTAAGTGTTTCCAAGTAGGTTTTCACCCATTTTGCAACATGTGGCCTGGCATTATCATGTTACAAAATCACTTTGTTGTGTCTCTGCTCGCATAGTGGTCATTTTTTCTTCAACACTCAGCTCAAATACACTAATTGTAGTTAATAGCAATTTCTTGTGACGGTTTTGGTATTCAGCTTTGCTGCTGATGTTGATGCATGGCCGGGATTACTACAGAATCTTCTACACTTAGGGTTGTCATAGTGTATCCACTTTTCATCACTGGTTACGATATGATGCAAAAAACCTTTGCTTTTCTGCCGTTAAAGTAGCTGTTCACGTATGACAAGACACCATTCGATGTCTCCCGGCTTCAACTCGTACGGCACCAATGTTGTTTGTTGCTTTTGAATCATTCCTAATGCTTTCAAATATTTCTAAACTGTTGTGTGATCAACTCCTAATGAGTCTGCAAGTTCAGCTTGCACCTAACATGAGTCTTCATGAAGTAATGCGTCCAATTCTTTGTCTTCAAACTTTTTCGGTGTGCCAGAGCGTTCTTTATCTTCAACATCAAAATCATTATTTTTGAAGCATCTAACCCAATCTCTGCCTGTTGTTTCCATAAGTCTCAACAAGAATTCTGTGTGCTTCAGCTGCAGATTTCTTTTGAATAAATTAGTGCAGTAAAATTCCTTGTAAATACACTTTCTTTAGCACAAAATCCGAAATGTTTAACGCTATGAAAACAAAGTTGTTTATACTTCGGCGAAATGACATACACTAAATTTCAAGCTGGCTTATAGTACTTCCTTATAGATGCATTACCATCTGAAACTACATGTATGCAGTTCTGGGAACACCATCTGTTAGAAAACAGCAAGAACTTATTCAAAGTCCTAATTCTTACACACATGCATACACAGGCACATGTACACTTGTCTGTGCTTTCTTATAAACTAGTGCTTAAATGGTAATGTTATTTTTTCTATTTTCAAGGTATTAATTATGGTTGGTTGGATTTATAGAGTGTTTTCTTTGCTTTTTGAATATGTATATGGAGTGTATATACTCCTATACACTCAAGCATGCACCCGCATTACAGATTTAAAAATGTAGGGACATTTTTTTTTTTTTTTTTTTTTTTTAAGATCCCTTTTGACCAACACATCATCAAAAAAATACATTGGTGATGCTGATAGACAAAGAAAACATAATTGACACTGTGAGGAAATATAAGGAGGAGAAAAAGGGACCACAACTAAAATATAAATTTATTAATAAAACGAGGGGAGAAAAGAAAAAAGGGGGTAACTATACGAGCAATGGGGTAATAGAAATGGTTCTATGTGAGTATAAAATGGAAAAAACTTTACTCACATACCTCTTAAAAGACAAAGAGCAAACAAAATGCTCTTTCTGTCTGCACTGAGAGGATTGATGTAACTTAATGTCGACCGCTTCTTATAAATGCAAATGTTGAGTGGACCAAACTCTGCACAAAACGGTGAATGAATCGTTTCTGTATTCTGCTACACAATCTGGATTATCCAGCAAGTGTTAACTGATAGCCAAGTCATTCACAGACTGAATATCATGTATACTACTATTAGAAGTACCCTGTCTTATATTGGCAGGAACATGTTGACCAATCCGGGTTTCAAGTCACTGGTTGGTCCATCCAACATAGCTTTGTACTGACATTTTATAGACAATAGAATTTACTTTGAAGTTATGACAGAACATCTTTGACAAAATACGGATAGGTCCCAAAGGCAACCTGTAACGTAACTGCCAAAAAAATGGATGTGACAAGCTGACACTCTGTTGGCTAGTATCTGACTTCCTGCTTAGTAAGGCAATTTCCAAATATATATATATATTATTTTTTTTTTTTTAAGACATTATTTGCTTCTGGAATAAATATGATAGAATTTTGGTTTCCCAAAATGTTCATCATTTATAGTTGTTAGTTGCATGAAAAAAAAATCCAATAAACAGTCTCGGAAATAAATATTTATTTTGATCCATTCAATCTTTAATCATTTTTTTCTTTTATTAAAAGTAAAAAATAATTAAAAAAAATTTAAATATTAAAGTTCTCCAATGGAATAATTACAAAAACAAATTAGTTAAATTTTGATTTGATGTTTACAGCTTATCAACTCTTTGTAGGTTATTTAAAGGCAGAAAACACTTTTAGATTACATAATATTTTTTTTTCTAGATAATAATGATTTAGTGATAAAATTGTTACTAATTAACGCATAGCTAGGAGGTAAGTGGTAGATTCATGTCTCTCCTTAAGGGTATTTGCCCATGTGATTATAATGAACCCAACTGGAATTGGAACTTGGCTCTTTGATTAACAATTCCAAGCCCTTATCCATTAAACCACCTGTACATCCAAGCATACAGCTCCTGATATTCCCAAGCAATCACCTGTCTAAGTATTGACAAGGTGTGATGTTGCTTAACTTCAGTGTTTGTATCGGAACTGGTGTTTCAATATGATGTGGCTGTAGGCCATTTTTACTTAAATATCTCGGTTAAATCACCTTGATTAATTTTACATGGAAGTGTCCTTATTAATTATCATACTCCCAGTAATTTTTTTTATCAAACTTTAAATTTCATTTTATATTGTGATATATTCATTCATTTTCTATATAAAGAATATTAGTGCATTCCAGCTGTTCACAATCAAATGATTATAAAGTCTTTATCTAAAAAAAAAAAAATGACAAGATTAAATTTTTTCCAAATTTCTTTATCATTTTTTGATTTCCTCCTTTGTTTTTCAGTTCCGTTTTTTGATAAACGAAAAACATAACACGTAAGTGGTATTTATTAGCTAAATTAGTTCTTACAATTCGATAATTGTGTTTTTCTCATTTGGAGTTAAATAAATCAGAAACTTAAATGTAAACCATTCAAACCTTCTATTTTCATTCAGGTTTCATTTAAGGAAATCATCCCGACAAATATACAGAAATTTTAAATCTCTACTTGTCCTGACACATGAGAATTCTACACAAAAAAAAAAAAATGGATATTAAACAAATGATCACTATCTATAAACACACACACACACCCAAACACACACATGGCAATAATAATTTTGAAGCTAGTAAATACACACACACGTATATATATATATATATATATATATATATATATATATATATATATAGGATTGGTGTATATGGAATAAATTCCAATAACCAAAAAATACCATTCTTAAAAGAGTGCTCAATACAGAGTAGAGCAGTAAACTTGCAGAAATTAGAAAAAAATCTCTTTATGAACAGAAAAAAGGGTCTTAATTGACATTATTTACATTGTTTGGACTGTTGTCCTCATCTTTATTGTCATGTTCACTATGTTTCAGCTGTTGTATGCTCTGTACTTCTTCGTGTGATTGGAATATCAAACTGGATCTTTTATTTCATCCACCGGGGTAGATTGTTCTAGTTCCATGTGACATGCCTCTTCTGGATATCTTCAAGTTTTGAAGTCTATATTGGATTAAATATTCTATTCTATGTACCATAACCCTTCAGGATGTAGGCAATCATGGTTCTCCACAATTTCCTGTCCTTTGAAGCTTTTCATAAATTTTGTATTTTTCTACAAAACCTTGTTCTGCCACCTACTTAAGCTCACTAAGTAGGTTATACATTCTATTCTTTTGTCCCTCTTGCCTTCAATCTGTCATGTGAGTATCAGATTTTCCAAGCCTTCTTTCCTCACCCTAGAAATTTCAATTGTCTTTTCCTGATGTTAAGTATAAGTTTCCTTCTTGTTGCCATTTTCTCTAAAACTTCATCGTTGGTCACATGTTCATTCCATGTCATTCTAAGCATCCTTCTGTAGAACCATATTTCTGTTGCTTCAGGTCTCTTCTTTATATGTGAGGAAATTGCCCAGCATTCATTATCATATAGGTGGACTGATATTACATAACAGCTCAGCACTCTTTTCTTTGTTTCTAATTAAGGTTTATATCTATAAATCATTAATATCTAACTTGAGTTATATTTGTTTGAGATATGGTAAAATCTTTTAATTTCTGTTTCAACACAGTATTCCAATCTACTCCAGTTTTACGTTATTTTAGTTTAGTATATATACAAAATAGACTGAAGTCATTTTAATATGAAACTCTTGTTCATAACAGATGTGCACAAAGCATTTTTTTAAAGGAATTCTTGCAACCTTTAAAGAATAATCGGTTTCATGAGTTAAAGTATAATAATTTGATCCTTTTAGCTACTGATATGATTGACACCCATGTAGAAAAAGGTAACTTTATCTATTCTGCTAGATGGGTTCGCAAATGGTTCCTTTCGAAGTTTCATCTTCTAAGTGGTATTCCAATTTGACTGAAGAGTCATGGGAAATAAAGCAGGAGATGGGACTTTTTGGAGATCACTTGGCAACAAAACCAAAAATAGGGTATATCTGGTTGCTGATCTATATTAACAGTCATGCTTGGGGAGAGTTCTGGTCCACCCTTGTCGGGAGACAGACATGTCCTGTGGTTCCTGTGTGCCATCCATTTGTATTGCCAGTGCCCATGTTGGGATGTATAGATGAACAAAGAGTTTATAGGGTGAAGAGCTGAACTGTTAGACAAACACAGTAGAAGTTGTCCAAAGTATTACCTACTTATCCACCCAGATGAGCATACAAAGACCTGAATAAAACTCCTATTTTATAATATGGGAAACAGGGTTTGCATTTGTTTCATTTTTTTGTCTTGTTAACTTGTGAGTATATAGTGGGCCCTTTCCCAGGTTTCAGTGTACACTGACAAAATTGAGAATTAAAATGCAGTTTGTGGCAATCATTGGCTGGTTGGTGGAAAACTTGGGTAACGTTAGTGTAGTATATTTATGCTACAAACTGAATTTTCTGTCTTAACTTCCTCAAGCTAATGCCTCTTCTTTTTTTTTTTTTCTCATGTTTAATACAGCCAATCAGGTCGTGTGAAATAGGTCAGGCCAGTTTCCGTTCTGTTGCACCATCTGGTGGCCACCTGAAGATAAAAGAAGTAAAATCCTGGGCAAACTTAGAATTTCATATCTACAAAAAAATGGTGTGATAAACGGATGGTTTTTTCCATGACAACACTATTATTTTAACTACCATCACTCCTCGGCAATGTTTATTTTAAAAAGTAATGATCAGAATTATAATAAAACCTAAACATAAGAAAGTGAATATATACATTTTTTATTTTTTTTTTTGTTGATATTTTACAACAAAAATATTAAACACTATTAAATAGATTGTTTATCAACATGAATAATTTTCTATTTAAAACATACTAATGCAATTAAAACTAATGCAATGCAATATTGATCATTTACCAATTTATAAAGAAATAAAACAATCTTTTATTCATAAATTTATAAACATTTACTAAGTTCATAAAATATATGAAGCAACTATAAGTAAATCGTTATTTACAATTTTATAAAATTTGAATCAATTGGCAATTAGCCAATTTTTTGCCAACCCTTCCAATAAATAATCTAATAAATAATGTAAATAAAGAATCTAATAAATAAATAGTTTATTATTTTAGTTGTCAAATTTCAAGAACAAAGAAAATGTATGAATTCACTTTCATCATATATTTAGGTGTTATTCCAATTGTAATCATCATTTTTTTAAAAGAATAAATATTGCTGAGGAGTGACGGTAGTTAAAATAATAGTGGTGTCAAGAGAAAAACTGTCCTTTTGACACTCTGTTTTTTGGTCAACACTGGATGAACATGTTGATACTTCTGAGAATGGTATACGTCGGTAGTTGTGGTAGTGAAATGTATATTCACAATCTTACTGATAACCTGTTAAATGAACAACAGTAAATAATACAATCTTTTTAGATGTAAACATAAAGTTTGTCATATAATACAATTGTACAGTACCATCCGTGTGCAAACTATATATAGATAAAAAAATACTGTAAGTACACAAAAATAGGAAGATGTGTAAAACAAGGCTGCGTCTTCTCATTGGATTTATTCAAACCTTACAGCAAGGCAGTCTTACGAGAACTAGAAGTCCTACCAGGATTTCACAATCTTAACAATATATGTAGATGACACAATGTTGATAGTTGACATGAAAGAAAACTGCAGGAACTCTTAGGATTATCAATTGTAAGAATGTCATCAAGTTTTCACTTACCGACATTTTTACAATTGATAATCCAAGTTCTGAATAATTTTTACAATTGATAATCCAAGCTCTGAATAATTTTTAAAATTGATAATCCAAGCCCTGAAATGGAGATGTCAAAATCAAGCAAGTGTGAAAATTTAAATATTTTGGAAGTGTTTTAACGGTGACACTGAAATCAGAAGATGCATTGGCATAGCAAAAGATGCCTTCCAAAAGCTAAACAAAGTATTAAGAAACATGCAGATGAAGAGGAAACTTGAAACAAGCTATAGTTCTACAGAAGGTTGCTGAGAATACTATAAACAAAGCACGTAAGCAATGAGGAAGTTTTATCGAAAGAGAAAAAAGTCTGCTTATATTTAGAATCAGAAAAAGAAGTTAAAATTTTTGGGATACATAATGGGGGAAGATGGCTTGGAAAATCTGACACTCACAGGGCATATCAAATGCAAGACAGGTTGAACAAAACAGTGGGTAACCTACATTGTGTAAATGGATGGCTCGAACAGGGAGAGGAAGGGATAGTAAAAAGACAAAGTTACGATGTTGTGGAGAGCCATGATTGTTCACATCCTGAAGGCACACTGCACACAGAAGAAGGAATATAGTAGCATTCTCCCTTATTGAGGTCTAAAAAGCAAATGACCTGTTGATCTAGTGGGGGGTATAAGCATGTGACCCGGTTCGCCTCCCCCACCTCCCAGGTTGACGCTTTGTGAATAAGTAAATAAAATAATGTGAAATTCCTTTGTTCCTTTTCTCTGCCAAGACATTAAATTGAAACTTGTATGCTTAATAATTGCTGCTACACATTCACAAAATTTCTAAGATTTTAGAGCACTGAAAATGTTGTTTGTATACTTTTTGTCTGGATAGAAAATGGAACACCATAGAGGAGCCTTTAATTAAGAAAGAAAAGAACATCAGGCGTTAGACTTGAAAGTTTCAACCATTTAATTACACCACAGGTAATGTCAAGACATATACACTGGCTAAGTTGAAGAGCCAGACAAGTGACATTAGGTTTAAAGCTCCAAGCCTCCACCAACAAATTCAACAAATGACCTTGTGGATAAGTGTTGGTTAAGTAGATCGAATCTCTGTCTGAATTTCTTGGATGAGGAATTATAATTATTTACCTGATTTCCTTATTTTTAATCTATTCAACCTGAGCAAGGCTATAAAGCCACTAAGATGTAAGGTACTGCTGGAAGTGAAAGAGAATGAGAAGACTTTAGTGAGGAGAAAGGACAATAAAAGAACAGGGTTCAGGAAGACAGAAGATAGCAATAATGCTACTAAGATGGCTGAAAAGTGAAGGTAGTTAAAAGAGCTATATCCTGGGGAAAAAACTGACCTTTTGATACTCTGTTTTTTTGTTTTTTTTTTTTTAACATGAAAGTCCATGGTTTGCTAATTTTACATTGGCTATTTTGTCGCCTATGATTTTATTTTTCTCAATTTAGTAAGAAGAGAAAGACAAATGTTTAAATGTCTCTTTTCATGTTAATCTGTTGTGGAATTTATTTTTCTAAATTCTAACTTTTCCGAAAGACTTGTATACTGCAGTTGTCTGATTACTTAACGTTTAACATCCGTGGCAGAACAGTATTGCTTTGGTCAGTTCATCCTGAAACACATTGTTTTTTATTCGGGTTTTAAGAATAGACATTTTACATTGTAAATATACAAGGTCTGATCAAAAAGTATCAGGACTGGTGCTATAAGACATAAACTACAGCACACATTAATTCAGTCTTTAATCTCTTTCGGAGTTGTCCCCATCTGAATTTACACACTTTATCCTGCACCATTTCAATTGATGAAAGCATTCCTGGAACTGCTTTTTGGGGATAGTGAGCAGCTGCGTCTTTTCTTGGATTTCCATTAGGTCTTGAATTCCCTTGAAGTGGGATTTGATTTTGGAAGACGAAAAAGTCGCAGGGGGTGAGAACTGGCGAATATTGTGGTTGTCTGATATGGGGAATGTAGTGTTTGGCCCAGACGGCTACACGAGCCATAGTCACTGATGAAACCTCCTTGGTGTGGTATGGGACTGCCACACTCTACACACTTACAGTCCAAGCAGTGCTATAAACAACAGAAGCAAGCAAGAACGTCGTAACTTAGTGTGTATGTGCAACACAGTTCAAAGTCATTCTGTGCCAAGCAGCTTCAATCTGCGTACTTTAGCTAAGTATTTATACAATGACTAAAAAAGGGAAGACAAAATGACTACCTAATAATCAGGATATTTTTTTTTTCTGATCAAATCAGATTATGCACTTTCTCTGACACTGTAACTAATGTCTGCTCAGCATTTTTTTTTTTTTTTTTTTTTTTTTTGTTACAATGATGTTCACCCTGCACAAATCCCAAGAGCTACTCAAGGTAGAGGATTACAGAGTAAGAGCCACAATAGGCATATGTGGGGAAGATAATGGTTAACCATGAACAGATTAAGATTTTAGTGATCGGGGAAAGCATCCTTTTGGGAGTTGGTTTCACAAAGCAATGGTTTGCAGGGTGAAGCTGTTCAAGTGGAATTTACATCTCACTAATGGAATATGAAAGGAATGAAAGTGGTTTTGCTACAATGTGTGCAGCATAGAAAGGTTAAAACAGGTGGAGCTAAGGGCTGCAGTTCATCTGAACACTTTCCACAGAAGTAGTAACAGAGCAGTTAGAGGTTTCCGATGTTTTGTCTATGGGAAAGGGGTTGTAGAGTGGAAAATAATTCAACACCCACAAGGACACAGACGCTGTTGTACTTTTTTGAGACTGGAAAGTGAAGTTGGAGGTGCTCCCCCTATATATACAGCAGCAGTAATTCCTTTTTTTGCCCTGATTTTGGCTTTTGTAAAGGTAGAGTATAGTAGAATGAGTCCAGTATTTATTTGAGCGGGTGTAAATCAAGGCATATGTAAACTTGTTTACATTTGTTTTCAAGGAAGTTATAACCTCTGTAGTGAGCTTGGGTAAGTGGATAGCAGAACAAGGTTTAGGAGAGATAACAAAAAGCCAAAATTTATTAAGTGCTACAAAGGACAGAAAATTGTGGAGAGCCTCGATTGCCAATGCCCTGAAGGGACAGGGCACATGGAAGAAGGCAAGTGTCTTTCTACCATGGCCTTGTTTTCATTTGCTTTGCTTTTGCCAACTCCGATCCAGTCCAGAACAGCACCACAATGTGTTGCTTCAGCCAGCCTGTTCTGAAACACAATATCACACAAATCAAACTAACCTTGATTTTTTTTTTTTTTGACCATTTCACCCCAAGCAAGGCAATAAAGCCACTAAGATGCAAGGAGTTAGTGAGTGTGTGAGAGAATATAACTAAAAGAAAAAACATTATCACGGAGCAAGAATAAAAGGACAGGAATTAAGAAGATAAAAGAATGACGATTGACATTGCATTTAAATTTCTGAAGATCAAAGCTGACTGGAAAGCATGAAGCTGGAAGATAGTTCCACGAGTGAGAAGTGTGATAGAAGAAAAGGTTAGTGTAGAACTTAGGGTTTCATCTAACCATTGCAACTGTAAAATTGCTACCAATCTGGTACTGCACTAAAATCCAGAAAGTCTATGTACCATAGTGGAAAGTTTATCAGAACAGTTACCATGAAAGTATTTATAGAAAAGGCACAGGGAAGCTACATTACGGCAACAGGAAAGTGACTGAAGCTGAGATGCCAGGTCAGGACCAATAACATTGCGGATTCTTCTTTGGATTTTATCAAGGATCTTTAAATACATAGCAGCGGCACCAGACCAGATATAGCAGCAATACTCAAAGCCTGGAAGAACGGTAGACTTCATTTGCCGATTTGATAAGATTGAATCAAATTAGAATTTGACTAGAAACCCCATAATCCTTCTTATCTTCAAATTGTCATGACTTCTTGCGAGAGATAGGGAAGTGGTTTTCTGTTTCTTTCTCTATTATTTTGAATTCAGAGTTTTCATACTCCCTTCAGGATCAATGACCTTGCAAATTCTTCTTTGGATTTTATCAAGAATCTTTAAATACATAGCAGTGGCACCAGACCAGATATAGCAGCAATATTCAAAGCCTGGAAGAACGGTAGACTTATAAATGTGTAAGATTTATATTTGTTTTAAAGTAATGGTTCCCAACATTTTTTTGGCCATGCCCCACCCAAGCATCTGTAAAATTCTGATACACCACCTCTGACAGATGTAATTCTTATTATTTAAAAAGTGAACTCCTATTGTATTAACAATATAACTATATACATTGCATATTATATACAGTAAATATGTAATTACACATGTGCATATATACACACAAATATGTTTATACTGTAATAATGGTAATTCCTCGTTCCAGGTAACCTTCATTTGTCGATTTGATAAGATTGAATCAAATTAACATTTGACTAGAAACCACATAACCCTTCTTATCTGCAAATTGTCATGACTTCTTGCGAGGGATAGGGAAGTGTTTTTTTTTGTGTCTTTCTCTATTATTTTGAATTCAGAGTTTTCATATACCCTTCAGGATATAAGTGATCATGGTTCTCCACAATTTCTAATATGTTTTAATAATAAGCTACTTTGCTGCATATATATTAAGAGAAAATAATTACCATTAATGCTAGAAAATATTTTGTCATTCTTTATTAACTCATTTTTTATGCAGTCCATTATATTCATTAAATTCAGAGTTTTCATACACCCTTCAGGATATAAGTGATCATGGTTCTCCACAATTTCTAATATGTTTTAATAATAAGCTACTTTGCTGCATATATATTAAGAGAAAATAATTACCATTAATGCTAGAAAATATTTTGTCATTCTTTATTAACTCATTTTTTATGCAGTCCATTATATTCATTAAATTCAGAGTTTTCATACACCCTTCAGGATATAAGTGATCATGGTTCTCCACAATTTCTAATATGTTTTAATAATAAGCTACTTTGCTGCATATATATTAAGAGAAAATAATTACCATTAATGCTAGAAAATATTTTGTCATTCTTTATTAACTCATTTTTTATGCAGTCCATTATATTCATTAAATTCAGAGTTTTCATACACCCTTCAGGATATAAGTGATCATGGTTCTCCACAATTTCTAATATGTTTTTATAATAAGCTACTTTGCTGCATATATATTAAGAGAAAATAATTACCATTAATGCTAGAAAATATTTTGTCATTCTTTATTAACTCATTTTTTATGCAGTCCATTATATTCATTAAATTCAGAGTTTTCATACACCCTTCAGGATATAAGTGATCATGGTTCTCCACAATTTCTAATATGTTTTTATAATAAGCTACTTTGCTGCATATATATTAAGAGAAAATAATTACCATTAATGCTAGAAAATATTTTGTCATTCTTTATTAACTCATTTTTTATGCAGTCCATTATATTCATTAAATTCAGAGTTTTCATACACCCTTCAGGATATAAGTGATCATGGTTCTCCACAATTTCTAATATGTTTTAATAATAAGCTACTTTGCTGCATATATATTAAGAGAAAATAATTACCATTAATGCTAGAAAATATTTTGTCATTCTTTATTAACTCATTTTTTATGCAGTCCATTATATTCATTAAATTCAGAGTTTTCATACACCCTTCAGGATATAAGTGATCATGGTTCTCCACAATTTCTAATATGTTTTAATAATAAGCTACTTTGCTGCATATATATTAAGAGAAAATAATTACCATTAATGCTAGAAAATATTTTGTCATTCTTTATTAACTCATTTTTTATGCAGTCCATTATATTCATTAAATTCAGAGTTTTCATACACCCTTCAGGATATAAGTGATCATGGTTCTCCACAATTTCTAATATGTTTTAATAATAAGCTACTTTGCTGCATATATATTAAGAGAAAATAATTACCATTAATGCTAGAAAATATTTTGTCATTCTTTATTAACTCATTTTTTATGCAGTCCATTATATTCATTAAATTCAGAGTTTTCATACACCCTTCAGGATATAAGTGATCATGGTTCTCCACAATTTCTAATATGTTTTAATAATAAGCTACTTTGCTGCATATATATTAAGAGAAAATAATTACCATTAATGCTAGAAAATATTTTGTCATTCTTTATTAACTCATTTTTTATGCAGTCCATTATATTCATTAAATTCAGAGTTTTCATACACCCTTCAGGATATAAGTGATCATGGTTCTCCACAATTTCTAATATGTTTTAATAATAAGCTACTTTGCTGCATATATATTAAGAGAAAATAATTACCATTAATGCTAGAAAATATTTTGTCATTCTTTATTAACTCATTTTTTATGCAGTCCATTATATTCATTAAATTCAGAGTTTTCATACACCCTTCAGGATATAAGTGATCATGGTTCTCCACAATTTCTAATATGTTTTAATAATAAGCTACTTTGCTGCATATATATTAAGAGAAAATAATTACCATTAATGCTAGAAAATATTTTGTCATTCTTTATTAACTCATTTTTTATGCAGTCCATTATATTCATTAAATTCAGAGTTTTCATACACCCTTCAGGATATAAGTGATCATGGTTCTCCACAATTTCTAATATGTTTTAATAATAAGCTACTTTGCTGCATATATATTAAGAGAAAATAATTACCATTAATGCTAGAAAATATTTTGTCATTCTTTATTAACTCATTTTTTATGCAGTCCATTATATTCATTAAATTCAGAGTTTTCATACACCCTTCAGGATATAAGTGATCATGGTTCTCCACAATTTCTAATATGTTTTAATAATAAGCTACTTTGCTGCATATATATTAAGAGAAAATAATTACCATTAATGCTAGAAAATATTTTGTCATTCTTTATTAACTCATTTTTTATGCAGTCCATTATATTCATTAAATTCAGAGTTTTCATACACCCTTCAGGATATAAGTGATCATGGTTCTCCACAATTTCTAATATGTTTTAATAATAAGCTACTTTGCTGCATATATATTAAGAGAAAATAATTACCATTAATGCTAGAAAATATTTTGTCATTCTTTATTAACTCATTTTTTATGCAGTCCATTATATTCATTAAATTCAGAGTTTTCATACACCCTTCAGGATATAAGTGATCATGGTTCTCCACAATTTCTAATATGTTTTAATAATAAGCTACTTTGCTGCATATATATTAAGAGAAAATAATTACCATTAATGCTAGAAAATATTTTGTCATTCTTTATTAACTCATTTTTTATGCAGTCCATTATATTCATTAAATTCAGAGTTTTCATACACCCTTCAGGATATAAGTGATCATGGTTCTCCACAATTTCTAATATGTTTTAATAATAAGCTACTTTGCTGCATATATATTAAGAGAAAATAATTACCATTAATGCTAGAAAATATTTTGTCATTCTTTATTAACTCATTTTTTATGCAGTCCATTATATTCATTAAATTCAGAGTTTTCATACACCCTTCAGGATATAAGTGATCATGGTTCTCCACAATTTCTAATATGTTTTTATAATAAGCTACTTTGCTGCATATATATTAAGAGAAAATAATTACCATCAATGCTAGAAAATATTTTGTCATTCTTTATTAACTCATTTTTTATGCAGTCCATTATATTCATTAAATTCAGAGTTTTCATACACCCTTCAGGATATAAGTGATCATGGTTCTCCACAATTTCTAATATGTTTTAATAATAAGCTACTTTGCTGCATATATATTAAGAGAAAATAATTACCATTAATGCTAGAAAATATTTTGTCATTCTTTATTAACTCATTTTTTATGCAGTCCATTATATTCATTAAATTCAGAGTTTTCATACACCCTTCAGGATATAAGTGATCATGGTTCTCCACAATTTCTAATATGTTTTAATAATAAGCTACTTTGCTGCATATATATTAAGAGAAAATAATTACCATTAATGCTAGAAAATATTTTGTCATTCTTTATTAACTCATTTTTTATGCAGTCCATTATATTCATTAAATTCAGAGTTTTCATACACCCTTCAGGATATAAGTGATCATGGTTCTCCACAATTTCTAATATGTTTTTATAATAAGCTACTTTGCTGCATATATATTAAGAGAAAATAATTACCATCAATGCTAGAAAATATTTTGTCATTCTTTATTAACTCATTTTTTATGCAGTCCATTATATTCATTAAATTCAGAGTTTTCATACACCCTTCAGGATATAAGTGATCATGGTTCTCCACAATTTCTAATATGTTTTAATAATAAGCTACTTTGCTGCATATATATTAAGAGAAAATAATTACCATTAATGCTAGAAAATATTTTGTCATTCTTTATTAACTCATTTTTTATGCAGTCCATTATATTCATTAAATTCAGAGTTTTCATACACCCTTCAGGATATAAGTGATCATGGTTCTCCACAATTTCTAATATGTTTTTATAATAAGCTACTTTGCTGCATATATATTAAGAGAAAATAATTACCATCAATGCTAGAAAATATTTTGTCATTCTTTATTAACTCATTTTTTATGCAGTCCATTATATTCATTAAATTCAGAGTTTTCATACACCCTTCAGGATATAAGTGATCATGGTTCTCCACAATTTCTAATATGTTTTTATAATAAGCTACTTTGCTGCATATATATTAAGAGAAAATAATTACCATCAATGCTAGAAAATATTTTGTCATTCTTTATTAACTCATTTTTTATGCAGTCCATTATATTCATTAAATTCAGAGTTTTCATACACCCTTCAGGATATAAGTGATCATGGTTCTCCACAATTTCTAATATGTTTTTATAATAAGCTACTTTGCTGCATATATATTAAGAGAAAATAATTACCATTAATGCTAGAAAATATTTTGTCATTCTTTATTAACTCATTTTTTATGCAGTCCATTATATTCATTAAATTCAGAGTTTTCATACACCCTTCAGGATATAAGTGATCATGGTTCTCCACAATTTCTAATATGTTTTTATAATAAGCTACTTTGCTGCATATATATTAAGAGAAAATAATTACCATTAATGCTAGAAAATATTTTGTCATTCTTTATTAACTCATTTTTTATGCAGTCCATTATATTCATTAAATTCAGAGTTTTCATACACCCTTCAGGATATAAGTGATCATGGTTCTCCACAATTTCTAATATGTTTTAATAATAAGCTACTTTGCTGCATATATATTAAGAGAAAATAATTACCATCAATGCTAGAAAATATTTTGTCATTCTTTATTAACTCATTTTTTATGCAGTCCATTATATTCATTAAATTCAGAGTTTTCATACACCCTTCAGGATATAAGTGATCATGGTTCTCCACAATTTCTAATATGTTTTTATAATAAGCTACTTTGCTGCATATATATTAAGAGAAAATAATTACCATTAATGCTAGAAAATATTTTGTCATTCTTTATTAACTCATTTTTTATGCAGTCCATTATATTCATTAAATTCAGAGTTTTCATACACCCTTCAGGATATAAGTGATCATGGTTCTCCACAATTTCTAATATGTTTTTATAATAAGCTACTTTGCTGCATATATATTAAGAGAAAATAATTACCATTAATGCTAGAAAATATTTTGTCATTCTTTATTAACTCATTTTTTATGCAGTCCATTATATTCATTAAATTCAGAGTTTTCATACACCCTTCAGGATATAAGTGATCATGGTTCTCCACAATTTCTAATATGTTTTAATAATAAGCTACTTTGCTGCATATATATTAAGAGAAAATAATTACCATTAATGCTAGAAAATATTTTGTCATTCTTTATTAACTCATTTTTTATGCAGTCCATTATATTCATTAAATTCAGAGTTTTCATACACCCTTCAGGATATAAGTGATCATGGTTCTCCACAATTTCTAATATGTTTTAATAATAAGCTACTTTGCTGCATATATATTAAGAGAAAATAATTACCATTAATGCTAGAAAATATTTTGTCATTCTTTATTAACTCATTTTTTATGCAGTCCATTATATTCATTAAATTCAGAGTTTTCATACACCCTTCAGGATATAAGTGATCATGGTTCTCCACAATTTCTAATATGTTTTTATAATAAGCTACTTTGCTGCATATATATTAAGAGAAAATAATTACCATCAATGCTAGAAAATATTTTGTCATTCTTTATTAACTCATTTTTTATGCAGTCCATTATATTCATTAAATTCAGAGTTTTCATACACCCTTCAGGATATAAGTGATCATGGTTCTCCACAATTTCTAATATGTTTTTATAATAAGCTACTTTGCTGCATATATATTAAGAGAAAATAATTACCATTAATGCTAGAAAATATTTTGTCATTCTTTATTAACTCATTTTTTATGCAGTCCATTATATTCATTAAATTCAGAGTTTTCATACACCCTTCAGGATATAAGTGATCATGGTTCTCCACAATTTCTAATATGTTTTAATAATAAGCTACTTTGCTGCATATATATTAAGAGAAAATAATTACCATCAATGCTAGAAAATATTTTGTCATTCTTTATTAACTCATTTTTTATGCAGTCCATTATATTCATTAAATTCAGAGTTTTCATACACCCTTCAGGATATAAGTGATCATGGTTCTCCACAATTTCTAATATGTTTTTATAATAAGCTACTTTGCTGCATATATATTAAGAGAAAATAATTACCATTAATGCTAGAAAATATTTTGTCATTCTTTATTAACTCATTTTTTATGCAGTCCATTATATTCATTAAATTCAGAGTTTTCATACACCCTTCAGGATATAAGTGATCATGGTTCTCCACAATTTCTAATATGTTTTAATAATAAGCTACTTTGCTGCATATATATTAAGAGAAAATAATTACCATCAATGCTAGAAAATATTTTGTCATTCTTTATTAACTCATTTTTTATGCAGTCCATTATATTCATTAAATTCAGAGTTTTCATACACCCTTCAGGATATAAGTGATCATGGTTCTCCACAATTTCTAATATGTTTTTATAATAAGCTACTTTGCTGCATATATATTAAGAGAAAATAATTACCATTAATGCTAGAAAATATTTTGTCATTCTTTATTAACTCATTTTTTATGCAGTCCATTATATTCATTAAATTCAGAGTTTTCATACACCCTTCAGGATATAAGTGATCATGGTTCTCCACAATTTCTAATATGTTTTTATAATAAGCTACTTTGCTGCATATATATTAAGAGAAAATAATTACCATTAATGCTAGAAAATATTTTGTCATTCTTTATTAACTCATTTTTTATGCAGTCCATTATATTCATTAAATTCAGAGTTTTCATACACCCTTCAGGATATAAGTGATCATGGTTCTCCACAATTTCTAATATGTTTTAATAATAAGCTACTTTGCTGCATATATATTAAGAGAAAATAATTACCATTAATGCTAGAAAATATTTTGTCATTCTTTATTAACTCATTTTTTATGCAGTCCATTATATTCATTAAATTCAGAGTTTTCATACACCCTTCAGGATATAAGTGATCATGGTTCTCCACAATTTCTAATATGTTTTAATAATAAGCTACTTTGCTGCATATATATTAAGAGAAAATAATTACCATTAATGCTAGAAAATATTTTGTCATTCTTTATTAACTCATTTTTTATGCAGTCCATTATATTCATTAAATTCAGAGTTTTCATACACCCTTCAGGATATAAGTGATCATGGTTCTCCACAATTTCTAATATGTTTTTATAATAAGCTACTTTGCTGCATATATATTAAGAGAAAATAATTACCATCAATGCTAGAAAATATTTTGTCATTCTTTATTAACTCATTTTTTATGCAGTCCATTATATTCATTAAATTCAGAGTTTTCATACACCCTTCAGGATATAAGTGATCATGGTTCTCCACAATTTCTAATATGTTTTTATAATAAGCTACTTTGCTGCATATATATTAAGAGAAAATAATTACCATTAATGCTAGAAAATATTTTGTCATTCTTTATTAACTCATTTTTTATGCAGTCCATTATATTCATTAAATTCAGAGTTTTCATACACCCTTCAGGATATAAGTGATCATGGTTCTCCACAATTTCTAATATGTTTTAATAATAAGCTACTTTGCTGCATATATATTAAGAGAAAATAATTACCATTAATGCTAGAAAATATTTTGTCATTCTTTATTAACTCATTTTTTATGCAGTCCATTATATTCATTAAATTCAGAGTTTTCATACACCCTTCAGGATATAAGTGATCATGGTTCTCCACAATTTCTAATATGTTTTTATAATAAGCTACTTTGCTGCATATATATTAAGAGAAAATAATTACCATCAATGCTAGAAAATATTTTGTCATTCTTTATTAACTCATTTTTTATGCAGTCCATTATATTCATTAAATTCAGAGTTTTCATACACCCTTCAGGATATAAGTGATCATGGTTCTCCACAATTTCTAATATGTTTTAATAATAAGCTACTTTGCTGCATATATATTAAGAGAAAATAATTACCATCAATGCTAGAAAATATTTTGTCATTCTTTATTAACTCATTTTTTATGCAGTCCATTATATTCATTAAATTCAGAGTTTTCATACACCCTTCAGGATATAAGTGATCATGGTTCTCCACAATTTCTAATGTTTTTATAATAAGCTACTTTGCTGCATATATATTAAGAGAAAATAATTACCATCAATGCTAGAAAATATTTTGTCATTCTTTATTAACTCATTTTTTATGCAGTCCATTATATTCATTAAATTCAGAGTTTTCATACACCCTTCAGGATATAAGTGATCATGGTTCTCCACAATTTCTAATATGTTTTAATAATAAGCTACTTTGCTGCATATATATTAAGAGAAAATAATTACCATCAATGCTAGAAAATATTTTGTCATTCTTTATTAACTCATTTTTTATGCAGTCCATTATATTCATTAAATTCAGAGTTTTCATACACCCTTCAGGATATAAGTGATCATGGTTCTCCACAATTTCTAATGTTTTTATAATAAGCTACTTTGCTGCATATATATTAAGAGAAAATAATTACCATCAATGCTAGAAAATATTTTGTCATTCTTTATTAACTCATTTTTTATGCAGTCCATTATATTCATTAAATTCAGAGTTTTCATACACCCTTCAGGATATAAGTGATCATGGTTCTCCACAATTTCTAATGTTTTTATAATAAGCTACTTTGCTGCATATATATTAAGAGAAAATAATTACCATCAATGCTAGAAAATATTTTGTCATTCTTTATTAACTCATTTTTTATGCAGTCCATTATATTCATTAAATTCAGAGTTTTCATACACCCTTCAGGATATAAGTGATCATGGTTCTCCACAATTTCTAATGTTTTTATAATAAGCTACTTTGCTGCATATATATTAAGAGAAAATAATTACCATCAATGCTAGAAAATATTTTGTCATTCTTTATTAACTCATTTTTTATGCAGTCCATTATATTCATTAAATTCAGAGTTTTCATACACCCTTCAGGATATAAGTGATCATGGTTCTCCACAATTTCTAATATGTTTTAATAATAAGCTACTTTGCTGCATATATATTAAGAGAAAATAATTACCATCAATGCTAGAAAATATTTTGTCATTCTTTATTAACTCATTTTTTATGCAGTCCATTATATTCATTAAATTCAGAGTTTTCATACACCCTTCAGGATATAAGTGATCATGGTTCTCCACAATTTCTAATATGTTTTAATAATAAGCTACTTTGCTGCATATATATTAAGAGAAAATAATTACCATCAATGCTAGAAAATATTTTGTCATTCTTTATTAACTCATTTTTTATGCAGTCCATTATATTCATTAAATTCAGAGTTTTCATACACCCTTCAGGATATAAGTGATCATGGTTCTCCACAATTTCTAATGTTTTTATAATAAGCTACTTTGCTGCATATATATTAAGAGAAAATAATTACCATTAATGCTAGAAAATATTTTGTCATTCTTTATTAACTCATTTTTTATGCAGTCCATTATATTCATTAAATTCAGAGTTTTCATACACCCTTCAGGATATAAGTGATCATGGTTCTCCACAATTTCTAATGTTTTTATAATAAGCTACTTTGCTGCATATATATTAAGAGAAAATAATTACCATTAATGCTAGAAAATATTTTGTCATTCTTTATTAACTCATTTTTTATGCAGTCCATTATATTCATTAAATTCAGAGTTTTCATACACCCTTCAGGATATAAGTGATCATGGTTCTCCACAATTTCTAATGTTTTTATAATAAGCTACTTTGCTGCATATATATTAAGAGAAAATAATTACCATTAATGCTAGAAAATATTTTGTCATTCTTTATTAACTCATTTTTTATGCAGTCCATTATATTCATTAAATTCAGAGTTTTCATACACCCTTCAGGATATAAGTGATCATGGTTCTCCACAATTTCTAATGTTTTTATAATAAGCTACTTTGCTGCATATATATTAAGAGAAAATAATTACCATTAATGCTAGAAAATATTTTGTCATTCTTTATTAACTCATTTTTTATGCAGTCCATTATATTCATTAAATTCAGAGTTTTCATACACCCTTCAGGATATAAGTGATCATGGTTCTCCACAATTTCTAATGTTTTTATAATAAGCTACTTTGCTGCATATATATTAAGAGAAAATAATTACCATTAATGCTAGAAAATATTTTGTCATTCTTTATTAACTCATTTTTTATGCAGTCCATTATATTCATTAAATTCAGAGTTTTCATACACCCTTCAGGATATAAGTGATCATGGTTCTCCACAATTTCTAATGTTTTTATAATAAGCTACTTTGCTGCATATATATTAAGAGAAAATAATTACCATTAATGCTAGAAAATATTTTGTCATTCTTTATTAACTCATTTTTTATGCAGTCCATTATATTCATTAAATTCAGAGTTTTCATACACCCTTCAGGATATAAGTGATCATGGTTCTCCACAATTTCTAATATGTTTTTATAATAAGCTACTTTGCTGCATATATATTAAGAGAAAATAATTACCATCAATGCTAGAAAATATTTTGTCATTCTTTATTAACTCATTTTTTATGCAGTCCATTATATTCATTAAATTCAGAGTTTTCATACACCCTTCAGGATATAAGTGATCATGGTTCTCCACAATTTCTAATATGTTTTAATAATAAGCTACTTTGCTGCATATATATTAAGAGAAAATAATTACCATCAATGCTAGAAAATATTTTGTCATTCTTTATTAACTCATTTTTTATGCAGTCCATTATATTCATTAAATTCAGAGTTTTCATACACCCTTCAGGATATAAGTGATCATGGTTCTCCACAATTTCTAATATGTTTTAATAATAAGCTACTTTGCTGCATATATATTAAGAGAAAATAATTACCATTAATGCTAGAAAATATTTTGTCATTCTTTATTAACTCATTTTTTATGCAGTCCATTATATTCATTAAATTCAGAGTTTTCATACACCCTTCAGGATATAAGTGATCATGGTTCTCCACAATTTCTAATATGTTTTTATAATAAGCTACTTTGCTGCATATATATTAAGAGAAAATAATTACCATTAATGCTAGAAAATATTTTGTCATTCTTTATTAACTCATTTTTTATGCAGTCCATTATATTCATTAAATTCAGAGTTTTCATACACCCTTCAGGATATAAGTGATCATGGTTCTCCACAATTTCTAATATGTTTTTATAATAAGCTACTTTGCTGCATATATATTAAGAGAAAATAATTACCATTAATGCTAGAAAATATTTTGTCATTCTTTATTAACTCATTTTTTATGCAGTCCATTATATTCATTAAATTCAGAGTTTTCATACACCCTTCAGGATATAAGTGATCATGGTTCTCCACAATTTCTAATATGTTTTAATAATAAGCTACTTTGCTGCATATATATTAAGAGAAAATAATTACCATCAATGCTAGAAAATATTTTGTCATTCTTTATTAACTCATTTTTTATGCAGTCCATTATATTCATTAAATTCAGAGTTTTCATACACCCTTCAGGATATAAGTGATCATGGTTCTCCACAATTTCTAATATGTTTTAATAATAAGCTACTTTGCTGCATATATATTAAGAGAAAATAATTACCATTAATGCTAGAAAATATTTTGTCATTCTTTATTAACTCATTTTTTATGCAGTCCATTATATTCATTAAATTCAGAGTTTTCATACACCCTTCAGGATATAAGTGATCATGGTTCTCCACAATTTCTAATATGTTTTTATAATAAGCTACTTTGCTGCATATATATTAAGAGAAAATAATTACCATTAATGCTAGAAAATATTTTGTCATTCTTTATTAACTCATTTTTTATGCAGTCCATTATATTCATTAAATTCAGAGTTTTCATACACCCTTCAGGATATAAGTGATCATGGTTCTCCACAATTTCTAATATGTTTTTATAATAAGCTACTTTGCTGCATATATATTAAGAGAAAATAATTACCATCAATGCTAGAAAATATTTTGTCATTCTTTATTAACTCATTTTTTATGCAGTCCATTATATTCATTAAATTCAGAGTTTTCATACACCCTTCAGGATATAAGTGATCATGGTTCTCCACAATTTCTAATATGTTTTTATAATAAGCTACTTTGCTGCATATATATTAAGAGAAAATAATTACCATTAATGCTAGAAAATATTTTGTCATTCTTTATTAACTCATTTTTTATGCAGTCCATTATATTCATTAAATTCAGAGTTTTCATACACCCTTCAGGATATAAGTGATCATGGTTCTCCACAATTTCTAATATGTTTTTATAATAAGCTACTTTGCTGCATATATATTAAGAGAAAATAATTACCATTAATGCTAGAAAATATTTTGTCATTCTTTATTAACTCATTTTTTATGCAGTCCATTATATTCATTAAATTCAGAGTTTTCATACACCCTTCAGGATATAAGTGATCATGGTTCTCCACAATTTCTAATATGTTTTTATAATAAGCTACTTTGCTGCATATATATTAAGAGAAAATAATTACCATCAATGCTAGAAAATATTTTGTCATTCTTTATTAACTCATTTTTTATGCAGTCCATTATATTCATTAAATTCAGAGTTTTCATACACCCTTCAGGATATAAGTGATCATGGTTCTCCACAATTTCTAATATGTTTTTATAATAAGCTACTTTGCTGCATATATATTAAGAGAAAATAATTACCATCAATGCTAGAAAATATTTTGTCATTCTTTATTAACTCATTTTTTATGCAGTCCATTATATTCATTAAATTCAGAGTTTTCATACACCCTTCAGGATATAAGTGATCATGGTTCTCCACAATTTCTAATATGTTTTTATAATAAGCTACTTTGCTGCATATATATTAAGAGAAAATAATTACCATTAATGCTAGAAAATATTTTGTCATTCTTTATTAACTCATTTTTTATGCAGTCCATTATATTCATTAAATTCAGAGTTTTCATACACCCTTCAGGATATAAGTGATCATGGTTCTCCACAATTTCTAATATGTTTTTATAATAAGCTACTTTGCTGCATATATATTAAGAGAAAATAATTACCATCAATGCTAGAAAATATTTTGTCATTCTTTATTAACTCATTTTTTATGCAGTCCATTATATTCATTAAATTCAGAGTTTTCATACACCCTTCAGGATATAAGTGATCATGGTTCTCCACAATTTCTAATATGTTTTTATAATAAGCTACTTTGCTGCATATATATTAAGAGAAAATAATTACCATTAATGCTAGAAAATATTTTGTCATTCTTTATTAACTCATTTTTTATGCAGTCCATTATATTCATTAAATTCAGAGTTTTCATACACCCTTCAGGATATAAGTGATCATGGTTCTCCACAATTTCTAATATGTTTTTATAATAAGCTACTTTGCTGCATATATATTAAGAGAAAATAATTACCATCAATGCTAGAAAATATTTTGTCATTCTTTATTAACTCATTTTTTATGCAGTCCATTATATTCATTAAATTCAGAGTTTTCATACACCCTTCAGGATATAAGTGATCATGGTTCTCCACAATTTCTAATATGTTTTTATAATAAGCTACTTTGCTGCATATATATTAAGAGAAAATAATTACCATTAATGCTAGAAAATATTTTGTCATTCTTTATTAACTCATTTTTTATGCAGTCCATTATATTCATTAAATTCAGAGTTTTCATACACCCTTCAGGATATAAGTGATCATGGTTCTCCACAATTTCTAATATGTTTTTATAATAAGCTACTTTGCTGCATATATATTAAGAGAAAATAATTACCATCAATGCTAGAAAATATTTTGTCATTCTTTATTAACTCATTTTTTATGCAGTCCATTATATTCATTAAATTCAGAGTTTTCATACACCCTTCAGGATATAAGTGATCATGGTTCTCCACAATTTCTAATATGTTTTTATAATAAGCTACTTTGCTGCATATATATTAAGAGAAAATAATTACCATCAATGCTAGAAAATATTTTGTCATTCTTTATTAACTCATTTTTTATGCAGTCCATTATATTCATTAAATTCAGAGTTTTCATACACCCTTCAGGATATAAGTGATCATGGTTCTCCACAATTTCTAATATGTTTTTATAATAAGCTACTTTGCTGCATATATATTAAGAGAAAATAATTACCATTAATGCTAGAAAATATTTTGTCATTCTTTATTAACTCATTTTTTATGCAGTCCATTATATTCATTAAATTCAGAGTTTTCATACACCCTTCAGGATATAAGTGATCATGGTTCTCCACAATTTCTAATATGTTTTTATAATAAGCTACTTTGCTGCATATATATTAAGAGAAAATAATTACCATCAATGCTAGAAAATATTTTGTCATTCTTTATTAACTCATTTTTTATGCAGTCCATTATATTCATTAAATTCAGAGTTTTCATACACCCTTCAGGATATAAGTGATCATGGTTCTCCACAATTTCTAATATGTTTTTATAATAAGCTACTTTGCTGCATATATATTAAGAGAAAATAATTACCATTAATGCTAGAAAATATTTTGTCATTCTTTATTAACTCATTTTTTATGCAGTCCATTATATTCATTAAATTCAGAGTTTTCATACACCCTTCAGGATATAAGTGATCATGGTTCTCCACAATTTCTAATATGTTTTTATAATAAGCTACTTTGCTGCATATATATTAAGAGAAAATAATTACCATTAATGCTAGAAAATATTTTGTCATTCTTTATTAACTCATTTTTTATGCAGTCCATTATATTCATTAAATTCAGAGTTTTCATACACCCTTCAGGATATAAGTGATCATGGTTCTCCACAATTTCTAATATGTTTTTATAATAAGCTACTTTGCTGCATATATATTAAGAGAAAATAATTACCATTAATGCTAGAAAATATTTATCTTTCTTTATTAACCAAATTTTTATGTTGTCCATTATATTATGGATAAGTTTTCTGAAACAAACCCATCAAAATTTTCATTCACTCTAGTGGTTACATATAGAGCCGTGGTTTCCTACCTTTTTTGACTAAGCCCACCTAAGCATCTCTAAAATGCGGATGCCCTCCCCTCGAGCTCATGACATATAATTCTTATTATTTAAAAAGTGAACTCCTATTCACGCGGAGGAAGCTTAAAGGCCATTAACTTAACTTTCCTTAAGAACTTGAGATTGTATATATACAATGCTATTATCATTTAATTTTAGAATTTTACAATATTTATAAAAATATTGTGCTAGTAATATATATATATATATATATATATATATATATATATATATATATATATATATATATATATATATTACTAGCACAATATTTTTATAAATATATATATATTACTAGCACAATATTTTTATATATATATATATATATATATATATATATTACTAGCACAATATTTTTATATATATATATATATATATTACTAGCACAATATTTTTATATATATATATATATATATATACACATGCACATACAGTGCATATGTAATTACGCATATACATACATGCACACAAATATTTTTATGTATTCATGCTGTATATGCACTGTAAGTCTTAACTCACATGCACTCATAATCGAAGACTTACTAGAAAAAAATGAATGTTAACTCATTCACAAATTGCCGCTATAAGAATTGAAGTGCACTCCATATGGGGGGACCATGGTTTGAAAGGATGTGATAACGCGTCTCTAATGTGAGGGAGAAAATCTGCAATCCCTTCTCTTATTGTTCATTTCCATTTTGATAATGGAAGCCTCATTATTAAATTTTCAACATAATGTTAAATTTGAAAGACATCTCCTCCTGTTCAAAAGATGGGGAAAGAGTGTGAGCCAGTTTGCCTATTACCTGGTTCATACTGCTTCTCCTCCCTTTTGAATGGGAGTAGAGGCTTATTCCTTGTTTGTGCTCAGGATTGGGTTTCCAGGTCCTTTTGTAAAATTCTTCTCATTCTCTTTCATTCCCTTTAGCCACTTGTGTCTTAGTGGCATTATCGTCTTGCTGGGAATGAAATGATTAAAAAAAGATTTTTAAGGTTTCCCTAACAACTTAAGATGGTGCTTGGAAATTCTACATCAGCCTAATATTTTGAAATCTCCAATCCAGTGCTCTTCCATTGATGTACGTAACTTGAGAAAACAATGATATAATCAAGGTGTTGACATTCCACACTACTTCAAATAAAAGGTTAGGAAGGAAACCTCCATCAATACTGGAAAGAGTGATAACAGCTACTGGGCTTGAGAAGAGAAAATAGTGATATAATCAAGATGTTGACATTCCACACTACTTCAAATAAAAGGTTAGGAAGGAAACCGCCATCAATACTGGAAAGAGTGATAACAGCTACTGGGCTTGAGAAGAGAAAATAATGACATAATCAAGATGTTGACATTCCACACTACATCAAATAAATGGTTAGGAAGGAAACCTCCATTAATACTGGAAAGAGTGATAACAGCTACTGGGCTTGAGAAGAGAAAATAATGATATAATCAAGGTGTTGACATTCCACACTACTTCAAATAAAAGGTTAGGAAGGAAACCTCCATCAATACTGGAAAGAGTGATAACGGCTACTGGGCTTGAGAAGAGAAAATAATGACATAATCAAGATGTTGACATTCCACACTACATCAAATAAATGGTTAGGAAGGAAACCTCCATTAATACTGGAAAGAGTGATAACAGTTACTGGGCTTGAGAAGAGAAAATAATGATATAATCAAGGTGTTGACATTCCACACTACTTCAAATAAAAGGTTAGGAAGGAAACCTCCATCAATACTGGAAAGAGTGATAACGGCTACTGGGCTTGAGAAGAGAAAATAATGACATAATCAAGATGTTGACATTCCACACTACATCAAATAAATGGTTAGGAAGGAAACCTCCATTAATACTGGAAAGAGTGATAACAGCTACTGGGCTTGAGAAGAGAAAATAATGATATAATCAAGGTGTTGACATTCCACACTACTTCAAATAAAAGGTTAGGAAGGAAACCTCCATCAATACTGGAAAGAGTGATAACGGCTACTGGGCTTGAGAAGAGAAAATAATGACATAATCAAGATGTTGACATTCCACACTACATCAAATAAATGGTTAGGAAGGAAACCTCCATTAATACTGGAAAGAGTGATAACAGTTACTGGGCTTGAGAAGAGAAAATAATGATATAATCAAGATGTTGACATTCCACGCTACTTCAGATAAAAGGTTAGAAAGGAAACCTTCATCAATAATGGAAAGAGTGATAACAGCTATAAGGGCTTGAGAAGAGAAAATAATGATATAATCAAGATGTTGACATTCCACACTACTTGAAACAAAAGGTTAGAAAGGAAACCTTCATCAATAATGGAAAGAGTGATAACTACTGTACTTGAAAAATCTGTTTTCCTGAAAAACTGTTTTAAGAGTTTTTTTTATAAATTCAATCAAAAGTTGCACTGCCTGCCCTGTTAATGAATGCCAAATATTTCCTTATAAGGAAAAGGCTATTATTACCATTACCACTTCTCTGGGGTTTAATGATTTTTTTTTCTTTTAGTAGTTTTAATGCTCTCTAAAAATATGCCAGGGAAACATAGAGGTAGGCGATTAATGAAATTCATTAGATTTAACCTCAAATTGTTTGATTAAACGAAACATGTCATCAATCCATTGGATATCCAACTATTGGAAGAACAGGTTGTAGCTTAAAAAAAAAATCCCATGATGTTTTTTTTATTTTTATTTGTATGTCATTCATTCCCACGGATTGGGAACATCTCAAGTGGTGTAATGGTTAGCAAGCTTGTCTCACTAGATCAATTATGACTGAATATTGAGTTTGATCCTCACTGGGTGCACCATAGTTTCGACCTTGTGCCACATCTTAGCTACACTTATGAAAATCATCATTCCTTTGGCTGTGTTCATTTTTTAAAAATTTTTTATTAATTTGTTAATTATCTGATGAACTCTTCTTTGTCAATTACTGCTTGAGATATGAGGCAGGAAATGACTATTAAACTCACCTTTCTCTTTCATATTTTCTTCGTGTCATCAGTTATTCAGTCTTTTTTCTTATCAAAAATATCGTTTTTTTTTTTATCAATATTTACTTATGTTAAGTACAGTATAATGCTGTAGGTGTGGGCATCTAGTGCAAACCAAACTCCCTACTCGGTCATAACAGCTTGTTTGAGTAGTTTGTAAATTTGACAAAGTCTGGCACAAGGTCACAGGTGTAGAGAACATGTCTTCACAGTAGTAATGGTCTTTGAAAAAGGCGTGGCTAAACATTGCTTCACCAGCTGATTTCTTTGCTTAATTTGTTTTCTTTTTTTTTTCTCAGCTCCTCTCTGTTTCTCAATTCATTCCACTCTCCTTATTTCTTCATTCTCCCTCTCTTTCTCTCTCTCATCTCTCTTTCTGACCTCTCTTGCTACCCCGTTCTCTCTCTCTCACTCACTTTTGCAGTCTCTTTTTTTTTTATCACTGCTTTCCTTTCTCATTTCCCTAATTTCTCTTTTTCTCTTCACTCACTTGCTTCTCCCCTCCTCTCTCTCTCACATTTCCTAAATTCTCTCCCCTTGTGCCAACTCTCATCTCTCTCCTATCTTTGTGCACACTCACTCTAATTATTTCTCTCCCCATTTTTATGCACACTCAACACACTCTCACTTTCCCACTAACTCTTCATGTTCTATACCATCTGCACATTCAATCTTTCTCCTAGTCCCTTCCACTCTTTGAACACACACTCTCTGTCTCCCTCAGTTTACTCTCTCTGTCTCCCTCAGTTTACTCTCTCTGTCTCCCTCAGTTTACTCTCTCTGTCTCCCTCAGTTTACTCTCTCTCTCTCCCTCAGTTTACTCTCTCTCTCTCCCTCAGTTTACTCTCTCTCTCTCCCTCAGTTTACTCTCTCTCTCTCCCTCAGTTTACTATATCTCACGTTCACTCCCTCAGTTTACACTCTGTCTCTCGTTCCCTCCCTCAGTTTACACTCTGTCTCTCGTTCCCTTCCTCAGTTTACACACTGTCTCTCGTTCACTCGCTCAGTTTACACACTGTCTCCCGTTCCCTCCCTCAGTTTACACTCTGTCTCCCGTTCCCTCCCTCAGTTTACACTCTGTCTCTCGTTCACTCGCTCAGTTTACACTCTGTCTCTCGTTCACTCGCTCAGTTTACACTCTGTCTCTCGTTCACTCGCTCAGTTTACACTCTGTCTCTCGTTCACTCGCTCAGTTTACACTCTGTCTCTCGTTCACTCGCTCAGTTTACACTCTGTCTCTCGTTCACTCGCTCAGTTTACACTCTGTCTCTCGTTCACTCGCTCAGTTTACACTCTGTCTCTCGTTCACTCGCTCAGTTTACACTCTGTCTCTCGTTCACTCGCTCAGTTTACACTCTGTCTCTCGTTCACTCGCTCAGTTTACACTCTGTCTCTCGTTCACTCGCTCAGTTTACACTCTGTCTCTCGTTCACTCGCTCAGTTTACACTCTGTCTCTCGTTCACTCGCTCAGTTTACACTCTGTCTCTCGTTCACTCGCTCAGTTTACACTCTGTCTCTCGTTCACTCGCTCAGTTTACACTCTGTCTCTCGTTCACTCGCTCAGTTTACACTCTGTCTCTCGTTCACTCGCTCAGTTTACACTCTGTCTCTCGTTCACTCGCTCAGTTTACACTCTGTCTCTCGTTCACTCGCTCAGTTTACACTCTGTCTCTCGTTCACTCGCTCAGTTTACACTCTGTCTCTCGTTCACTCGCTCAGTTTACACTCTGTCTCTCGTTCACTCGCTCAGTTTACACTCTGTCTCTCGTTCACTCGCTCAGTTTACACTCTGTCTCTCGTTCACTCGCTCAGTTTACACTCTGTCTCTCGTTCACTCGCTCAGTTTACACTCTGTCTCTCGTTCACTCGCTCAGTTTACACTCTCTCTCGTTCACTCGCTCAGTTTACACTCTCTCTCGTTCACTCGCTCAGTTTACACTCTGTCTCTCGTTCACTCGCTCAGTTTACACTCTGTCTCTCGTTCACTCGCTCAGTTTACACTCTGTCTCTCGTTCACTCGCTCAGTTTACACTCTGTCTCTCGTTCACTCGCTCAGTTTACACACTGTCTCTCGTTCACTCGCTCAGTTTACACACTGTCTCTCGTTCACTCGCTCAGTTTACACTCTCCTGTATCTGCACTTTTTCAATACTACACTTCTCTCTCCTGTCTTTACACAATTACTCTCTCACTCCTGACTTTATACTTTTTCTCACTCTCCAGTGCTCTATAGTATTTCCTCTCTCTCTCTTTGTTAATTCACTGTCATTCTCACTTCCTCCTCCTCTCCTTTCTCTCTCTCTCTCTTTTACTTTCTCTCTTTATTTTTCTTTTAAAATTATTGGTTTTAAAATGAAAACAAAATTGATATCATTTGGAACATAGATTTGAGTTTTGTTGCTATGGTTACATGAAGACTCTCACTCCAAAACTGAAGTGGAAGACTTGAGCAGTTATGTCCCTGTCTCTAAAATGACATATAGCTGGTATCATATCATTATTGATAGCTTACTTATCAGCATATTTCATTTCTCTGTAAAGAAGATAATGTGTAAGTTCATATATATATATATATATATATATATATATATATATATATATATATTATAATTTTTTAAAAAAATATGATTCCTTCGCTACATAATATTATAATATAATATAACACATAACATAATATTATAATATAAGCTCTACTTCTGTATGGAGCACTGTCTTTTTAAAAATAAAAGCAAAAATACTAAAGAACTCCGGATTATTTACCTAACGTGTTCCTTTCTATTTTTCTGCATACCTGCACACACACACACACACACACACACACACACATATATATATATGTATGTGTGTGTATAAATTTTTTTTTTTTAAATACGATTCCATCGCTACATAAGAGTTGTCATGTTTCAAAAAAAAAAGAAGCTAAAAAACCAGCTCTGTTTCATCCTCAAGCAAATTTTGGAATAACTAATCTTGAAATTTACGGAGATTTATAAGCATATACATTCGTAATATTAATTACATGGAAACAGTGAAACCAATTATTGTTATAAGAGACGTGAGGATGAACATATTGTATCAACATATTAGTTACTTTCGGAAAGAGGTTAAGTCAAGGTAGGGTCGAGGTGTCTATTTTCAAGCGAATGATGACATCAGTTTGAAGCATATCATCTGGTCTGTTTCAATGATAGTGAATTGTTGGCATTATTGTTACGCAGTTAAATTCGTATTTGTATGCCTTAAATTTTTTTTAAATATGAATTTAACGCAGAGGATGCAACAGCTGGTTTTTTAGCTACTGTTTTTTAAACCTGAGAACTCTTAAGTAGCGATGGAATCATATTTTTTAAAAAATAATTATAATTTAGTCTCTACTTATGTATTGAGCACTGTTTTTTTAAAAAATAAGAACAAAAATGCTAAAGAACTGGGCATAGTGAGTACAAAAAAGATAGGGGAAGGCAGTGAGACAACTACCTGACGAGCTGGTATGAATGGATGGTAGAATGGGAGACAAAAGACTTAGCAAAAGGAGAAAATCTTCTAAGAGCCACAAGGGAGAGAGTTTTGGAGAGCCCTGATTGTCTGTGTCCTAAAGGGACACGACACATAGAAGAATGGAGTAGATTCTCAAGAGTAGCAGTTTATCCCCTTGTTTGCTGTTTAGGATTGGGTTTCTGGTTCCTTCTAAAGTCTACTTCAACTCTATACTTGTAACATCTCTGCCTGAACTTTGAAATGTTATTCATTAATTAAATCTTGCCCTCTTTAAATGTAGATTAGCCATTATCTCTGCATAGATCCATGAACTTTATTTCTTGCCCCTTATTGCACTAATGCAACAACACACAGTAACACTCTTCCTTGAGTGGCTCTTGGGCCTTGTATTGGGTGAATATTAGTAAAAAAAAAAAAAAAATAGAAAAGAATGTTTCAACATGTATTGCATCATCAAAAAGTGCATGTCATCAAAGGAAGTAAGTAAAAATGAACCAACTCTAATTTTATTATTGTTTCCTGTTTGAGTTTTGGTGGGAAGTGCAAAATTAATAAGTTCAATTGGTACAGTGAAGGAAAAAAAGAAAAAACAGAATCATCGTTCCTTCTTTTTGGTACCTGCTAGGTTCTAAATTATTTTCTACCCAGTTGAAGTTTCTAAAAATACAGTCAAGGAAAATTTGTTCCAGTCAGCGAGACGGTGACATCAAGTAAAGTTTTGTTGCCGTCATAGTATTAACTCGACACTAGTATTTCTGGAGACTCTAACCAAACAGTTTGTGAGTGTATGTTGTTTTCCAAGCTGCTTAAAATCAAATTGGTTATGGTGTTATTGTATGCATTTAAAGGGAAACAAAATGTTTCTTTTAACTTAAAAAAAAAAAAATTAAATACAGAATATAAAAGGGTGTGTGTGTGTTTAAAGGTAGAGACGTTAAAGTTTTTTTCTTTTTTTAAGCGTATCACCCCAAGCAAGGCTGGAGGCCACTATCACGCAAGGGGTTATAGAAGGGTTGGAGGAAGAGCAGATAGGAGTGGTAAAGGAGAGGATGTGGAGAAAGAGAAAGACAGTGGGTCGATCAAGGCAAGGGGGTTACAAAAGATTTGGAGCGAGAGCAGATAGGAATGATAAGGTGAAAGGATGTGGAGAAGAGAAGTGGATAGATCAAGGCAACTGGAGATGTCGATTGACGCTACACTTAAACCGTTGGAGATTGTATTTGTCAGGGAAACAGTAATAGGGAAGGGGGGAATTCCATAGGCGAGATGTGCAAGACATGAAGCTATTGGAGTAGAAGAGACGTCTACATCTAACAGTTTCAACAGTGTAGGGGTGGGAACGGGATGCCAGCCTCGTAGGACGTTTAAATTCACGAGGCCTAGGGACAAGCAAATGCAGCTCCTCTGAGTAATTACCGTGAAAGTATTTGTAAAAAAGGCAGAGCGAGGCAACATCGCGTCTGTGAGAGAGCGACTGCAGACGAGATGACAGATCAGGGCCAATCACATAAGAGAAAACCGCTAACTTTGAGATCACCTCTTGTCAAAGAGGATTGTTGATAGATCTTTAAAATCTTAAACCATATTAAACTAAAAGAGAATTACCAATAAAAAAAAACAAAAGAAAAGTAGACTTTATTATTTTATATTTACTTTATATGTTCTCACATGATGGGAAATGGTTTCATATGGTTTACAAATACTTTTAAAATGGTTTACAAATACTTTTAAAATGGTTTACAAATACTTTTAAAATTTATCAATGCCGAGATCTCGGTTGGTAAAAATTTATCAATGCCGAGATCTCGGTTGGTAAAAATTTATCAATGCCGAGATCTCGGTTGGTAAAAATTTATCAATGCCGAGATCTCGGTTGGTAAAAATTTATCAATGCCGAGATCTCGTTGATAAAAATTTATCAATGCCGAGATCTCGGTTGATAAAAATTTATCAATGCCGAGATCTCGGTTGATAAATTTAAATGAGATATATTTTTCTGAGCACCTAAAAAAAGTTCTTTGAGTAGTAGATTGTTGTTAAAAGTTAAAACACTCTCAGATTTGTTCAGAGTTCTTGTATAGGAGGAAACATCAGAGGATATGAATTTTGTAGTTGAGTGAGTTTGTAGGCCAGCGGTAGAAATCTTCTAGTTGCAAGGAGGTCGATCTCTATTAGTTTTTGGTTGTGGTCCGGTATTCTTTCTCAACAGCCCATAGTAGGTAGTTCTTTCTTGAAGATGACTGCTTTTCTGTCACTGATCTCACAGACGGTTGTCGAATTCTGACTGCCAAACAGGCATAAATTATCTGTATTTATGAAGAATAGGTGGCACATCAAATATTGGACTTTTCCCTTCAAAATTGCTATACAAATTTCCTGGCCATTTCATTTGTTAGAAAATATATTCTTATTTCTGATAAGAATCAGGCTTTGGGAGCTGGCAAGGGTCAGACAAGCTGAGAGTCTCCTCCCGACTTCATGGCACCATGGACAGGATAATGATGTTCAAAATCCTTTTTATATTTTCAAGCTCACTTGTTTGGCAGAAAAAAATATCTCTGATAAGAATCAAGGCTTTGGGAGCTGTATTTGAAAGCAGGGAAAAAAAGTTGGGATGAGAATTAGAAAAAAGGCTAGAATTTGAACCTGTGTTGTCGTCATGGTTCTCAAATTCTAATAACATGAATATATATTTGTGTATGTGTTACCTTTCATCTATCACATATACTACACCAATTGTGTAACTCCATTAAAATTGTTCAAAATTGCCACCTTGCATATTGCAGTCTATTTTCATTTTTCTAACATGGAAGCTATCATTCTTTTATTCTCTTCCTTTTGATATTTTTGTATAACCAACGTATTTTTTCTTTCTGTTTATATCAAACATTTGTGTGTGCAGGTTGAAGGAATTGGAATATGACTGTTCGTCAATCCCATCATTCTGCACAACATTCTCCCCCACTTTCCTACTCTGATGATATCAACAGAAAACAATGCTTTTGAGATTGTAATTCCCAGGTTACTTTACTTAATGGAATATCTCTATGAAAACAGTTTTCTATTCTGATAATCTGTTTGCACAAGTCACCCACAATGACCCACACCTTAAAATTCCTCAAATATTTCCTTGACTTTCATAATAGCTGAAATCGCTTCTTGTTTGAGAATATATATATATCATGTGCATAGATATGTGTGTTGCTATATATGTATGTGTAAAAATTCAGATATAACTAAAAATATATGTGTTAAAAGGACAATATGACTAAAGACAAAAGGAAAACTTAGCCAACCCGTTTTGTCCTCTGATTGGCTTTATCAAAGCAAATGTAAAGATTTAATTTTAAAAGTATTTATCAACAGAAGCAAAAATGTTAGTTTTTCAGAAGTTTTCAATTTAAGAATGTTCATAAATCTACTTCAGGCTACCTGAAAGTCAAGGTAAACTATGGAAGATGCTAAGTGATGTAATTTAATGTCTATTAAATGAAAGAGAGTAAATGTTATTTTTGAAATTTTTTTTGTTTATAATGGAATTATTATTTCTATTATTTTACTTGGAGAAATTAATTTTAATTCTTATATATTTTAAATAATAGTTTTGAATTTAACAATTTTCTTTTAATTTAAAATTTTTTTTATAGTTATGTTGGCTTGAGAAAAAAGTACTTCTTTTAGGAAAGGAGATATTTGAACAAATCTGGGGTGCAGATCTATATTTTGGTAAGATTTGATAGTTGCATTCTCAAGAATTTTCCATCGAAGTAAGTCACTTTGTCTTTTAGTAAATGTGGCATTCTTTAAATCAAAGTTGTCGTTGAACTTATTTCTATATATGACTAAATCATTTGATAAATTCTTATGTATAAAATCCTTTTTGCGTTCATAAATGTGTTTAATTTCTTAGAGTTCCCCCGTTAAGGAACAGTTATGGCAGTTTATTTTATATATACCTGCTTGAGAATTATTATTATGGACATTTTTGATTCCAATCAAACCCATAAGTTTTGGATATGGTTGTAATTATTTCAATATCGTTAAGATTAGATAAATTGTTTTGAATAGTAGATGTTAAGGAGTTAGTAGGATAGTATTATAGGTTGGTTTTTGTCTAGTTTATTATCGTTGTTGTTATAGAGAAATAATATACACACCAAATTAACATCTACTATCCAAAACAATTTATCCAATCTTAATGATACCGAAATAGTTTATATGCATATATATGTGTCTTCTGGGTAATGTTGTTTCTGTCTGCCACAATTAACAAGATCCACAAAAATCATTATCCATAAAATATGTAAATACTTTAGAAAATCATTCACACACACACACACACACACACACACACACACACACATATATATATATATATATCCACACACACATATATATATATATATATATATATATATATATATATATCCACACACATATATATATATATCCACATACACACACACACACATATATATATATATATATATACATATATATATATATATCCACACACACACACACATATATATATATATATGTACACACACACACACATATATGTACACACACACACACACACACATATATATATATATATATATATATATATATATACACACACACACATATATATATACACACACACACACACACACACACATATATATATATATATATATATATATATATATATATATATATATATACACACATGGGTTATGGCTAAGAGCATTATCAATTGCAGCATTAGCATTCATTAAAACTGCATTTTAAACTCAAAATTGTTGATTTGTTAAGGTGATCTCAGATTGCAATTATTTTCCAGCTTTAAATAACCTGCAAAAGGTTGATAAGCTATAAAAAAATCAATCAATCCATCTTATTATTACTGCTTTTTATCCCAACACTCTGGCTCTATACACTCTTTATTATTTTATTATTAGTTTGATTCCATCTTATTATTGTTGCTTTTTATCCCAACACTTTGGCTCTATACACTCTTCATTATTACAATTATTTTATTACTAGTTTGATTCCATCTTATTATTGTTGCTTTTTATCCCAACACTCTGGCTCTATACACTCTTCGTTATTACTATTATTTTATTACTAGTTTTATTCCATCTTATTATTGTTGCTTTTTATCCCAACACTCTGGCTCTATACACTCTTCATTATTACTATTATTTTATTACTAGTTTTATTCCATTTAATATTGTCTTCATTTCTCCCAAAATTTTGGATGAATAATTTTTGAGGAAACAGAACAAAATGGAAATAAAAATGTGGTTTTCTTTAAAATCCTTTTGGGACTTGGACATTCATTTTAACTGAAAGGAATTTAAGATTTCTTTTCAATGATATAAACTTGTCTGTTGGACACCCAGAACTGTTCTGGATATAGCTACGGATACCACAGTATCACTGAATAGTAATTGCTTGCTCACTTGTCAGCAACATGGCTGCAATAAATGTGATCCACTTCCCAGAGAAAAGATTATAAAAAAAAACTCCACCTTTTAGGAGACTGAGAGTCAAGTAATAGGCTGGTGGGGATGGAAGGGCCAATATTATTTTGCTATAAACTTCAAAGTCAGGGATTCCTTTTCCAACAGGCAACTCGGCTCTTTAAAATCTATAAAAATGGCCATTTCATGCATGTGTGTGTGTGTATCCCAAAACTATTAGGAAACTCTATGGAGAATGTATATTTCCATATGGGACATGCTATGGAACCTTCATTTTCAAGAAAATAATACACATCATGAATAATTATAAGGCTTAGTCTGACACAAGGCCAATGGACACTTAGTAAGGACCAAACATACTAAATTATCAATGAGATTACCCCAAGGAAAGTAATTTAGAGGTGACTAATGTACTATTTCCTTATGTAGCCATCTTTTTTTATATTAAATGACCGCATCCTTACTGGATAGATATGTAAAGAGAACGTTTAGGCTAAAGGATGTATGAGTTCAAATTGGAAGCCATTTTTTCTGCTATTTGCTTTGATAATATTTGATAATATTTGATTGACAAACTTGAGGATGGAAAATATGACACCGAAAGGAAAAGGTCCATTGAAATAGTGAATGATACTTTCCAAAATTTAAAGTATTAAGAAACAGGAAAATTTAAATTGTAGATAGTTGCAACAAGCCTGGTCTGGAACATGTCAAAGTCTTGCAGATGATCTCCTGCATGTCTTTGTCGCTCCCCCCCCTTTTTTTTTACAGGTTTTTCATCATGCATGCAAATTAGTGATAGTTTAAAAAGAGCTAGAACAATGCATGCACTTTACCTAAATTCCAAATGGCGGCTCTGACTGGACAACGTGAGACATCATGGCCTCTTATCCATGGATAAGTTAGAATTCTCTGGTCCTATTTCAGCACAAAAATTTTCTTAGAAACAAAAAGAACTGGACTGTTAAGTAATATCAGTCTCCTCTTCTATGGCAGTGAATGCTGGACAATCTCCTCACAAATGAAGAAGAGACTTGAAGCAACAGAAACAAAGAAAAGAGTACTGAAATGTTATGTAATATCAGTCTTCCTATATGGTAGTGAATGCTGGGCAATCTCCTCGCACATGAAGAAGAGACTTGAAGCAACAGAAACAAAGGAAAGAGTACTGAGCTGTTATGTAATATCAGTCTTATATAGCAGTGAATTCAGGACAATCTCCTCATAGACTTAAAAGACAGCAAAAATGTGTTTCTACAGAAGGATGTTGAGAATACCATGGATTGAACACATGAGTAACAAGGAAGTTTTAAAGGAAATTGAAACAAAAAGAACACTTGTACTTAGAATCAGAAAGACGTAAATGAAATTTCGAGGGCACATAATGAAGAAAGAGTTTGGAAAATTTAACCATGACAATGTGTGAGGAACAGAGGATGGCAGTGAGTAACCTACCTAACGATCTTGTGTCAATGGTTGATAGAACAGGGGTTAGGAGATAAAATAATTAAGGCAAACAAACTGAAAGGAAGCTAAATATTTAATATTCTTCTTTTATTTAGATATGACTTGAAATGTGGATCCTGAGAGTTGCTCAGTGAATAATATATTCAGATAATGTGGGAAAGATAAGAATAATGACCTGATTTTTCAAAATTTTTTTGCCCTGGTAACTCGCTGTCATGATAGTTGTTTTTAAGCTGGGTGTGTCCAGATCAGCAGTACGGGTCACGTATAAAGTCTATACATGCTTAATGTTCAGTTTTTAATTTTATTTATTTTCTATTCCTTTAAGCTTTTGTTTATTTTTTTATAATAACTGAATTGGAAGAGGAAATCAAATTTTGACAGAATAATTTTGAAAAATTAAAGAAATCAAAATTAATATATAAATAACATTGTATGTATCTATCTACACTTACATAAGGTGTTCTTCATGCTGTAAAAAAAAAAAATTAAAGCTTCACTCACTTTAAAAGTACATAGGGGTAAAGGAGGATTTAAAACCGACAAGCCTGTTCACATTTTCTTGCTTTTTACCTTCCAATTATATATATATATATAGACGTGGATAAATCAAATAACTAGATATTAGCAACTGCACCTCTTTTAAACTTTAAGCTTGCCTTTTTTTTTTTTAACAATAGCCTCCTACCTACAATCTACTTCCTTTATTTACACCCCAGTACTATATTCAGTTTAAATTTGAGCTTTGAATCTGCATTTAATTTAGCATTCTTTCCATGAAACCAGTATATTTTTAAAAAATTGAAAGTAATAATTCATACCTGATGAGTTGGTAGAACAATGAAACTTTATGTTGCACTTCAGACGTAGGTATATATATATATATATATATATATATATATATATATATATATATATACTTTTATGTTTATACGTTATTTTTATAGATACAAATATTTAAGTAAATGCTCTGTTTATAATAAACAGTATTAACAACATTTACCGGCCTGAATGTCCGAGAAATTTTCATAGAAAATATGTGTCCATTTCATAATTATATATATATAATATATATATATGATGAAAAATATGGAAAAGACAAAACAAAATCCGAATATGCAAGTTTACTGTTTTAGTGTTTTACTGTCGACTTCAGACATGTCCTGAAGATGGTCTACTAGACCGAAACGTCTGACGTCGACAGTAAAACAGCATTAAAACAGTAAACTTGCATATTCGGATTTTGTTCCGTCTTTTCCATATTTTTCATCATATCCTCGGATCTACATCCACATATTTGCTTACATACATATATATATAGATATATATATATATATATATCATGAAAATATTTTTATTATAATGCATTGTAATAAAAACATTTTACAACATTACAAAAAAACATTCATGTTTCAGTACTTTAATTTTTCCTCATTGGGTGATGGTAGATAACATGATACAAATGATTTATTTGGGAAATTTGAAAATGAATCGTTATCTCTTTTGAAAGTTAAAAAAGGAGGGTGGAAGCTTAATGCCAGAATTAAAACATATAAACAGAATTAAAACATAATACAAGTATGTTTTAATTCTGACATTTTAACTTTCAAAAGAGATAACGATTTGTTTTAAAATTTTCCAAATCATTTGTATTATATGTCATTTACCATTGCCCGATGAAGAACAATTAAAGTTTTGAAACATGAAAGTTTGTGTATGGACATAAAATGTTTTTATTGTAATCTATTATAATAAAAATATTTTAATAATATTATATTTTGCTCTGTTTATATTGGGTACTTTTTAAAAAGTAAATGCTAAGAACTGTAGATTCTAACTCCATCTGTTCTTTCTCTTTCTTAAGATAGAGATAGATATATATATATATATATATATATACACTCGTGTCGAAAAACCTTCGAATTCTTGATTTAACAATAGCCAAATCAATCTCGAAGGGAAAAAAAAAAGACGATCTGCCTAAGTGAAACCTTGGTAGGTTTTTTATATATATATATATATATATATATATATATATATATATATGAATGATGAAAATGTGGAAAAGACAAAGCAAAATCCGAATATGTGAGTTTACTGTTTTTATTTTGTTTTTGTTTTTGTTATTCTGTCGACGTCAGACGTTTCGGTCAAATAGACCTTCTTCAGGACATGGTTAATGGAGACATATTTATATTAGATTTAAGTTAGATGAAGAGACGATATATACAGGACTGGTCAGAAACAGAAAAACTGAAATTCTAAAGTCAGAGTATTCTTTCTTGGAGTCAGATATGCTGGCGTCACGTGGGCGGCGCTACGAAAACCTGCTCCCAGGGAAGAGATTGTATCCTAAGTGCAAAGTGGGGGGGACTTATTTAAAACTATAGCTTATCGGTATGTTTGAAGTTTTAGAAAATGGAAATGAAAAGAACATGTTTACTTAATATCAAAAAGAGCATTGAAATTTCTAGGGCACATAATGAGGAAAAAGAGTTAGAAAATTTGAAACTCACAGGACATATTGAAGGTAAGAGGGACAGAGAAAAGCAGCACGTTGGTTGCCTAGTCAGCTTTTGTAAATGATTGGGTTGCCAGAAAGGGTTGAGAAGAGATAATATGAATATTATTATATATATATATATATATATATATATATCTATATATATATATATATATATAAATAAAACACCCTTGAGCGCTTAGCCTTGGAGCAGGTAGAATGGAGATCAACATGTTTTAGTGGACTCAGCAGTTTCAATCTGCTTGTCTGAATCGTCTTCATGTGAGAGCAAGATCTAAAAGGTCAGCCAACCTAAGAATGATCTCATCCCACAATCCTCACTCTTGCTCCATATGCGGCCTTCTTTGTAAATCAATGGGTCTGAAGTGTCACACACACACATATATATATATACACACACACACACATATATATATATATATATATATATATATATAATAAATAAAATTTGCTATTTAGCTGATTGATGCTATAATCAGTACCTCAATTCCGGCATTTCATAGGTGAACCTTTTTGTAATTGTTTGTTTATATTTCATTATATTTCTGATAAGTCATTATGGTCTGGTTCTTTAAAATTTTAAACAAAAGTTACTATGTCTATAATTTAGAGTTTGACAATAATCTAATTAAAATCTATTCTAAATATAGGTATCACTTATTTTTATTCTGGAAATTTGACACGAGTTAAAAAAAAAAACAAACTATGAAATATAGTTTTATAGTCATTTTCTTTTTTTTTGCTATTTATCAAGTGAAATCCGATTTAGAGAGAATTATCTTTAAAATCAGGCCAATTTATGCACAATCAATTATTCCACACAAACACACTGTAGTGTAATTGTAAGTCAAAATTTCTGGCTTTTTTAATGCTTCCCCAGCTTTGGCTTGAGTAGTTTGAAATTAATATTAACTGAAGCTCTATGGGGCCACTCCTCCAGGCAGTATCTCTCCTTTGGAGCAATTTTTCACACACACACACACACACACACACACACACACACTGGGGCAGATTTTTTTTTTTAATTAACAGCCCAACTATTTGGATAATATAATAGACCTTGCTGCTCATAATGCACCATTGACCAGCATAAACGATAGTTGAGCCCAAACACGATGTACATCCAAATATGCAACAGATTGTCGCTATTTGGGGTTAAAAATAAAATGCAACCAATTTAATTATCTGCAATAACTCCTCCCCACTAACTGATGTATTACGTAAAACCAACATTATATACCAATTTAAATGTTCCTTGGGAGAATGTATCTCTGGCAAAAAAAACAAATATATATGTTGAGTATACAACAAATACACTAACAAGAAGGCTTATGCTATATATGTCTGACCATTCGTCCTTTGCGAGACATCTACAACAATATTCCTGTCCACATTCACAATATAAAAATTACTAATTGAAACACAACTCTCCTACACAAAGAAAACAACAAGTTCAGATTACAGATACTAGAAGCAATTTATATTAAAAAATTAAAGCCAGCACTGAATTTGCTGCCTAGATGCACATATATATATATAATGTGTGTGTGTGTGTGTGTGTGTGTGTGTGTGTGTGAAAGAGAGGGAGGTTGATAATCTGTGTTATGATGGGGTTCCCTTTTTGAACCCCTTTACATGTCAGATAAACTTGCATCCATTTGGTGTAATGGATAGTGGCTTAGAGAGCCAAGTTCAAATTTCATTGTGTTCATGTATCCACAAATACCCTTGAGAAAAGAATGAATTCATCTCATCCCCATAGGTATGGGTTAAATAGGACTTCTATCTGAAAAATTCATTGTTGTTAAGAAGAAAAAATTATTCTTACAATCCGACAATATGTTTTGGCTTTAACTCACGAGGGGTTGATAAGCTGTAAAAAATAATCCATATGTGTGTTGCAGTATTAGTGTCATTTAACATCAGTGTTTAGAAAATCTGTCAGTGAATGATGGACAGTTTCACCACAGATGAAGAGGAGACTTTGGACAACCAAAAGGTGGTTCTACAGAATAGCATGGAGAGAGCAATGAGGAAGTTTTAAGGAAAATGGAAACAAAAAGGAGTCTTATACTTGGAATCAGAAATAAGAGTTGAAATTTGTAGGGTACACAATGAGGAAAGAAGTCTTGGAGAATTTGACACTCACAGGATATAATGAAAGCAAGAGGCAAACCTACATAAGAAGTTTGTTCAAATAGATGGTAGGACAGGGACTGGCAGGGATAGTAAGAAGGCAAACATTGCCAAGAGCTACAAAGAATAGGAAGTTGTGGTGAGCCATGATCGCCTGTATCCTGAAGTGATATGGCAAGTAGAAAAGAATTAGCATATATGGTAATTAAATCAACTTGTTAATTATTCAGTTATTGTTACTCTTTTTTTACAGTATATTTGACTTAACTGAATGTTACGCATAGTGAACTTTGAGAATTCTAAGTATGTAGAGCGAGGCACCTCACAACCATTGACATGCAGTCTGTCCGACATTCTAACAGCTTTAGTGCACATGTACTCGGTTGTCTCACAATGTTTGCATGTGTGTGTATTGATTGATTTTTTTTTCTTTTTTTTTTTTATGGCTTGTCAACCTTTTGCCGGTTATTTAAAGTTAGAAAATATTTTTAGATTGTAAGAATAATTTTGGTGATAATAACAATTTACTGATGCAAATCCTACTAATTAACCCATAGCTAGGGGAAGAAGTGGATTCATACCTCTGCCAAGGATATTTGTGCATAAGTGAATATAATGAACCTGACTGGAATTGGAACTTGGCTCTCTGATTTCCAATTTTGAGCCGTTATCCATTTACATCACCAGTTGCACATCCAAGCTTACAGCAGCTGGTATTCCCAAGGGGTCACCCATCCAGGTATTGCCCAGACTTGACATTGCATAACTTCGATGATCATATGAGAGCTGGTGTTTCAATGTGATATAAGCAGTGTGGACAGAGGAATCATCGCTGAATGGTGACAGTCTGTTTTATGATTGATTGCCATCTTTAGTCCATCTGACAAGCCTGAAGATTGTGTTCATAAAACTGTGGACATTCAATGTTGATTTCTCTGTCCACTCTGATTATATTTATTCTCTCCTGGATCATGAACATTTTCATCCTATAAATATAGCATACACCATAAAACTATATTATATATATTTATTTAATGCTAAAACTCTAATCTTGTATGTATGTGTTTTCCTGAGATACAGATTAAATGATAGACTGAATTGGTTGGGGTATTATCTATTAATAATATTAGATTCAATTTGAAGGTGAATTCCATATACAGTCAATTGCCTACAAATTCCATATATGGTCAATTGCCTACAAATTCCATATACGGTCAATTGCCTACAAATGATTATTTTATGTTTTTATTTCTTATGTAGTGATGTATTTTAACAATTGTCGATTGTTGACTATACATTCTTGACATTATTATGTCATAGTAATTAACTATGTTTAAGGGAAATGTCTTCACTTCTCACAAATTAGTTAAATTTACATTATTTACATTATTCGGACTATTGTCCTCATTTTTGTCGCCATATTTATTACAACGTTTCAGCTGTTGTACGCTCCGACCTTCTTAAGGTAGTTGGAATGTCGAACTGAACCCTTTATTTCGCTCACTGGGGTAGACTGTTCTAGTTCCACGTGCCATGTTTAATGGATGTCAGTTATCAGTTATCTCCTGTTACTTTCCCTCTGAAAGTTCTCTACTGCCTTAGCTGGGTATTGAACTCTCACTCTTTTTGGGTCCTGTCACTGGATCTAACTAATGCCTTTATCCACTGATCTTAATTTGAAATTACAAGGTAAAAATAAGCTCATCACTCAGTTATCTGATGATATCAAGTGTTTCATTACAAAATTAGCTTTATTGAAGTCCCAGTTGTTACATGAAAACTCGATTCATTTTCCTATGTGCAAGGAATTGAAAAAAACTGCCAATACTGAGTCTGTATTTATCTTTGCTAAGTATGAAAATTACCTGGAATTGCTATCAAAGGAATTTCAGTGAAGATTTTGTGATTTTTCATCTTGGGAAGATTAGTTTGCATTATTATCAGCACCATCCACTTTTGATATTGCTTAGGTAGAGGAAAGTCTACAGATGGAACTACTGGAAATGCAGGCCGACTCAACACTCAAGGGAAAGTACCTAGAAGTAGGGGTACTTTGATTTTTTTCATACCTGCCTCAGACATTTAAGAACTTCAGAAAGTTTGCCACAAGGATTATAGCAATGTTTGGTTCCACATCTGTCTGTAAGCAGTTATTTTCATTTATGAAGGCCACAAAAACGTCTCACAGAACCAGATTAACTGATGAACATTTGTCATCTTTGATCAGACATTCCAACTTGATATATCGAGAATAGTTTGTCTAAAGCGATGTCAATCATCAGGACAACATAAAAATGATTAAATTGTACTACCTTGTATTGTAAGTACTTTGTATTTAAAGTTTTGTAACCACTAGTTGTGATTAATGTAAGACTGTAAGCAGGTGCGTCCCTCAATGCTGCAGATTTGGCTGATGAGGCCCTCCATATGTCCTGAATTTGACATGCCAGTTCTATAATATGCTGGATTGTATACAAATTTGCTGATTGAATTAGCAACAGCATCTGGAGTGAATGAATCTGAAGTCTTTTCTTCTGTAGTTTTAGTAATTCAAAAATTTTTTGTTGTTATAATTGCTGTTCATGTTGTTGTCTTTGTTGTTGCAATTGTTGTTCTTGTAGTCTTTGTTGTTGCAATTGTTGTTCTTGTAGTTTTTGTTGTTGCAACTGTTGTTCATGTTGTTGCTTTTGTAGCGCAAACATTTGAATCTTGATTGCTTTTAGTTCTTCCATTTTACTGTACTCGGCTGAATATTTTGTAGATTCATTTTTGAATAACTTTGCCTCGTTATTTCTCTGTAGTCCTGCAAATATGACGTCTCTTTGGTGAAGGGGGTAAATATTTCTGAATATCCTATTATGATGTGTAGGAAACATATATTTTATTTTTTCCTCATATAAGTTCAACAAATACTTGTCGCCACTTTTGTAATACCCGTTTGTAGGAGAGATTTTGTAAATCATAGATACAACAATAGTAATGCCTTTGAACATTACTCAGCCAGACGCCGCTAATTCCCATATATAGTCTTTCCTTTACTCTTCACATCTAATTATTTCAAGATGAGGTCGACTGTGCTTACTCTCTGGCGAACTGTGTTCAAACCCATGTGTCGGCAGTGATACTTTATTCATACATATATATAAGATAAAGAGCAAATAGTAAATATTTCTAAATTTAACATGTTTCGCCACTATTTGTTCTTTATCCTATGATATACATACATACATATGTATCTGTGTATGTATGCAGTTTTCCCATTGAAACATTGTATGTTGCCATATCATCTTAATGCACAGATACTATAATAATCAATTTTGTTTGCCTTTCTGCTTGCATTAGGAGTGAAATGGTGGGAGTTGTTAATTTTATTTTTTACAATGTGATTTTCTCCATCTTGGTATTCAGGGGTGCGTATTTTAAGTGCACTTAGGTTTCTGCTAAGTGCTCCTAGCGACCCTAACAGATGAGCATACTTGAAAATGAGATCCAGCCGTTACTTATTTATATATGAGAAGGTCTTGGAAAGTTCTTATCCTGACCAAGAAGGTGATTAAAAACAAATTCTGATGTTTGATTTTAGGAAGTGGGATAGGCAGACAACTTTTCTGCTCTCTCTCTCTCTCTCTCTCTCTCACACACACACACACACACACACACACACACACACACACACACACACACACACACACACACACACTCTCTCTCTCTCTCTCTCATTCACTCACTCTCTCATTCTCTCTCTCTCATTCACTCACTCTCTCATTCTCTCTCTCTCATTCACTCACTCTCTCATTCTCTCTCTCTCATTCACTCACTCTCTCATTCTCTCTCTCTCATTCACTCTCTCTCATTCACTCACTCTCTCTCTCTCTCATTCACTCACTTTCTCTCTCTCTCATTCACACACACACACACTATGCTTATCTGACTCTGGCAAAGAAAGACCCCCAAGCCCGCTCTTTATAATTTTCGCATTACTTGGAATCTATTTTGAAAGATTTCTTCTCGTACTTCTCACTCGTGAAATTTTTTTCAGACTTACTTTCCAGTCAAGTTAGATTTTCAAAAATTTTAAATTAAATTTAAAAATGATTTTTTTCAATCACACATGTTTGCCGTAATTTTGTGCGAGATTTTTCTGAAAACTTTTACGGTTGGTTCTACTTGGCCCTGAGGTATTTTGGCTTATTTTAAGCAAAATAGAAATTATCTGTACTGAGAAAACATGATGTGACTGGCCAAAATGAACTTGATTTTCAGATTCAGTGTGAAAAAATAGCCGAGAAACATGTGCCCATTGTCTAACAACACTTGAGTTGAAAAAAAATGTCAACTAGTATTATCTTGTCTTAATTTCTATTCTTTTGGCATTCTTTCTCTTTCTCTCTCCTTAATACTTTTTTTTTAAATTCTCATATTTATTCATAATCAGTAACCTCTTGTGTCTTAGTGGCTTTATTGCCTTGCTTGGAGTGAAAATATTAAAAAAAAAAGAGAAAAGGTTAATTTGGGTTTATGACTTTTCTCACAATATTTGTGTTAAATAAATTATGTTGGTACTACTTGCCACAGCTTTTACCACTAGGCTGTTTGTCTTGCTTTTTAAATTTATGCCTCTTTGTTTCTGGAAGTGTATGTTTCTTTATCTTCTTCCAACATTGTGTTCATATCAATCCTTCTGTACACATTTGTACATCCTTTCATCATCATCCACCCCCCCCGCCTCTTTTTTTTTATGTGTGTCCTTGACCTTTGTATTCTTCTAAATCCGAATCCACATCCTTCTGCCATTTCTGCTTCCATGAATCTCTGCACACCCACTCACCAACAGAAATAAATGAAGTGTCTCTTTCTGTCTACAGTTCTTGAAATCTGGTAAATGTCAAAAGCTAGCAAAGAAATAATAGTAAACAAAGAAAAAGAAAGTACTTGATGTGGAATTAATTCCGGTTAACTTGTCTCCAGGGCAAATTGTGTTTCTATTTCTGGAATTACCATCATGGAGGTCAGCAAATCATTTTGCTATTCTGCTGCACAGCCACATTATTGAGTTGGCAAAATTGAACAGAATTGACTCTTCAGAAAGTGACTTCTAATTTCTGGGATGAGGAATTGTTATTACATTATTTACATTCAGACTATTGTCCTCATCTTTGTTGTTGTTATCACCTGATCACTTTGTCTGAATTTCTGGGATGAGGAATTATTATTACATTATTTACATTCAGACTATTGTCCTCATCTTTGTTGTTGTTATCACCTGATCACTTTGTCTGAATTTCTGGGATGAGGAATTGTTATTACATTATTTACATTCAGACTATTGTCCTCATCTTTGTTGTTGTTATCACCTGATCACTTTTGTCTGAATTTCTGGGATGAGGAATTATTATTACATTATTTACATTCAGACTATTGTCCTCATCTTTGTTGTGGTTATAATAGTATTTTGACAGTTGTGTCCTCTGACCTTTATCAAGTGCTTCACGATCTGGATAACCTTAACTGAACCCTTTATTTAATTTATGGTGTTGGATTGTTCTTTTTCCACTGAACATATCTAGGATTGCTAGTCTAGTTCTTACTACTGCTTACTTATTGCTTACCTCATTTCCACTGAGTGCGAATACACATTACTTGGCCCAGAGACTGATTTTACATTTATTATATTACCAAATTCACAAACCGATGCTTTAATTCACGAGACTTGGTAGTGTGACACTTGGGTACAACTCCCAACATTTCCAACAAACAGATCAGCATTTTACTTTCAACAACTTTTTTTTTTTTTTTTTGTTAAATTAATTCGCCCCAAGCAAGGGGCTAATGCTACTAAGATGCAAGTGGCTACTGGGAGTAAAAGAGTATGAAAAGATTTTAGGAATCAGAGGTGTTTTCTCCACCAACTCTGTGCCAATTTCGACATGATGCATGGCTATCAACTCTAACCTGAGTGGGCGGATCAATATCACCCCACCACCTTAACTGCTGATAACCAAAACTCCCTGTGCCAGTTCATAGCTCTTTACAACTTATTATCTTTTGTCAATCTAAATGATTTGAGCCCCTTACGATCTCCCTCTGTTCTTGTTCTCCCTTTCATTTATTCACACAAACTCATTAAGTATTCCACTCATTGTTTCCACCATGTCTTCCGTATGTCCCTTGGGTGTTAATTTCTCAGGGCGGTCATGCCTCTCCACATTTTTCTGTCTGTTTTGTGTCAATTAAATTTTGGCTATTCTAATTTTTTACCATTCCTGTTTGTCTCTGTTATGCAATCCCTTCACATGAACTTGTGAAATAGGCTACTCGTTATTTCTCTCTGCTTCTTTTGCATTTGTATACCATGTGTGTGTTAAATTCGCCAGGCCTTCTTTCCTCACGGGTCCCAGAAATTTCAGCTTTTTTGATTGTAAGTATAAGTTTCCTTTATTTAGTTTCTCCCTATTCTGATCTCACTTTAGATTTCTGTGTTTCATTTTTCGTTGTTTCGTTACTACACTACCGAGATATTAAAAATTTCTGAACCAACTTGATTCTGCAATCACTATTATGTAGCTTATACCTTGGGCAGCTTCTTCTGCTAATAAAAATTAATTCTTTCTTCTTACAGTTAGTCTTTTCTTCTTTTTTTTTTTTTTGTCTAAGTGTTCTTTCAATTTTCTTTCTGAGTCTGCTATTAACTTTAACCCACTGTATATGCAGCTACTGCTATGAAAAATCTAAGCCGTGACTGCGATGAAAAATCACGACATGTTCGTGTACTCTAAATTTATTCTTAAATATTCTTTGTCTTTACAACTGGTTTACAAAAACAAAAATTACTTATGACTCAACCTCATAGGAAGAGAATTAAAACAAGGAACTGTTTTCTCATCAAATTTATTTAATCTATACAGCAAGACAATCCTAAAAGAACAAAAAAATCTACCAGGATTTACTATTTGCAGATATAATCTTAACAATGCATAATATTGTTAAAACAAATGTAATTGCACTTTGGCTTTATGAAGAATAACTTTGTTGATAAAAAAAGAAAATTTCTCATGAAAATAAATTTTACATTCATTATTTACATTCAGACTATTGTCCTCATCTTTGTTGTGGTTATAATAGTATTTTGACTGTTGTGTCCTCTGACCTTTATCAAGTGCTTCACGATCTGGATAACCTTAACTGAACCCTTTATTTAATTTATGGAGTTGGATTGTTCTTTTTCCACTGAACATATCTAGGATCGCTAGTCTCGTTCTTACTACTGCTTACTTATTGCTTACCTCATTTCCACTGAGTGCGAGTACACATTACTTGGCCCAGAGACTGATTTTACATTTATTATATTACCAAATTCACAAACCAATGCTTTAATTCACGAGGCTTGGTAGGTATATAGAACAAATGCATTTTTGATACACTCCAATTGTTTTATGTCAAAATGTTGACTAAACAGTTTTTTTGAACTCTGAAAAATGATTTGAAGGAGAAAATCTTTCAGGAAAATCAGATTAAAGGGTTCATGAGAAATCTTTTCTCATCAAAAGAACCGGAATTTTATTCAAACGGATTGAAAAAGCTGCTTGCTAAGTGGCAACAAGTTGATGCAAAAAATGGTGAACATACGACTGGATAAAATGTAATTGTACAGTAATGTTTGAAGAATAAATTTGAACAAAAATGGAAATTATGACACAATAACTTAGTGTATTTGCTAAACTCAATTGACTTGTATCATTTGTTACCTTGTTCAACATGTTTTGGCTGCTGTATTCTATTGTGTTTTAAGCTTGGGTGAAACTACCTCTATATTCAATTTCTTATCTCCTATACTAAATTTGTTTTAATTGATCTATACACCAAGGCAAGGTCTCATCATTTTACAGTTCAAACTATCTCTAGTGCAGCCTATTCTATATTCAATTTCCTTATTTTCTATACTAAATTTGTTATAATTGATCCATAGACCGAGGCAAGGTCTGATCATTTTACAGTTCAAACTCCCTCTAGTGCAGCCTATTCTATATTCAATTTCCTTATTTTCTATACTAAATTTGTTATAATTGATCCATAGACCGAGGCAAGGTCTGATCATTTTACAGTTCAAACTCCCTCTAGTGCAGCCTATTCTATATTCAATTTCCTTATCTTCTATACTAAATTTGTTATAACTGATCCATACGATGATGTATTTGAAGTGTTTAGTATTTACTAATTCCACATTCTTTAGATCAGTTTATAGAATGCCACACTTACTAAAATAGAAATTAACTTTGGCGGAAAGATCTTGAGAATGCTGCTATTGAATCTTGCCAAAATGTAAATCTGCACTCCTTGGCTAAATGATATACTGCTTTCTCAAGCCAACATACATGACCATAAAAGGTTTAAAAAATTAGAAGAAAACTGTTAAATCAAAGCCAATTATTTAAAAGAAAGAAATGCATAAACAATTCTTCAAATTAAAATAAATAGTAACTACATTACAAATAAAGTAAATAAATAATTATATATAAACAAATAAAAAAAAAAATTTCAACAACAATAACAAAGTTTATTCAATTTGATTCACTTGGCATCCTCCATACTTTATCTTGACTTTCACGCTTAGCCTGAAGAATTTTTATGAGCATTCTTAAATTTTAGGAGTGATGGTAGGGTAATATATAGTGGCATGGATGGAGGAATTGGAGAATCGAGTTTGGATTCCAGTTGGATCCATTACATTCACTTATGTGCTAATACTCTTGGAAAAGGTATGAATCCTCTTCTCCCTCCAGTTATGGGTAAATAGCAGGACAGACTGGGTTCTATAGCCTTGGATGGCAACTGGTCTAGGAGGAGGTAAAACTCTGAATTCAAAACTGGTCAGGAGAGGGTTCGGGTCAGTCAGGCTACCTTGTCTAAGAAACACCACTTCTACTGCTGCTGCAGTATACATGGTGCCCCTATGACCCTACGGTTCATGGGGGTGGATTTAACAATTTTGAAAACCTAACAATGTTTTTACTTCAATTTATAAATACATGCTGTGTGACAAGATAAAATCCTTACATTTGCCTTGATAAAGTCCATCAAAAAATGAAAGTTTTCCTTTTTTCTTTATTCATATTATCTTACAATATTTTTATTCACACACACACACATACACACATATATATATATATATATATATATATATATATATATATATATATATATATATATATGAGTTCAAGTTCCCGTCAACTTTGTTACATTCAGTCACATGTTAACTTTGGAAAAGGTATAAATTCATTTCTCCCCCAGCTATGGGTTAAATAGCAAGACAGACTGTGTTCTATAGCCTTGGGTAGTAACCGGTCTAAAAGAACAATTCTGAATTCAAAACCAGAGATGGGCCATTTGGGGACCTTTTGGGTGTGGTGCACTAGTTCTCTGTATTTGGCCACTTCTAAAAAAGTTTGGTTAGCGCTGCACAAGCCTTCACCACTATAATCAAATCATATATGTGGGTAACCTGGCTGTTCAGTTCTAAGAACTGAGCTGCTGGACCCTCATATCTTGAAGATGATGAGTCCTCCATATAGAATAAAACAATTACCGAAAAGGATAGAACAAATTAATTAAGTTAGAACCTTTTATTAAAGTAAAAAACTACAAAGACAATTTTCTAAATAAACCAATATGCACTTCCCACAAAATCCAATATTGGAAAAATAATTATGCAAATTGTATAAAAAAAATGCTCAAAGTTAAGAAGAATACTAAGCATAAATCAATGGAAGAATACGAAAGAAACAATTGGTTTAACAACATCAACAACAAATAACAACTAGGAGTAAAAAATCTTTTACCCATCCATCAATGAAAACCCATTAAACAAGGCTCTAAATCTTCTGAAACGATACATACATATAAAAATGAAGATCTAAACATCATCAAACACTGTAGAAAATGAATACTATACTGGGACAAAATATTGTCAAAAAAATGCAACACCAATAATAACAACAATACCAATATCAGTGATACTTTTGATGTAACAATGGGCAGCTATGTTGGTGCAGAAGCATGCAAACTCATAGGTATATACATCATCAATAAATTAACACACATCATTAAACAAAAAAAGACACAGGCTTATACAGGGATGATGGACTAATAATTGTAAGAAATTGCAATGGCAGAACTACAGAAAAAAATAAAAAACAGATCTTAGAAACCTTCAGCAAATCAGCATTTAAAATAGACACAATAATCTAACCTAAAACTAGTAAACTTCTTAGATATAACAATCTAAACAACAACACATACAAACCATACAGAAAAGCAAAAAACAACCCTATATACATCAGCAAAAATTCCAACCACCTGCTTAATGTATTCAAGCACACACACATATCCATAAACAAATGAATATTGACACATTCCAGTAATATAAAAATATTCAACAAAAACAAAAAAAATGAAACACCATTAAGAAATAGCAGTTTCAGAACAAATTAGAATATATAAATGAAAACAAACACAATAGTAAAAGAAACATAATCTGGTTCAATCCACCCTACAATAATACAATAAAAACAAATAGGAAATATATTCTTCAAAATAGTTGGAAAACATTTTCCCAAACACTATGAATTATCAAAAATTATCAACAAAAATATAGTAAAAATCAGTTACAGTTTTATGGATAATATGGAAAAAATAATAACCAAACACAATAAAAAATATTCAACAAAACTAACAATAACCATAACAACACAAATCAACAAAACAACAACAAATATATTTGTCAAAATAAAATTATCTGTCAACTTTACAACAAATGCCTTACCAACAACATAATATACAAAGCTACTGTAACAAAACACAAACATAAGAAAAAAATCTACATAGAAGCTACAGAAACAACCTTTAAAGAAAGATTTAATAATCATAAAACCTGATTTAAAACAGAAAAATATAAAAACAATTCAACAATCTCAAAATATGAAACAAAATAACATCATTATCAAGATAAAATGGGATATGATAAAAAAAGCAGTCCCCACACATTAGCAACAGCAAAAACTGTAAATTGTGCTGATAACCACAATACCAATTATAGAAAATACACACACAACCCAACATGCAAAACACCACAACAGTACACCTTATAAAAAAAAGATTTTACAAGAAAATCTAAATAAGTGGAAGGATGAGAAAGAAATAAAAATCAACACTCAGCAACCACTCATCATCAAACAACCTGTCGCCTCTGAGTGTTGACTTTTATATTTACATACACTCTCTCTGATATTGAGCACTTTATCCTATAAATATAGCATACCGTAAATCTATATTTCTTCATACATACATACATACACATATATATATATATATATATATATACACACACACACCATATATTTCCATGTGTAAGGTGACCTATAGATAAGATGAGATCCCCAAATGTATGTAAATTTTAAATGATTTCATCCAATATCTGTAGAATAAGATGACCAAAAACTTATGCCAGACTAGCCTACACTGTCAGTAACATTTCAGTCCATCATAATGATTTCTATGAGTATAAAATAAAGCTGATGTTATAACAAATGTCATTTTGCTTACCTTTATATCATTATCAAATTGAGAGGAATTAAATAATATAAACTATTAACACGAATCTCTTTGAAAATAACAATAACATTTTCATTCTTAAGACTCGTATGAATGAAAACAAACGTTGCGTATAATATAAGTTATTGAAAAATAAAGTTTGAATTTTATCCTAAATGTTGTTATTTAACATTACTATGAGAAATAATGATTGGTGTGAACGCAGACATAGCTCTACAAAACAAGAATGAAAGATTTGTTTACGTTACTTGTTATTAGTGTGTGTTGCTCAGCGGAACTTTTGCAAATTGTTGTGTATATTTGAATATTGCAGTTTAAAGAGAAATCAAGAAGTAAAAGTAGTTTTATTGAATTTGAAATTGTAGTATTGCATAATAACGGGAACTGTTACAACTAGAAATATTTACGTCGGTAGTTATTCTACCGAGGCAGTTGCTAGCCTACCGCAATCCAGGGTTCAAATATACTAGCCTAATTACCTTAATACATCAACAGTGGTGATATTGGAATCAGGGTCTCAAAGTTGCTAAAAGAACATTCTAATCACTGGGTCACGTTATATATCACCTGATAACTAGTAGGGATAATTCCGAGGAGGATATAAATCCAAGTAGAGTTCAATGTAAGAACAGAGCAAATAATAATGATGATGAAAATGGAGACTTTATAAACCCATAGTAATATTTTAATTAGAAATATATTTTGTTCGCAATTCTAAATGTTGTTAAGTAACACTACTATGCGAAATAATGATTGGTGTAAATGCAACCATAGTTCTACAAAACAAGAATGAAAGATTTGATTACGTTACTTGTTATTAGTGTCTGTTGCTCAGTGGAACTTTTGCAGATTGTTGCATAATCGTCTCTTGAATATTGCAGTTTAATGAGAAATCAAGAAGTAAAAGTAGTTTTATTGCATTTATAATTCTAGTAAAATATTATGTGAATTATTTGAACTAGAAATATTTACATCGGTAGTTACCATACTGAGAAAGTTTTTAATCTACTATCATCCATGGTGTTGTAAACATACTAGCTTTTTGTAGCTGTGGTATTAGACAACCACCTATTTTGGATGTAATTTAAAAAATTTAAGTGACGCTTTATATGTGCAAATATACTGTGTATATATATATATATATATATATATATATATATATATATATATATATATATATATATATATGTGAAGAACAATATTGGGGAAAAAGTATAAAAGTATGACTAAATTTAGTTGTAAGGACAAAACAAGTCACAAAAACGTTTTCCAATTTGTCATACATTTTCCCCACCATATATATATATATATATATATATATATATATATATATATATATATAACCACTCCCTTGGTAACATATTATGTGGTTCTATTGTGACATAACCAAGTTTTTATAATGCAGGAAGTTGAATTAAATTTCATTTTTTTTTTTTTTTTGTTTAACAAGACAAAAACATTGCATACGAAATCTTCAGTAGGCTTGCAGTTATTAAAAGCTAATAAAATTTTTTAACTCTTCAGAAACCCATTTACATCTTTTTTACAAATCAGTGTAACAAGATTATTTCATTATCTATTATATCACTTCTGAATGTGGGTTCTGTATAGGATACAGGTTCAATTCCTGTCAGAGGATGAATATTATCTATGAAAATTTCTTGGACATGCAGGTCGATAAATGTTGTTTAATACTGTTTATTATAAACAGAGCATTTATTTAAATATTTGTATCTATAAAAAGAATGTATAAACATAAAAAGGTCTTAAAATAATTGTCGGACTTTGTCCATTTCATAATATATATATATATATATATATATATATATATATATATATTATATATAAATAAATGTCACTGTGTCACACTTTTTCAATTTAAGGAATACAGCTATCTAACTTTCAATAGCTCTTGTTATAGAAATTTTTGATTCCCAAGTTTTCATCACTGCGACTGTTTTCGGCAATTTTTAAAAATATTTTTTTAAGTGATTTTTCTCTGACAGATTATTTTGTACAATAACAATTTTTATAACTTGGAAATGTATTTGGGAATAATTGAAATTAATTGTGAAATCCAGCAAAAGTCATCTATGATATATAAATAATTGTTTGAATGGAAAGTAAGGACCAATGTAAATCAAATTGTCTTTAAATTAAGTGGCAGCAGAAGAATTATTTTTGAACTTTTAAAAGGTGAGCTTAAATATTAATGAAATGCAGCGATCAATTTTGAGTTCTTCTGTAGTTTATTGTTGCCTATCGCATATGGCAGCACCATACCTCTCAAAGAGAAATCTCCACCAACAGAGGACCTAATTGTGAGGGAAAGAAAAACCCAGCTAAAATGTCAGCCAGGAGAGACTTCCAATGCTGAGAATAAGCAAAAGACTTAGGGACTCTCAAACTCCCGAATAAGCCAATGGCTAAATCAAGAGCTCTCTGCTAGTTTAAATGCTGCTCAATAGGACGGCTTTTTAATCTAGCATATATATATATATATATATATATATATATATATATATATATATATAGTCTGTTATTAGTCTATCATAATTTAGTGAATGCCATTGTGAATACTGAAGAGTATAAAACAACTTGTCATATTTTCATTAGATTAAGAGTAGCAACATGCCAATGCTTAGAACATATGCAATGTTTATTACTTCAGCATTCAGAAAACAGTGAAGAAATTGGCTGTGTGGATCAGATGTCAGGGTATTTTTGTGTGCCACTCAGCTGATGTGGGTGTCAAGGAGAGTATGTATATATATATATATATATATATATATATATATATATATATATATATATATAGTGTGTGTGTACAGAAATATAATCCATTAAACTAGATGGTGTTGGGGTGGGTATGCACTGGCATATTTCTGTGTGTGTGTGCACAAGCACATACACGTGTTTCGGAGGGTTGCAGTTTTGTTATCTTTTCATCTCCTTTCTCTCTTTGTCAGAACTTAAGCAGAAAGTCATAAACATCACTCACCAAAAGCTAAGTACATGCACACACACACACACACACACACACACACACACACACACACACACACACACACACTTATGTAAAAGTTGATCCCCCTAAATTTGACCTTCCTAACTGTTCCAAAAATGCAAGATGTACTAATTAAATTTTGTTTCCACCAATTTATTTTATTTAAATTTATTTGATAATGTTGTTATAATTTATCATGAATGTTGGTTATTTTTCATTTTCATAATAGTTGGAATATTATATGTAAGCGTTAACTTATATATACAGATTTATATGTTAAACGCAATCATCAGGTCATATACATTGAGTTTTTTCTCGACTAATATATATATATATATATATATATATATATATATATATATAGGTCTGTGGTGCATTGTGGGTAGTTTATTCTAACAGCTATTTTGGAAAGAGTGGTTTGTTAATTTGTTTATTATTTACATTATTTATTTTTCTAGTTTTTGCTTATTTATTTTTATTTTTATTCTTTTTAGTTTTCGGTTTTTAAGTAACATAAAAAAATTGTTTTTGTGTCTGCATTTTGAGATGAATTCTGATTGATTATTTAGTAGTTTGTTTTGGTCTGGGAAGGTAATTTTAGCTATTTTTTCCTCCGAGCAGAGTTTACAAATTTTGGATTGATTGTTGTAGGCTGATGTTCTTTTACTTATTTTCCATGACATTTTTGGTGTGATTTGCATTTTGTTTTTAATTTCCCAGATATACTTGGAAAGCATTGTATTGTTTGTTTATTTACTATTTGTGAAAGATGTTTGTGTGCATAGTTTCTTTGTTTCCAGGGTCTTTCAGTTACTCCTGTGTATATTTTTTTTGTTATCTGATTTTACGATGGCTTGGTATATTACATTGTTTTGTAAGCAATTACTGTTTAAGGGACATTTGTACTTTATTTTGCAGTTACGCATGGTTTTAATTTGTTTGTGTGGTTTGTTGATAATTTTCCTGTTGTGCTTTTTTATTATATGTGTCATGTTCTTGGTGCTGCTGTAGCTGATTTTTACTGTGATTTGTTGAATATTTTGTGGAGAGTGCTTGATTCGGGGAAGTGTTTGTGTAAGACTTTGATGAATATTTTTCCTAAGTTTTTACATTTTTGTTGTATGGTGGGTTGAAACATATGATGTTTCTCTTCCTGTTGGCTTTTTTTGTGCTGTGTGTATGTGAGTGTTGCCAGGAATTCACTATCTTTTAGGACTGTTTTATAGTCTTTTTTGCTCTGTTCAATTGTCAGAAAGTCTGCAGTTAATTGATTGTAGTATCTGCTTTATTATTGATGGTGGGTGGGTGGATGATTGGAAGATGTATGTATATACTATGTTTTATTATTGGGTTTTCTGTATGGTTTATATGTAAAGGTTTTCTAAGGTTAAAGGTTGTCTTGTAGAGTCCTGTATCATTTCTATCAATTGTTTTACTTAGTTTATGTAGTAAATATATACCTATGAGTTCGCAGGTCTCTGCACCATCAAAACTTCCCATTGTAGTGTCAAAGATCGCTTCTTTCTTTATCCATGTGTCTTCATTGTCGATTAGTAGGGATTTACGGTAGTTTTTAATGATACCAAATTAAAATTATTCTTATTTGTTCTTGAGCTAAGGTGACGGAGTTATGTAGCATGGATTCTGTTATAGAAGGGTAAAATTCTTTTATATCTAGTTGTATAAATTGGCAATTATGTTGTTTTTGTGTTTTTCCATTTATTTACTCCTAACTTCTTCCTTAGCTCTGAATTAATTCTTTCTAGTATTGTTTTACTTAATTTACCTAGTTCACTTTTGGCTGGGTTTATGAGTCTGTATGTTGGGTTGCTTTTTAAATTTATATAAATTATATATTTATTTATTTACACAGCATATATTCATTTAAACATATTGAATGATGTAGACATATTGTGCCTATTTATTTTATAATAATCCTTTCCAGTTCTCTAATCCATTTCTTGATAAGATGAAATTCATCAAGGAAGGTGCTGTAATTTTTGCTAACCCAAGTACTTTCGATCTTTTCAAAGATCATTTTCAGGATAAATTACAGACTTATTGTAATTGCAATAAAATCTGCATTTCATTTTTTTTTTTTAAAATTCATTATATTGAAACACTTGTTTTACAAAAAATTCCAGATGAATTTTAAACTAATTAGAGAGCATGTTCCTGCATATTTTTAAAAATTACCATTTTATAATTATATTTTATGTTTAGTTGTAAGCTTGCCTCACTGCTAATTGCTACTTTAGTGAGTTTGATCCTCACTCGGTGGCTTAAATGATAAATTAATATAAAGAATAATCTGGAAATGACTATTTAATTTTGTTAATGATGGATGAGGAAAATGAAATAATTTCCTTTTCCATTCTGTTTACTTTGTCAGTGGGTAAAATGTTCGTACAATGTGTTATCTACCAATAAATTGTTGATTTTCATTTGTCCTTCTCGTGCCCCACCTCTAAAATCTCTGGCTTTGCTTAAAATATTTACCAAGCTGCTCTCACCAACTAACCACTTTAATATTGTACAGCCGATTCTATTTTTACAATGTCCTCATTAACAACAAACCATGGGTCAAGTGCATTTTCTTTCTGCATATTTGTTTTTTTAATGATTTGCACATCACCCCACACCATTAACCATCCATTTTGTTTATTAATAAAAGGAGAGAATTATTAAATGTTGGGATTTAATCTTTACCTGAAATTTCTTGTTTTCCTTTCCAGGATTGTTAACTCTTATCTTATCGTCAGCCTAGATTTTTATCATAAATCTTTCAATGATTGTCATTCTCATATGAATGTACATTTGACAAACAATTATTGCTGTTAAATTTCAGTTATTGAAGTGGTGGGAGAAGCAACTTGAACTACTGTGTTTTTTTTTTTTTTTTAAGTAACTGGAGACTTTCTTAGCAGCTGACTTAATAATCAATTAAAAATAATTGTACCACTCAATGTCAATGGGAAATGTGAGACCGAGAGGGTGCAGTGCGTCGTTCTCCTGGAGGTTAGCATCAGCCATATTGATGGTAGGCAGAAACAGGTTCTTTTAAGATGATTAATAGAAAGCAGTATTGTTTTTGAGGCATTAAAATTAACAAGCCATTTGTTGCACCAGTTAACAGATTGAAGGTTCATTTTCAGGATCAGATGCCAGGCTGATTTTATTGGACATATCTGATTTTTTTTTTTTTTTTTTTAATCGATTTATCCAATAAAGACGCAAGGGACTACTGGGAGTGAAAGAGAATGAGACTTCAGAAGGAACTGGAAACCCAATTCTATGACTGGAGTGGATTGTGTACTGAACAACAGAACAATCTACTCGTACTAGGAAAAAAAAAAGAAGAAATTCTGAGTTTAGGCAGAGATATTAGAAGTATACAGTTGACATAGACTTTAGAAGGAGACAGAAACCCAATCCTGAACAGGATACAAAGGATAAAGCTCTACTCCTATTCAAAAAGCCTATCTACTTCTACTGAAGGAAGAAAATAAATAACATTTCAGAGTTTAGGCAGAGATATTAGAAGTATACAGTTGACATAGACTTTAGAAGGAGACAGAAACCCAATCCTAAACAGGATACAAAGGGATAAACCTCTATTCATGTCCAAAAGATTTTGCAATCAAGATAGGAGTAAATAGTTATGTCCTCAACATAAATACTGAGTTGGGTACTGATGACATTGGGAAGGTAGTTGTCATTTAATATTGCAATATCCTAGTTAGACTAGGAACAATATTGGTTTTCTGTGGCATGTAAGTAAATACATGGTGTCCATAAAGTTTGTGTGCACTTAAAAAAATTTATAACTTTATTTGTATTTGCGATAGAAATAATTTGTAAAAAGGATTAGAAAGAAGTAAATCTATATTTTTTAAGGTTTTATTGAAATTTTATTTAAGTTTCCACATGTCCTCCATCATTAGCAATACAAAGAGTAATACGATTTTGCAGTTCACGGAAAACATTTGCCAATAAGATTTACAATAATGCCTGAAATCACATTAGTTATTTTAGCTATACTTAAAACTAGGTACATTAAACTTTATAACATTTTTTTGCAAATTATTTCTATCGCAAATACAAATAAAGTTATAAACTTTTTAAAGTGCACACAAACTTTATGGACACCCTGTATTAGCCTACCAGATATGTCCACTTAGTATGAAATTTTGATTTTTCTTTCCATTTTCCTTAAAACTTTCATGTTGCTCACATATTTGCTCCATGGTATTCTCATCATCCTTCTGTAGTCTCTTTATCTGTGATAAGATTGTCCAGCATTTGGAAGTGACTTGTTACTGATATATTTAAAAAAGAAACAAAAAAAAATTACATCCCACATCAAAAAGCATGAGGAGTTTGTTTAGATTAAAGTTTCTGATTATCAGCTATGAAGATTTTTGGCTCTGATTGCAATTGGATGGTGAACAGAGATACTCCTCTCTCGCTATTAACTCTAGAGACAACGTATGAAGTTAATTTGAATTTTACAATAATAATAACTAGTCTTAACCTGTCAAAATTTCACGGTTTTCCTATTTGAATTTTCTGATGAATCTTAATTAAGTTAATGATTAAATAAGCGCGAGTTGTACGACAATAAAATATCCGTAGAAATTCCCCCATCACATTGTTAAATATTTGAGCTTAACTTTAACAAAATATTACAATAACAATAATAAATAAGAATGCTCGTCGTTATTTTAAGAAGTAAGGGGGTACAAATGAAAAGATTTGAAACAATATTTTTCCATTTCACTAAAAGAGCCGTGAAACACTTCTCTCTTCCCTTCCTTCCTTTCATTTTCTCACTGAAACCAAGTAGCGTTTTTGATGTCTTTTGTCTTCTCACAGGATCGAAACAGTATAGTCCCTTATTTATGAGGTATTAGCATGGGATATTAAACACTTCTATGTTTCTTTCATTCTTTTTTTACTGAAACCAAGTAGTGCCTCTGATATGCCTTGTCTTAGTCTATTATTTATATCGTGTTGGCAGGGCACAATGGTTGTGCAAACTAATAATGAGAGGGACAAACATAATTACATGATGATGATAATAATAATAATAATAATATTGTTTTAGAATTGTGACTTGTTACTGCTGTTTGGAGAGTTTAAGACAAAACAGACAATTTCCAGTTTTTCTGTTTGTTTAAAGAAATTCTGAGGCTTACAGCCATATGAAATTGAAACACTGATTCCCATATGATCACAAAAGTTAAGCAATGTCAAGCCTGGCCAGTACCTGGATTGGTAACTGCTTGGGAATACCAAGTGCTGCTGATGTGCAGTTGGTGGAATAGATAATGACTTGTTGGGTTTGTTATATTCACTTACATAACCTTGCGAAAGGTATGAATCTGCCTCTTCTCCCCCCAGCTATGGGTTAATTAGTAAGACTTGTATCACTCAGCCATTATCTCAAAAAAAAAAAAAAATCCATTACAATCTAAAAATATTTTCTGGCTTTAGATAACCCGACAAGGGTTGATAAGCTGTAGAAAGTGAATGCATGAATCACTGAAATACTGATTAGCTACACAGGTATGTCTTTAAGATTTATTTACATTCTCTGGAATATAAATGTATAGAAACTACCGTGGCCACAAAGTGAGGGATCAGTTTTTATATTGATTGTAATATAGAATTGATCCCCCTTTATATATACACATCATTTCTTGTTTGTTTATCAAATTCTGGTGAGGTATGAATCCATATTTGCTCTCCCAGATATGGGTTAATTAGTAAAACTTAGTATCACTCAACCATTATTATCTAAAAAAAATTGTTATAATCTAAATATATTTTCTGGCTTTAAATAACCTGCAAAGGGTTGATAATCATAGGAAATGAATCAAATCAAAGAAATTTTGGTTGTGTGTTCTTTTTAATTGGTCATGTCATTGTACATCAATGGTTAGCAAGTGTTATGAGTAGATCAATAGCAGTTAGTTTGGCATAAGGACACAGGTATAGAGCACCTCATAAGGGTTAAACTAAGTGATGTTTAGTAAATAGCTATACTTTGTGTGCTATTCGGTTTGTTTCTTCTTTTAAATTGAAGAGAAAAAAAGAAGTTCTCTCTGAGCATTGTTCAATATTTGACATTTTTATTTTCCCTTTGGAGGAAAGAAAAATGTAAAAGAACAAAAAATTGAAATAATTGGAATGTTTCGCCTTAATCCGGCCACATTTTTCTTTTCCTTTATTCCATTTCTATTTACTTACTAGTATATTACCCATAAAAAATACTGAAATTATTGCCATTGTCATGTTGATCTACAATCAGAGTATCTGTACACACTTCTTCGTGCCATGTCACTTCAGGACATAAGTAATCATGGCTCTCAGTAAACTTCCTAGCCCTTCTGGCCATTAGCTGTGATTTTTCCCTTTGCTAAGGCTCTTTATTCTATCCCATTTCTTCTTTTGATTCTTTTGATACGGAAATTCTTCTATCCCATTTTTTCTTTTGATTCTTTTGATACGGAAATTCTTCTATCCCATTTTTTCTTTTGATTCTTTTGATACGGAAATTCTTCTATCCCATTTTTTCTTTTGATACTTTTGATACGGAAATTCTTCTATCCCATTTCTTTTGATACGGAAATTCTTCTATCCGATTTCTTGCTTTTGGGACTCTCTACCACTATTTGCTTTCGAGTTAAGTCTGAACTTCAAAAATTTAAATGTAATGTCAATTGTTATCTTAATTTCTGTTCTCTTATTGTTTTCTCTCCTTCATAGTGTTTTTTTTCTCATATTCTCTAACAATGAGTAACTGCCTGCATCTTAGTGGCTTTATTGCCTTGCTTTGAGTGAAATGATTAAAAACTTTTTTTCTTATCTTTAATTAATATTCTTGAATGAATGTGATGATGGTGTCCTAATGGGCATAAACGATTGACTCCATTGTCGCTTGTTAGAAAGGAATTCTGCTTTTTAAATCAAAAGTAAAAATATGCAAAGAAAGCTTCTTCTTTTCGGGCTGTCAAAAACTGATGGCCATATACAAGTAATTTTACGATTATATTGGATATATTTTCTGCATGTGTAACTAGGATTTTTATCGAAATAATTAAGTCTGTTGTTAAAAATAATTCTGCTATTTAAATCCTTCAAAGTAAAAGTATCAATAAAAGTTATATTGTCAGAAAATGACAACCACATTTAATTTTCCAAATACAGGGCATAGACCAATAATTTCCAACGTGGGGCGCATGGTAATATTTTGGTGGGGCATGCATAGGATGTACACCCTACGGATTACTAATCCAACAGAATAAGGGGGCAATTCGAGAATAAGTTATTAACAGTGAATTGTTTTCTCGTGAGTCTGAGTGAGAGTGTTTAATGTTAATGTGTGTTAACACATACGATGCATATATAGTACGCATACATAAAAATATTTTGTGTCTATGTACGTACGTGTGTGATTGGCATACATGTAAGAATTAAATATTACAGAGGAAGGACACCAGAATTTTAGAAATACCAAAGTGGGGCATAGCCCCAAATCGGTTGGGAATCACTGGCATAGACTGACGATCATGGCTCTCCACAACTTCATGTCTTTTGTTGGTTTAAGCAACTTTTTTTACTTAAAAAAAAAAAAAAAAATGAAATATATGAAGAGCTTCTGAAAATTTCTCAATCTGACCAAAAAGGATTCTAAAACAAAATTTTGATGTTTATCGTTTGATCCAGTTTCTTTTGGAAAGGGGTTGGGCTATTCAAAATGACATTGACCTGTATTGTTGGTACTAGGAAGAAAGATGCAACACCGTCAGTCACCAAGCAGACCCATAGCTAAATATTCAAAGACTTATATTTTTCTAGCATAGTACCCATAAAAAATTACAAGACAAATTATATGTGAATTAGCACTAGATAAGCAAGTGTCTGTGTGGTTTAATAAAACTGAAAATGTCTTGTGTGATTTAATTAATCTGAAATGTCACTTTCTCACACTTCTGTTTATTATCAGTTTGGTATATGTGCACTTTGTGAAAAAAAAAATGTATCACGCACACATAAAAGCACACACAAGTGGTGTTGAAGTTCACAGTCTAACCAAAGTAGGAAAAAAAAAAATTCTAATATTTGATCATTTTGTGGTTAAATTTTACGAAGTAGGTTAGATGGAGAATTTTTCAGCACACTCTACATAAAAATCGTTTTATATGACTGACTGAAGTTGTTATAAACTGTATTATTTTTTTTTCTTCAGGTTCTGAGAGATGAGCCCAAATCACGAAGAGAAGTGGAACTTCATTGGCGAGCATGTAGTTGTCGACACATTGTACGGATAATTGATGTCTACCACAACCAGTTCCAGAGTGTGCCTTCCTTGTTGGTTGTAATGGAATGGTAAGTTGGTTTAAGTTTCATTCTGGCATAATGTTACATCAAGTTGGAAAAAATTTCAAGTGATTGTAACTTCTGGCTCGGCTGCTATCTGGATAAGACCATTGCATCTATAAACAAGCTAATCCAGTTATTTGAGAACACATCTTTAGCAAGTCATGACAGTAATACAACCTCATATAATGTTATGTGGAAAGCACCAAATTTTAATGTACTTATTTCTCTTTCAAATGTATCAAGGGCATTAAGATGGCTGCCTCCAATCTAAGAAAGGAAATAAAAAGACCTGCTTCTAACTTAGTTCTTAAAAATTGCCAGGATTTTCATGCCCAAAGTCAGGAATAAACTGTAGGGAGGATAAAAAAGGGTGTGGTTATTACATGTCATTAAATGATTCTAGGGAGGGGGTAATTCAATAAGCCTATTTTCACAAATGTTTCTTTTTTAACATATTCGCCTTCCTTGTTAATGCACTTAATCATGAAATGAATATTGATTACTTAGATGAGACTGGTGTAACCTGTCCAGGGCACTGACCTTGGCAATAATATAAGGCGGCTACGCACTGCCCAGACCATGTGGCTCCCTCCCTCTTGACCATACCACCAATTCCCATATGTTCACTGAAGTTAAGGAACGTTGTGCCTGGTCAGTACCTGGAATGGTGTCCTCTTGAGAATACCAGATGCTGTAAACATGGATGTGTGGGTGTTGCAATGGATAATGGCTCGTAATTGTTAATCAGAGAGCAGTGTTCTAATTCTAGTTGGGTTTGTTATATTCACTTACGTGCAAATACCCTTGGAAAAAGTATAAATCTACCTTCTCTCCAGCTATAGGTTAGCTCGTAAGACTTTTAAATCATTATTATTGCCCCCCCCCCCAATTCTTACAATCTAAAAATATTTTATGCCATTTAATAACCTGTAAATGGTTGATAAGGCATAGAAAACAAATCAATCTTGACCATACTGATAAGATCCAAAGGAACACACACACACACACTATATATATATATATATATAATTTTTTTTTACTCTTGTCTCTTTCTTCCAGTTTTTTCTTCCTTTCTTTTCCTCCCTCTTGTTTTTTTTTTTTTTTTTTTTTTTTTTTTTTTTGGAGGTGGGGGATTTATCATCCATTGACTGTTTGAAAAATCCTGTAAATTTAAATTTACAAGGTGAAAATGATCATTTACATAATGGTATCTTAATTCTGACTGTATGAAATATATTGCTCTGTTTATTATAAAAACATTGAGCTCCATGTGTGAATCAGTTTGAATATTTAATATTTTATGTTGTGTTAATAGGATCAACTTGGATTATATACCAGCAGATTACTACCTGTGTATATATATATATATTTTAGAATTGGACATAATCCGACAATTTATTTAAAGACATTTATTATAAAACGGAGCATTTGCTTAAATACTTGTATCTATAAAAAGAACGTTAAACATAATATAAATGTCTTTAAATATATATATATATATACACACACACACACACACCATATTTGTGCATAATAATGAGCAATTTTGAATGAAAATTAAAGACATAAAAAGGAGGTTGTATTATTTATATGTGTACATTTTCAGAAATATTTACTCAGCTTAAAAAATCCTCTTATTTGAAAGTGCGAGATTGAAAATCTGTTCACCACAAAATAGATAATAAAAGAGAAATTAGGCAGATGTTGATAACAATTGTTTACAAAAAGTACCTGATATGGCAGCAATGTTTGTTTTTGGGGAATTAGCGTAAATAAATGCCTCTTGTTTGCAAACTTATGCCATCTCTTATGCCAAATTCTTAATATCTTAAAAATGCCATGTCCCTTTACGACAGAGGTGGTTGCGTCTCTTCACAAATTCATTTTCTTTATTATCTGCGAATTGCCATCACTTCTCGGAAAAGATGTTTTACAACCAGATCACATTAAAACACCGGTATCATCACCAAATTTAAGCAACATTGAGCCTGGTCAGTACCTAGATGGGTAGCCATTTGGGAATATCAGGTGCTGTAAGCTTGGATGTGCATGTGGTGTAATGGATAATGGCTTGGAATTAGAAATCGGCAAGCTGAGTTCCAATTCTGGTCAGGTTCGTTATATTCACTTATGCACAAAAACCCTTGGGAAAGGTTTCAATTAGTCTCTTCTACCCCTGGCTATGGTTTAATTAGTATCAGTAAAAATCATTATCTCCAGAAATTCTTAAAATCTAAAAGTATTTTTGGGATTTAAATAACCTGTACAGTGTTAAGCTGTAAAAAAAAAAAAAAAATTGATCTAAGGAAAAAAAATAGTGGAGTGATTTTCAATTACCTTTACTTTAGTTTTGAATTTGGAATTTTCCTTTTCTTAGAAGTAATGCTGAAGTCTCTTCTCCTGGGTGCAGACCTGGACAGGTTGTTTTTTTTTTTTTTTTTTTCTTTCATTTTTATAGTGAGGTGGTCATCAGTTGGCCAATCTCATTTTTTGTGCTTTACTTATGTACTGGCTGCTTGGTCAATGAAACTCGGCTAATATAACCATTTCTATATCATACATTTAAAAAGTGATTTTTCCTTTTTGTTTAACCCTCGAACACTAACCATCAATTAGTTACACCACTACTAACCATGTGTGTATCATACCCGATTTTCAAAATATCAAAAAGAATATTAAATATAAATCTTTATTTGAAATATTTTACATGCAGGCACTTCAAACTTTGTACTTTGAGTTAACATTAATAGGAACTGAAAAACATTATTTAGGTAAGAAAATCAGGTACTGAAAATTGTAATTAAAAATAGGAAAATTTGAGCTGGGTACTATATACCCGTGGTTAGTGTTCTAGGGTTAAAATAAGACACTTGAATACATTGTCCGTTAGCCTCTGAAACGTGTTTTGGGTGTATCTGTTTTTCCAGATTTTATGAACTCTGCTGAATTGTCTGACTCTTCCAACTATCAGCATATTAGCCTTCTACGTCTTTTTGGGAAACTCCTAGAGGCCCTAATCAATGCTGAATTGGTTAAGCATCTTTTATCGCAGGTCCTTTTTTCAGACAAGCAATATGGCTTTTGTTTCTACAGGTCAGCTGTTGCTGACAATTGCAGAAAGAATCTATCATGCACTGCATAAAAATTAAACGGCTCTCTATTGATCATCTGAGAGATGTTCTCTCTCTGCCTTCCATGTAAACTGGTGCAATTATTTGGCTAATGTTCTCAACTGACATGAGCTGGAAAAACTATATCGAATTCATTGCTAGGTCAGCTGCTAAGAAAGTTGTTTCACTGTGTCATGCAAGACAATTTTTCTTTCCAGGATCTATCATACATATTTATAAGTCTACCATTAATCCAGGCTTAGAATGTTGCTGCCACATATGGTCCAGTGCCCCTGCTATTTACCTTGTACTCTTTGATGAAACCCAAAGGAGAATCAGCAATATTATTAGTCCCGATCTGGCGGCTTGGCTTCAGTCACTTGCCCACCACTGTAAGGTTGCTTCCCTATGCGTTTCTATAAATATTTTCATGGTAATTGTTCATATGAGCTCTTAATCCCCCTCCCCTCCCTCATTAGGTTATCAGGGATGTCAATTCTCCGGTGGATGTGGGATGCCTTTTATTTTTCAGGTGTGAATTTTGTAATTGTTGTTGTGTTTGAATGAGTGCATGTTTGAGTGATTATTTGTATGAATGAGTGTTGTATATTATTAAAGTTCTGTATTGATTTCGTCCAGTTAACTGATATTTCTGTCGCAATTA
>OZ038492.1:19807347-19842347 GCA_964036315.1 Acanthosepion esculentum | reverse complement strand
ATTCCATCATTGTTTCTTAAATGGCATGTTTTAAGGTTTCAATTACTATGAATTAAATATTTTTCTTCCATCACTCTTGGTTTTATTGGATTGTTAAAAAGTTCCCGTTTTTTGGGGTCACCCTGTATTTGGTATTATTTTAGAGGACAGCTTGATTATATAAGCTCTCTCTCACACACACACACACACACACACACACACACACACACACACACATATGCGCACGCATACAATTTCTGAAAAGTTTTTTGCTGTCAGATCAGGTTCCTATATGTACCAGAGTAAACCCCAAATGTAAATGGTTGAGTTTGATCAATAAACTGAATAGCCAAGATTTTACATGTACTCAGGAGATGCCTTTTGGAGAATAATATATTTCCTCTGTCATGAAACACTGAGCACTTTTTTCTTGCGATCTATTTCCCACCTTCGAGTGGGTAATTTACTTAAGTGTGTATAAAAATTTCAGATCGAATATATCTGTAAAAGGATTATGAATAAAGACAAAAAGGAAAACTTATCTTAGGCAATGTGTTTCATCCTTTGAGGGACTTTATCAAGGTAAATGATAAAGTCCTCAGAGGACAAAATACATCATCTAATTTTTCCTTTTGTCTTGTGTGTGTATATATATATATATATATATATATATATATATATATATATATATATATATATATATAGTCTTATGTAGGTAGCATATCCATATCTTCATTCGAGCATGTTTAGTTGAATAATCTAGGCATATTATGTCTGTTTTTATTTGAATCCTCTCAAATTCACAGATAAATTTCTTAATGTTGTTATTAAAGTCATTAAGGAAGACACCATAGTTTTTCTCTTTCCTTTTATTTTCCCAACTATGATAGTCCAAAGAACAGTGAAAAAAGATTTGAAAATGAAATCGTACGTAAAACCTGTGAGGCGCCTTGTTACTCCAGGAGAGAAAGTTAGGTTAGACAGGGCAAAGATTATTTTGAATAAGTTGGAAAATGATCCTGGAATAATATATATATATATATATATATATATATATATATATATATATTGAACTTTATATCAATACTTTATGAGCTTCCGCTGATTAGCTATGATTAATTAATGATGAACATATCATTTTCGTTTATGCTTGATTTCATCACGATTTTTCTGTTATGCTTGGACAGTAGTAATACATTTTTATTGCTCAAAGTAGGGTCCAATAGTGTTATAAAAATCTTGGAGAATTCCAGTAAGATACCTTTAATCATTTCTAAGATACAACGGTTCAAAGCTTAAGCTAACAATTGTACAATTTTGCTGTTACAGCAGTTATATATATATATATATATATATATATATATATATTTGTGTATTTAGGCAGCAATCCTTCTTTTAAGCACATTTCATTAAAAACGACTGACAAGGTGCTTTTATTTAGTTTTTTATATAATTTCTTGTGCGATCTAATAAAGTTTTTCTTTTCAGAGGATAAATTATATAAAAACTGTCCGAATATATATATATATATATATATATATATATATATATATATATATAATGTAAATTTCCAAGAGGATAGAATCCAGGTAGAACTTAATGTCCAGGACAGAGCAAGAATATAAAAGTCTCAAACACTAATATTCCATGGTTATAATTTATTACATTGGAATTGTAATCACAATCCAATTCATCAGATCTACAAATTCAAAAAGAAATTGGAGTTATATTTTCTGATTTCTTTTTAAATTTGTAGGTCTGATGAATTGGATTGTGATTTCCATTCCAACGTAATAAATTATAACATAAGCGGGTCCAGGCACCTTAACTCTACATAACTTCAAAAATTATGTTAGGGGTCTCGGCTCTCGCTTTTGAAACATGAGAACTCTTATGTAGTGAAGGAATCGTATTTTTAAAAACAAAAAATATTATAATATATATATATATATATATATATATATATATATATATATATATATATATATATATATATATCTATATCTATTTTGTCAAAATTTCTTTGTTATTTTCGAATTAAGCATGTAAATTTATACATAAATATAACTATTTGGGGAAATTTATTCCCAGGAATTCCTGATTGCAACCCCTAATTACTACATACTATTTATATTTGTTTATTTATAAGAGATTCTTAATGTCTACTGTTAGTCAAATTGAACACAATCAACCCAAGAAAAATACTCCTATTTATACCCCATCCGATTGCAGTGATTGGATTCCTGTTAATTAGTCCGATATTATAGGAACTCTTTGATTGTATGTGAAATAGAAATATAATCATGTGTAATTATTACCAATATAATTGGATTAGGTGTGAAACAGCCGAGGTGTCCAAATTTTTCAAAATTTGGGCCATTTGATCATCAAAATCAAAGGTAAAACCTGTGAAAAAGGTGTGTAATTATTAAAACGAATTAGGACCCATCTGATGATCACTGTTTGTTCTGTCTATCATGAAGAAGATTGCCCAGAAATTGGTAAAATAGGATGGAATTTCTAAAAAAAGTGAGCAATATTGAGAGTACAAGAGCAAAATCTTGGGGTCCACCACCCACTTGCAGTACACTGGGTATTGGGGTAAACTTGTTCGCCTAATAATGGAGGACTAATATATACACACACACAGGTAGTAATCCATTGGTATATAATCCAAGTTGATCCTGTTAACACAACATAAAATATTAAATATTCAAACTGATTCACACATGGAGCTCAATGTTTTTATAATAAACAGAGCAATATATTTCATACAGTCAGAATTAAGATACCATTATGTAAATGATCATTTTCACCTTGTAAATTTAAATTTACAGGATTTTTCAAATAGTCAATGGATGATAAATTTTTGAAATAAAAAAAAAATTAGGTAAGGGGGAGGAAAGAAAGGAAGAAAAAAGTTAATTTTTAGGATTTAAGTTTTGGTTTTGAAATAGTAATTTCTGTGTCGCAATGGGGACATATTTAAAAAAAATAATTATAATATTATGCTCTACTTTGTATTGAGCACTGTTTTTTAAAAATAAAAAAAATAAATACTAAAGGACTCTGGATTATAAATCTGACTGTTCTTTCCTATTATTTGAAAATATATATATATATATATATATATATATATATATATATATATATATATATATTTGGAAATAAATCTGATGATCCACTGTCCTTTAAAAGGGCTGTGGTGAAATAATTTATTATATGGAACCTTAAAGTAATCTGTTTTTATTTAAATATATATATATATATATATATATATATATATATATATATATAAGGTACCTCCACAGAATCTGGATATCTAAGGTTTAAAATGAATTTACAAAATTGAAAAATGTTTCTTGAAGCTTTTATTTTAGTTTTAATCCCAATCTAATAGATTAAATGTAATATTTCTAATAAGGAAAATACTTTGGTGTATTTAAAAATCTTCCATTCTTACCAGGAAGTTCCACTCAGACAGCTGCTTCCTCAGAACAACTGCATAATTGGAACAAACACCTAAAAGGATGCTTCTTCGATCACTAAACCTCTTCAAGCATTATCTATCCTACATATCCTCATAATATGCACCTTTTACATCTTTCATGTATGCCCTGACAACAGCTTCGTTCACTAATCCTCTACCTTGAGTTGCTCTTGGGCCCTGCATTGGTTGAACATTAATATAAAACAATTACCAAATTGTAATCATTGGTTTGATATTTTTTCTTGCTGACAATATTATAGCATATTTTGTTTGCACAATAAATTTGTTGCTATTAAAAATTGATTTATTTATTTGTTTTTTTTTTACGCCTGTGCAGGTTATTTAAAGCCAGAAAATGTTTTTTAGATTGTAAGGATTTTTGGAGATAATAATGATTTACTGATAAAAGTCTTACTAATTAACCCATAGCTAAGGAAGGGGAAGAAGAGATGGTTACATACCTTTCCCAAGGAGATTTCCATGTAAATGAATATAACGAACACAACTGGAATTGGAACTTGGCTCTGCCATTATCTATTACACCACCTGCACACCCAAGCTTACAACACCTGGTATTTCCAAGCTGTCACCCATTTAAGTACTGAGAAGGCTTGATGTTGCTTAACTGGTGATCGTAGGAGAACTGATGTTTAGTGATATGGTATAAGCCCCACTATTGAAGAAGATATTGTGATATGATTATGAATATAGCAGTGTCAAAGTAAGTTATCATATTTGATAGCATTTAAAACCTGTTTTCACCCCCGATTTAACTGGGGATATTAAGGGTAAACAATGTTACTAGAATTTTATCTGTATTCCCTGCTTGGCTTGGTTGGAAACACGTTTATTTTTATGCATTTATTACAAATTTATGAAATTTGGGAAATGCTACAGTATTTCACACTCAACAGTTCCTTTATATAAACTTTCTTTTTGTCTTTTTTTGACAGCATGAAAGGAGGTGAACTTTTCACAAGAATTCAGGAGAGAGCAAATTCAGCATTTACTGAGAGAGGTAAGTGTTTCAAAAATAATATTGCTCAACCGATGTTGAGGTAACCTTGTATTCGCTGTGCAAAGTCATTTTAAACATATTTAATCATAACCTTGGATTTGTGGGGGGCTTTAAACTTACACTGTAATTTTCTCTTAACCACAGGGTTATATGTTTCAAAACTTCCAGTACATGACCGAAACACTAGATATTACCAAATGCTACTTTTTTTCTTTTTTTTTTCGGTATATACATATCTATGATAAAGTTTAATTTATAAACTGGGTGCAATAAGGATTAACAAAAATAACTAAAAATAAACAATAAACAAAAGACTAGAATAAATTAGTGTGATATGGCAAATACTAAAGGTACATATAAATTCATTGGAAATGATTTTTATTATAGAAATGCATCAGAATTATTTATTGAAGCAATCCACCAGAACCTTTCACTCAAATGATTACATATAGACTGACACAGCAAATACTAAAGGTACATATAAATTCATTGGAAATGATTTTTATTATAGAAATGCATCAGAATTATTTATTGAAGCAATCCACCAGAACCTTTCACTCAAATGATTACATATAGACTGACACAGCAAATACTAAAAGTATGTATAGAAGTTCATTGGAAATGATTTTTATTATAGAAATGCATCAGAATTATTTATTGAAGAAATCCACCAGAACCTTCATTCACTCAAATGATTACATATAGACTGACACAGCAAATACTAAAAGTATGTATAGAAGTTCATTGGAAATGATTTTTATTATAGAAATGCATCAGAATTATTTATTGGCATTCAGTACCTGTCATTCTTATCATAAAGTGATGAAGCCTGAAATATTGTCAGAAATGAAAATAAAGTCATTGTCAAGTGAATTTCAATCTGATTTAATCACAGCCAAATATTTGCATTCCTCTTATCAGTACACAATGACTTCACAGTTTTTGTGTCATTCCCTTGTTTAACTTTTATCTTTTATTTTTCCACAAGAATAGTTTTGATGATAGGACTAAAAAAATGTGATGATGACACCTGAAATTGAACCCAGTTTGATACTTCATCTCTGAAGTGCTATGCATGCTTCTAATTAAGGCATGTTTGGATAATGGCTCAAAATTGAGAATCAGAGAACTGAGTTCCAATTCCAGTCTGGTTTGTTATATTCACTTATATACAAATACTCTTGGGAAAGGTAAGAATTCACCTCTCCAAAGCCATGGTTTAATTTTTAGGACTTGTATCATTAAACCATTATTATCTTCCAAAAATTCCTACAATCTAAAAATATTCTCTGGCTTTAAATAACCTGCAAAAGGTTGAGAAGCCATAAAAAAACAAATCAACCAATCAAGACATAGTTTAAAGAAATAGAAAATGCCATTGTTGTTATTATTACTATTCAGTCAAAGAAATTTAATATTTATCTATGTTATACTAGAAAACTTATGAGATAGTAACTTCAAAATTATGATTAAATGCTAGAGGCATTATGTTTGGTTGTCCCTTTTTCTTCACAGAAGAATTTGTAATAGCCCACTATTGTTAAGTGTTGATCTTGGTGCCAAATGTTGCTGATATGGCTCAACATATGTTAATTATATATGTATATATATGTATCTATTGTCTATTTGAAAATATGATGTGACTTGGCTTCTCTCTGTCTTTTCTACAAATATTTTTCTGCGCTGACAAGCTTTTCCCTTGGTGCCCCGACCGCATGAATTTAAGTGTGTTGCTAGATTGGCATCTAAGCCCCACCCTTTTACTGTTGAAATAACTAAATGCAATTTGCTGCTTTTACACCAAAACAGTTTCTTTTGTGACACTCCTTTCCATTTCCTTGCCCCCCCTGATAACCACAATCTTCAAAGATTTAAATGCAATGTCAATCGCCATCTTCTGTCCTCTTGAATCCTATTCATCTTTTCTCCTCTCCTCGATCCTCCCCCCTTACTCAGTCATCACTCTCACTCGCTGCAACCCTCTGCACACTAGTGGCATTCTCACCTTGCTTGGGGTGAAATGATTAAAAAAACACAATGAAAAGAAAGGGATATTTTAGAAGTATGATTAAGGTCTACGAAGGTTGTATCAAGGATGTAAATGCGTTACTAATGTTACTGCAGAAATACATTTCGAATGATTTTATTACAGAAATTGCGTTACTAATGTTTTACTGCAGAAATCCGTTTCTAAAGATTTTTCTACAGAAATGCATTGAAAATCAAAGGAAGGTATTATCCTTGGTCAGGAATAAAATCTAATCATTACAAAAGTGCCATTATATCTACTACTTTTAACCCGTGAAAATTTCAGTTTTTGATGAATCTTAATTCTTCAGTAAATGATTGAATAAGCTCATGGCGAGTTCTACGACAATAAAATATCCGTAGAAATTCCCCTATCGCATTATTAAATATTTGAGCTTAACAACTTTAACAAAATATTACAATAACAATAATAAATAAGAATGCTGGTCGTTATTTAAGAAGTAAGGGGGTACAAATGAAAAGAACTGAAATTGACAACTTTTTTCTATTTCCCCTGAAACTGCTGTTAAACACGTCTCTCTTCCATTCTTTGTTTCTTTCTCTCACTGAAACCAAATAGCGTCTTTGATATGACTTTTTTTCTCTTTTCACATGATCAAAATGGAATCGCCCATTGTTTATGAGGCATTGGCAGAGTGTAATGGTCATGCTAAGGGAGGGACAAACAGAATTATAAGATAATGAGTTACTTATTGATATGAATGTTATTTTTAGTGGGTATTTTTTTTTTTTTATTTTTTTTTTTTAAGCGTATCACCCCAAGCAAGTCACTGGAGGCCACTGTCACGCAAGGGGTTATAGAAGGGTTGGAGGAAGATCAGATAGGAGTGGTAAAGGAGAGGATGTGGAGAAAGAGAAAGAAAGTGGGCCGATCAAGGCAAGGGGTTACAGAAGATTTGGAGCGAGAGCAGATAGGAATGAACGGTCAGGCGGCCATTCCTCGACCCATCCACCCCAACAGTGGGCTTGGCTAGCGTGCTACTAATGGAGAATATTCAAATCGACACGACGAAGAAACGGTCAGAATTCCGTGTCGAATTAATAATTCAACCAAGCAGGCAGAGAATAGGCCAACATGGAATTGGAATTTACTGACGAAATACAAGCAAATTCTCAAACATTGTCCATTCTTTACGCTCAAAAACGTGTTTCAGAATCGGCTAAAATGTAATATTACCAGTTACATTAGAATAGTTAGTTCTAAAATAAGATATGTTAGGGGGTCCAATGGCGCCGGTTAACAAAAAGCAAGAAAACAAAAAGCAAAAAAACAAAAACATAAATACAAAAAAAAAATAAATAAAAATAAAAAAATAAAAATTTTGAAATAAATTAAAAATTACATATACATACACAAGGAAGACGGAATCAAGTGTGGGGTGGGTTCATACTTAAACGGACAGAGAAAATGCTCGTTTGACGACGATAATCTTTACAAGACAATGTCGAAAATTTAAGGCTTACCTATTCCATGCCAAGCAACATGTTATAATGAACGCAGTGCTTCAGGGCGTTTAGGTGGCCATTCCTTGACCCATCCACCCCAACAGTGGGCTTGGCTAGCGTGCTACTAATAGGGAATATTCAAATCGACACGATGAAGAAACGGTCAGAATTCTGTGTCGAATTAATAATTCAACCAAGCAGGCAGAGAATTTGTGTTGACATCCCTGTTATTGTTAAACTTGAAATTGATGTCAATTGACGTAGAAATCAAGAAGACCTTGTTAATGAAAATCCTGCTTGCCAGCAGGAATTGAACCTGTTGCGTGTTCGGCAGCATTGGTATTTTTCATTTGTATTTATCCGTACTTGTCATTTCTCTTTCAATACAGAGGCAGCAGCAATTATCCGGGACATTGCCGTGGCTATCAACCATTTACACAAAATGGATATTGCACACAGAGACATCAAGGTGAGTTTTGTTCTTTTATCTATTTCATCCTGACTCTTGTGAGTGCAATATTTTTTGACGAGTGCAGGTAATTAATTGAAGGAAATGAAGAGGAAAGGCATTGTCAGTGGTCAGGAATTAAGATGAACATTACTGATGAGGTAAGACTGTAATATATGCAATGAAAATTATTATGGACATTTTACTATAGAAATGCATTGCTAATGTTTTTACTATAGAAAAATGCATGTAAAATGAAGAAAGAATTGTCAATAAGCAGGAATTAAGTCAAGTGTTACTGATAGAACAGCATTAATTGTTTTTAGTTTGTTTTAACGACAGATCAACACATTCTACTGATGAATGCTGTGCGAATACCACAGAACGTCTGAGTAATGAGGAAGATTTTAGGGAAATCGAATTTACAAGGGAACTGGGACTTACAGTCAGAAAGAGATTGCTGAAATCCAAAGGGGTATAGGAATAACAAAAGATGTCTTACAGAAGCTAAGCAAAGCATTAAGGGACAGGAAAATTTCATGAGGGCCAAAGAATGCCAAATTTTTATGTAATATCTGTCTCCCAAATGGCAGTGAATGTGGATTTGACAAACTGAGTTCAAATTCACACCTTGTCATATTGTCAGCTATGGGTTAAATAGAAGAGTAGACTTGGCTCTCTAGTCTTGAGTGGCAACCAATCTAAATTTTGGTTTTTGTTTGGTTTAACCGCACACCAAATCATTATGGGTTATTTAATGCGTCTTTTATTTGAATCATGTAAATGCATTACTGCTGTTTTACGATAGAAATATGTTGAAGATGAGGAAGAAATATTGTCAGTGGTCAGGATTACTAGCTAATATAACTATAATGTAAATCTGCTGTTAATCATTTTCCTATTGAAATAGATTGAAAATATGCAAGAAAGGGATTGTCAGTGGTCAGGAATTAGGGCAAGTGTTACTGACAGAATAGTGCTATTATATAGCTTGTGTAAAAAAATTCCATGTTAGTGTATCATTTTATTGTGTTTTATTAACAACTTGGGGATGAGATATTTTTGTTTGCTATCTCATATCAACACATGGATGTGAAAATAGTTTAACAATTGTTGGCAGCTAAAATGGAATCTGCGTATCAAGTTAAATTCTGTGTTCATTTCATTCACTTATCAGTAATGCTCTTGTAAAAGGCATGAACTCCTCTTCAATTTATGGGTTAAATAGCAGGGATCTCTTGCCTTGGGTAGCAACCAGTCTAGGAGAATAAAAACCTTGAATTCAAACTTCTGTAAATAATAGGGCAAACTGGGCTCTTTAACTTTAGTAGGGTAATCAGAATAGGAGAAAGAAAACCTTGAATCCCCACCCTGTAAAACATGGTTGCTTCCCAAACATCAACTAGCATGGTATTATTACGGCCCTATGCGCCACAGCTGTTTCAGGTTTCCTATAGTCCCACTGAACTTAAATAAAGTCAATTCAGGTTTGCTATGGTAAAAATTTTCTATCCCAAGTAAAAATCATCACAAAAATGGCAAAAGTCATTTTGTCACAGCTTATTTTTTCTGAAAAAATGGATTTTCATACTTTTATAGGGGTAAAATATTGAAAAATGACTGTTTTATCATCATCTAAACAAATATCAAGGAAACTTTTGATCTGAACCCCATAAAACTAGGTATTTTCTGAAAGCAAAGGATATATTCTTTCATTTAAAAGTAAAATTGGCTGGTGTAAATGACTCAAATTTTCTTTCAGGGGGTAAAATGTGAATGCATTTTTTTTCTAGCTCTAAACAAAATTTTCCCCCATTAATGGGAAATTAACCATTTTTGTTTGGAAAATCAGAAAGCCTAAATCATAATCAAACTATTTCAGGCATAAGATTGAGAGTTTTGAAGGAAATCAACATTCCTAGGGGGTCAACATGCAACAAAGTCCATTGGTACTTTTCAATTATATGACTGCCAGTGGTTAAAAAAATTGAAACCCAGCCACGGAAATCTTTAGTAAAAGACGAAAGATTTATCTGCAATTCCTGACCATGAGAAACCAAAAGTTTTTGTTTTGTTTTGTTTTTTTTCCAAAAAATAGCAGTGATAAAGAAAATTAAGCCAAATTGACTTTGACATGTCTGGGTCAGCCAGCCAGCCATAAACGTTTAGAACTGCTGCTCTGTAGAACTGACTCCCAAAAGGCTGCTTTCCCTTAATTTTAACCTGTTCAAGTCTACGGTTAAGCATTATCTTCCTCACATATCCACATAAACTATACCTCTTATTTTGTAACCCTCTACCTAGAGTGGCTCCCGGGCCTTATACAAGGTGAATATCATTGTAAAAAACCTGTACAGTGGGTGTAATGAATATCAGCTTGGAACTGGAAATCAGAGCTGAGTTTGAATTTCAGTTAAGTTCGATGTATTCACTTATATGCAAATGCACTTGGGAAATGTATGAATCCATCTCTCTCCCTAGCTATGGGTTAAATAGTATGACTTGTTTGGAAAAATCACTATCTAAAAAAAAAAAAATTATTAATACAATATTTACTGGGGAACAAAAAAAATACTCCAAAAAAACAATTATTTTCACAGTCCAAAAAATATACTTGGCTTTAAATAACCCCAGAAAGGCTGATAATCTGTAGAAAAACAAATTGATCAATCCCTAGCAGGGTCAAACTGTAGCCATATATTCCATGGAGGTGTCTTTGAGTTAGTATTTATATTATTTATTTTGAAAACCTTGATGTGAATTGTCACCTGGTGGTGTTGAATGTTATCTTTGAGTTGGCTTTGAAAATATTTCAATAAACAAGGTCATTATATCACATCTAAAATATTTCAATAAACAACTATGACTTAATTTGACATTGAGAATATTCCAATAAACAATGAGGGATTAATTTTTCATTGCAAATATTTTAATTAGCAACAAGGGCTTGAAACAGCATTGCAAATATTTCAATTAGCAACAAGGGCTTGAAACAGCATTGCAAATATTTCAATTAGCAACAAGGGCTTGAAACAGCATTGCAAATATTTCAATTAGCAACAAGGGCTTGAAACAGCATTGCAAATATTTCAATTAGCAACAAGGGCTTGAAACAGCATTGCAAATATTTTAATTAGCAACAAGGGCTTGAAACAGCATTGCAAATATTTCAATATACAATAAGGGTTTGATTTGGAATTCTGAATTTAAAACCATGAAAGTGACAGGCGGCCACTCCACTATCTTTTCCAAGAAGTCAAGGCTATTCATAAAAAAATAAAGGAAAGGGAGCTGTGGAGAGCCATAATCGCCTATAAGGGAAATTGCATTAAAAAAAAAAAAAGACCGAAGAATTATTGAACAGGATTCTTGTTAACTTGCTTAGACGATAAAAATTAAACAATGTAAGTAGTTGTCCTCACTGAAGAGTTCCTTTTATAGAAATAATTCAAGGGAGATAACTGATAATCCACATTGCAGCTCTCTTCTTTTGCTCAACTTTTTCTTTTTTTTCAAAGTTGCGATGTACCAAGTTCTTCTAACAATTTAAATGCAGAAGCACCTCTTTTTGTCAAGGAATCTGCCAAATGTAATATTCCATCCCCACAAAACACCTTTATTTCCTCACCTGACACCATTTCTCTAAATCTTGCTGTGTTCACTCTTAATCTGCCACTAATACGCCAGTAGAATGCAATACAGACAACGGATCGCTGATTAATGCTTTAGGAACTACAAACATTATTGGTTGATTGATTATTTTAATACAGCCATACTAAAAGTTTCTTGCAACAAAGAAGAGACAAACAATCTTGCTTATGAATATTCATAAATAGTTCTTCATCACTTGTCTTATATTCTGATCTAAAATACTTTCTGCAATAATAAACTTTATCACCATTATTATACCCCATTGACAAAATCCAAAGATGGATATGCAATGTGATAGGTCCAGATATGACATTTTGTCTACAGTCACTTTCTCACAGACTTGATGTGGCTTCCCTCTGTCTTTTCTACAAATATTTTCATGGGAACTTCTCTGACGAGCTATTGACCCCGGTGCCCCAACTGCATGAATCTAAACATGCTACTAGGTTGGCATCTCAGTCCCACCCTTTTACTGTTAAAACAATTAAATGTAACCACCTCTTCTACTCCAACAGCTTCTTCTTTCGCACCTCCCAACAGTGGAACTCCTACTTGCTTCCCTGATAACTATAATCTTCAAATATTCAAATGTAATGTCAATCAACATCTTCTGATGCCTTGATTTTGATTCTTGTCTTTCTCTTTATCCTTTCTTCAAACACTCCTCTTTTCTCTTATTTCCACTCTCTGTAAACCCTTGCATGTGGGTGGCGTTCCTGCCTTGCTTGGGGTGAAATGCTTTAAAAAAAAAACCAAAAAAAAAAAAAACCATTTGTCTTCATCAGACAAACCATGAAGAAAAATGTCCAGCCATGTTTTACTGGTGACAGTTTTTGTACATGCACTGTCCAATGTATCCATTCTGATGAAAGACTCTTTAACTAACATGGAGTTCTGAGCTATATATGGTTTTTGGAATCTCTTGCATGTTTCTTGTATTTTCTCAATGACATTTACAATATCTTGAAGTATTTTGCACAGTTGCATTTAAAGCATCTCACAGTTTTTTCATACTTGTCAATTGGATTTGAACTTAGATTAGCTTCATAAGTCTGGCTGGGAAATTTTTGACCACCTTTATCATTTATTCATCCACACCAACTTTTTGTTTGAAATAGATTCTTGTTTTTGGTTACAAAAACTGGTTCAGATTTGACTGGTTCAGATTTGACCCATAGTGCTCTTATCTGGCCATTAGTTGTGGCAGGATCCCCCCCAATTTTTTTTATTGTGCATTTCATATTTTCATAAGTCATAGGCCCACACATCCAGTCTATCATTCTCATCAGACACATTTACAATAGAAAAAAGGCACGTACACCTGCACGTAATTCAACTCTAAAATTGTTGTAACTGTTCAAAAACAAAAGTAGAAAACTGGTTTAACAACAAGTTTATTATCTTTTGGTACAAGAAAAGATAATTATTTACATTATTCGGACTATTGTCCTCATTTTTGTCGCCATATTTATTACAACATTTCGGCCAGTGTACACTCTGGCCTTCTTCAGGTGTAGTTGGAATGTTGAACTGAATCCTTTATTTTGCTCACTGGGGTAGACTGTTCTAGTTCCACGTGCTATGTTTAATGGATGTCAGTTATCAGTTATCTCCTGTTAATTTCCCTCTGAAAGTTCTCCGCTGCCTTAACCGGGTATTGAACTCACACACATTGGGTCCTGTCACTGGATCTAACCAACGCCTTTTATCCACTGTGCCATGTGTCCTTGAGGACATCTGTATAGGAATTTCTGGGTATTATAAACTTAATGTCTTCAAAAACCTGATCCCACAGAGGGCGGTGATCTCTCTTCTCTCTCCATATGTGGTCAGTCACACCTGATTTTTCCACTTTCCCTCATGTTACAGCTTTCTGGTGTTCTTAAAGCCTTACCTTAAGGGGGCAGCCTGTCTCCCTTTTATATTTCTTTCCGCAGCTGCACGGGATAGTGTACACACAGTCTTTAGTCATGTTCTCCTCTATGGGGGGGTGTCTTACTCAGGAGAGATATCTGCGAAGTGTCGTCAAGCTTTTGAAGGTTTTCCTGATGTTATATGAACTGCAGATCCTTTGTATTTTCTCTGATAACCACTTCACATAAGGCAGGCAGACTGTTTTCTGAGTGTTGTTCTCCTCCTCCTCCTCTTGTACCCGCTTATCCCAGTTTTTGGGGGCTGCTGCCATGTACCCAGGGTAGTTGTTGTAGGGTACTACTTATACTGACCAATTCTTTATCTAATGTCTCTGGGTCGCCACTTATGATTTTGCTCGGTGTTGTAAGTAACGGACGATCCCTTTCTTTACGCTGTATGGATGGTAGGAGTTGAAATTGAGGTACTGTCCAGTGAATGTCGGTTTACGGTATACAGATGTCTTGAACCCATGCTCTGTTTGAGATATTAGAACATCCAAGAATGGGAGTGCGTTGTTACTCTCTTTCTCCATTGTGAACTGTACCGAATGTCTTATTGAGTTCACATGGTCCAGTAGAACCTGAACATCTTCCTGGTGTGGCCAGAGTATGAAGGTTCATCTACATGCCTTAACCATATAGTTGGCTTTAGAGATATGGATTCTAATGTCATTTCCTCAAAGTATTTCATGTATATATTCGCCATTGCTGGTGATAATGGCGAGCACATTGCTAAGTCTTCATCCTGTCGATATATGTGTGATCCCATTCCGAAGTGTGTTGTTTGTGTACAGAAAGTCAACATCTCCATCAGATTATCTATTGGAATACTGGTCCGTTCTTCTAGGGATGAGTCAGAGGCCAATATGTCTCTGACTACTGAGAGTGCCTCCTCTGTGTGTACCTTAGTGATCAAACTCATCACATCCAAGCTCACCATCTGGTTGGATAGGATGGGAGCATCTTTGATTACTTTCATGAAGTGGGCAGAGTTTCGCACATATGAAGGAGACTTTCCGATCAATGGGTCAGTTATATCTACAAGGAAGCGACTCGGAGGGTGGCACACAGAAATATAGACAGATACTGAAGGAAACATAATGTAGAATAGAAACTAGAGAAGACAATGTTTAGTCGTGAATGACTAACTGTTGTCAGCAAAAGCTGCTACTGTTCCTCCTGCTACTCATTTTCATGTAGGTATATTTTTATGTCTTTTGTCTGACGGCCAAATCCAAACTCATAGGGAAATATTCTTCCTTACAAAAGTATTAAAATTTAATGAAAAAGTATGCTGCAAGGGTACCTGTAATTGTAAAATTCTTTAAAGACTAAATAAACCTGGGTATTATCATCTTTTAAAAACAATGTGTCCAGTTTGTTTATTATTTTCTTGACTCCGTTTTCCTGACGTTGCAAGTCTCTAACACAATCTCTTGCTCATCCAGTCAAACTGAGAAAAACTCCCACACTTTGTTTACATTTATTTAAGTCTGTGTACACCTGCCATATTGTTAAATCGTTTTTTCCATTCAACATAATTCTCCTCAGTCATCAGTAGTGGTGGCATTTTTAAAGTCTGTTGAGTTGTCATCTTGAGATACAGTATGAGTGGCAATGTGTACAACACAAAACAATATAAAATATAGTATTTACATTAGTCGGACTATTGTCCTCATCTTTGTCGCCATATTTGTCACAACGTTTCAGCCGTTGTACACTCCGGCCTTCTTCAGGTGGTTGGAATTTTGAACTGAACCCTTTATTTCTATCGAAATAAAGGGTTCAGTTCGAAATTCCATTATTTTGGAAATTAAGATGGAAATTAGAAAAAAAAAAAAAGAAAGGTTTCTCTTCTTTAATTTTATTCTCCTGAATTTTTCCGTTTTTCTAAATTTAAAATTTGAAACTGCCTTTCTTTATTTTGCAGCCAGAAAATTTATTATATACGGAAACCAATAAGAATGGTATTCTAAAATTAACTGATTTTGGTTTTGCGAAAGAGACAAATACCTCCAAGTCATTGAAGACTCCTTGCTTCACACCGTATTATGCAGGTAAGTAGAATTATTCAGGTAAAGTAGAAAGACAAAATGTTTTGTTGTGTTCATTCATCATTTTTATTTAGTTATTCTGTGGTCACCACTCCCTTCCATCTCACAATTGTGGTACATGATGGCATTCGAGGCATAATAGTGCAGTGGCTTGCTCATTTTTTTTTTACTGGGGATGTTAAAATTACACCCTCCCTCCTCTCAGAGGTAGATTTGAACTTACCTTTGCTTAAAGAGGCAGGGCCCACACAGTAGCAGGTATCTATATATTTCTTTTTTTTTTTTTCTTTTTTTTACAGTAAGGGTCACCCTGTACAAGGCCCAGGGGCCACTCAATGTAGAGAGTTACATTAAGGGGTAGTTTATATGGATAGGAGGGAAAGATAACAGTGGACTCTAGACTTGAACAAGTTAAGATTGTAATGATCAGGGAAACATCTTCTTGGGAGTCTGTTCCATCGGGCAGTAGTTCACAGGAAGAATCTGTTTGAGTGGAACTTCTCATCGATGGAATACAGAGGGATTGTGGGTGTTTTGCTACTATGTAAGTGGCATGGCAGGTCCTAGTTGTGAAGTCAGACCTGGTGGAACCAGGAGGTGCAGTTTGTCTGGGCACTTAACATGGAAATAGCAGTGAGAGACTCGCCACATCCTATCTGTGAGAGAGAGGTTGGGGTGTAGAAAATAATTCTCCCATAAGGACTTGGAGATACTTTTGAACTCTGTCAAGACTGGAAAGTGAGGTCTGGGCAGCTCCTTCCCAAATATGGCAACCGTACTCCATTTTTGGGCTGGTGTGGTTCTTAGAGGTTAGCAATGAAGAGTCGGGCACTTACTGGAGCAGTACAGGGAGTCGATCATTTTACTTTAATCTTTAGTGATGAATTGTATATAGGAATTTCACTTGAGGTCAGGTGTGAATTTGAGGCCCAATATCCTCTCAAGGCATGGGCATTCTTGAGGGGACATCCATTCATTGTGACTAGGTGGGGCCTGATCAGTGGTGAAGGAAGGTAACCATTTTAGTTTTTTGAGGCATTGAATGTAACCAGCCAGCTTTTTTTCCCAATACGGAAGTTAGTGTTAGATCAGAAGAAAGGTAAGCTGCCAATCTCTGATTGTCAAGACTTTTAGAGGTGAGTCTGTATCATCCGCATAGACAGAGTATATTCTTAGGTAGATTATTTACATAAATCAGAAATAGGGTTAGTTTGAGAAGTGACCACTGTTAGGAAAGATTTTATGAGACAGAAAACCCTTCCAGCGATTCCAATTTGTTTATTTTCAACCTTGGCCTGGACAGATTGTGCATAGCTGCACTTTGCATTTTCCAGAACTCTCTTACAGTGGTTGCAGGCAGTTCTGGAAGAAGTAAGGGCAGGATTACACCATTCCTTGTGATAGATTTAAAATAGTGTTTCTGGTGAGTTATGGCTGCAGCACATTTAGGGGTGAACCAGGGTTGACCGTTTGGTTTTTACTAGAATTCTTTTGAGGATATAAAAACTCCATTTCACAAAAGATCCATTCAGAAATTAGAGCAGAAATTTTGGCGTCAGCCTGTTTGAAAAAGGTTGGGAGAGGAACTTCTGTCATCTGGACTGAAAGCTGTCCCAGTCTGCCTCCACATAGCGGAAAACTGTTCTATGGAACGGTAAATCAGGGGATGTCATCGGTTTGAAGTCAATCTGGACACTGACTAGGGAATGATCTGATGTGCAAATGGGAGCTAAAACTTTTGCTGTGCATTTGTCAGGGCAGGATGTTAGAAAAAATTTTGAGGAGGTTTGCTTGCTATCTCATTGCTTCTGGGTCTCAGGTGGGTTCTTCAATGATCTGGGTTAATTCGTATGACATGGAGATGTCTCTGTAATATCTGCTTTCCACATCAGTTTTGTTTGAGTGGACTGACCACTCTTTGTGGTAAATATTGAAATCACTACATATGTGAAAGTTGGCTAATTTTCTAATTTTAAGTAATTTCTATGGGATAAACAACAAATCTGGTATTGAACCCACCTGTAATTGTAGATATAAAGAAAGTTGTCCAGTTGAGGGCAAATGCAAATCTACTATGGTTATATACCAAGCAACCATTTTCCCCAAAGAAATTATGAAAAATTATGTCTACATTGGAATTTCCGTGGGGGAATGGAAACAGATTTTATACACATAGGTACTCTTTTACCAATCCGAATTTAAAACACCAGACAGCTCTTTCAAAAAAAAATTTTTGAATTGAAGAAGAAAGGTCTGAACCCACAGGGATTGGATTATTATAGGTTCTGTACATACTCCTAATAGTCTTAGAGATAGGTGTAACTTATGTTTACAAGAAACAATTAGAATAATAAAACATAATAATCAAAGCAAATTATTGAATCAAAGGAATGAATTAGTTTCAAAATGTTGACATAAAAATAAATTCAAGTTTCCATAATACAGATTTTACCTTATTAGCTACTATATTTCTCTAACTCTTCAAATGTCGAATGCATAACTAATTCTAATTTTTATATTTTTGCACCATATTATATCTTATTGTCCCATTCTAAGAATTCTCTTTCCTTTTATCACTTACACCTCTTCATCTAAATATTTTAATGTATTTTTAAATATAACTTTGTATTTTTAGTTTTTTTTTATATAACTTGTTTTTGATTTAACTTCTTTTAAAGTTAAATTTTTTTAATGTATAATTTATTTTATCTTGATATATTTTTATTTTTAAATATTTTTTATTCTTTAATATTACCAATTTTTATTAATTATAAACTTTTAAAAAATATAATCTTATTTAATTTTAATATAAATTATCTAAATATAACTTATCTAAATATAACTTATTTTAATTTATTAAATATATTTTTACTTTTAAGTATAATTTATCTTTAGAAGAATATTTAATTAGTAACTTGTATTTTTAATCTTAATCTTATCTATTTAATTCTTTTAAAAAAACCCTTTTCATTTCTCTCTGAGTTTCAAATTAACATTTCATTCTTCATATAATTCCACTTTAATATCTGGGTTTAATTTTATAAAACCTCTTCCCTTTAAGGCTAATAGCTTCTACCCTCCCCTGACTGGTGTCTTGTGAATTTTGTCTTACTGAAACATTGAAATGAATAAATTCTGTATTAATTTTTCAATGGCTGTCACAGTTAAATTTCTAATTCCAACATGAATTCAGTCTATACACTGGGGTTGAATAAGACTGACAGTTTTTTTTTCAGTTTTTTCGAGAATTGAAACCCTGACAGTTAGGTTGTCAAGCAAACACCATACCAACTGTTCCAACGGGCCTCGGTGACGAAGAGATAGCAAATCAGACTCAATATAGCGCCGCTCACTCACATATTCCGTGGTGGAACTCTACTGAGATTCACTTTAACCATAGGACTGTGTCCCCTGGAGCCACGACTACTATCACCAAGCTGCTCACTCCAGAGCATTAGAAGCCGATTCAAGCAATGAAATACATTTGAAATTATTAGGAGAATTTGATAATTATATTTAAGTGATTCATCGAGTCTGAAACCTCTACAGAATGCAGAAAGCACTGGACGGCCGTTTCGTCCTATATTTGGGACTCATCACTTAAATATAATTATCAAATTCTCCTAATAATTTAAAATATATATATATATATATATATATATATATGAATATACCAACCAGTGCATATACCTATCTACCAATAATCAATGTGCCAATAATCAATACATATAGTCAATTCATATGAAACATTATGGGTCTGCCTCTCTGGTTACATATATCTCATACTGATATCAATGATTGATGTTTAAATACATAGAAAAAGTCGGGATTTTGAATGATGATTTTTATTGTTTTTGAGCAAGCAGGAACACTGACTGAATTAACACCAAGTGGGAAGGCTCACCAATATTGATGCAGCACAATCTTCCAAGTAGGCAGGCCCTCTCTGTTTGGAAATTAAAAGGTCATATGTCAACAGCAAATTAAAATCTGCAGAAAATAGATTTGTTGTTGCAGGCCAATGGAACAAGGGAGATAACTGGTGACTTACAGGAGCTTACTGCTAGTAAAAATTCAGCTCCCATAACATCACACAGGTGTTTTAGTTGAAATAATAATTCCTGTGTTTGACAGTATACAAGACACACGGGCATGTTAGATGCATCCCTCGTTTCAGCAGGGAAGGGTTTTTTAGTGTATTTAAGCATGTAAATTTTATAATATACAATCAGTAAATTACTAAACTTTTACCAAAAATCTTATTAATTATACTATTTATATGTGGACGACTGTCTTCAACTTTGATGTTGTTATCAACATTTTGGCCATTGTGTCCTCTAGACTTCATTAGGTGCATGTTGATTCAGGTAACCTACAGGGAATTATGAAATGAGCCCCTTATCTATGGGTGTAGATTATTTTTGTTTTACTGCCCTTTAGAACATTGGTGATCATGGCTCTCCACAACTTCCTGCCCTTTGTAGCTCTTTATAAATTTTGTCTTTTTGTTACTTCTCCAAAACTTTGTTCCGACATCCATTTACTCAAACTCATTCTCCTTCTACGTTTCGTGTCCCTTCAGGATGTTGGCGATCATGGCTCTCCACAATTTCCAGTCTTTTGTCGCTCGTAATAAATTTTCTCTTTTGGTTACCTTTCCTTAATACTGTTACAGCATCTCATTCTTTGACTTTTATGTACTGTGTCCCTTCAAGACGATGATCATGGCTCTTCACAATTTCCTGTCCTTTTGTAGCAATTAGTAAATCTCGTCTTTTTACTGTTTCTTCCCAATTTTTGAGAATACCTGTCTTAAAAAAATATGATGGTTCGTTATGGGTTGAAAGAAAAATATATCAGGTGAACTTATAAATACTAAATGAAGAATTGTATTAAAATATTTTCTTCATTAGTTTCTGATTATATTTTTTTTTTCTCTCTTTTATTTCAGCCCCGGAAGTTCTTGGCCCTGAAAAATATGACACCTCATGTGATTTGTGGTCTTTAGGAGTTATTATGTATATATTGTGAGTATCTTTTATATTGGTTAATGGTTGAGGTAGTTTTACAAAGGGAACAGAAACACACACACACACACACACATATATATATATATATATATATATATATATATATATATATAGTAAAGGTAACAAATCTGTTGGTATATAATCCAATTGGATCCTAGAAATATAAAATATTAAAACTCATCTACAAAAAGAGCTCAATGTATTTAGAGCAAATAATTAATAAACAATAAAATTCAAAATCCCCTTATATGTCCCGTGCTTTTTGTCTGATTGAAACATTGAAATGGATAAATTCTGCATTAGTTTTTCGACAGGTTGTTTTTTGCTTTTTTTATAATTTCTATTTCTGACACGAACTCGGACCACACTGGGGTTAAGACAGACGGCCTGTAACTTTGTCTGCCAAAATAGGCTATTCCCCATATGAGGTGATTTTGGATTTTATTGTTTATTAATTAATATATATATATATATATATATATATATATATATATATATATGAAGAAATATAGTCTTAAAGTGTGCTATATTTATGGGATAAAGTGCTCAATATCAGAGATAGAGCATGTGTAAATATAAAAGTGAACATAGAAGTCCACACTTAGAGGCGACAGTCTGTTTCATGCTAGATGCAATCATCGGGCCCGATGATTGCATCTAGCATGAAACAGACTGTCGCCTCTAAGTGTGGACTTCTATGTTCACTTTTATATTTATATATATATACTCTGTAAATTTACATTGAGCACTGTTTTGTAAAAATAAAAAATATCAATAAGAACACTGGATTATATATCTTACTGTTCTTTCTTTTTATTTATATATATATATATATATATATATATAAAATGTAAATATGTGTCTCTTTCTCTCTCTAAAATGTTGCACATTGATAAAATGATCAAAAAATATTTTAGTCTTTCCTCTTAATAAGAACAACAAACATTTTGATAATAAAACTTTGTTCTTATCAAGCTTGGGGCCTTTTTTCATCATGCTATGCTGTTTTATAGAACATTTTTGGAGGTACTTACTGTATGTGTTGTAAATACAAATGTCTCCACTTGTTACTTAAAATGTTTTGCACTCATAGTTTTAAGAAGTATGTTAACAATAAAAATACAAAATGTTTAAAAAAAAAAAAGCAAATCTATGTACTAATTACCATCAATATCTAATTCTAATACTAAATCTCTGTTTTTGTTTTTATTGACAGACTGTGTGGCTACCCACCTTTCTACAGTAACCATGGCTTGGCAATTTCTCCTGGAATGAAGAGGAGAATTCGGAAGGGAGAATATGAATTTCCAAGTCCAGAATGGAACCAAATTTCTCAGGAAGGTAAGCTTTATCCACCACCCTTTTTTTTTTTTTTCCTAGTTTAAAAAAATTACCAAGAGTTTTGAAAAGTTTCTTGAAATCACAATTCTCTATACTCACCAGTTGTTTATCAATTAGGTGTGTGCAAAAGTCCCCAGGACCAGGTATTTTCAAAATCTATGTTTATTGTCAATTGTTGTTGCAAGCTTTCTAAGTATATCTGGGAAATTCAAAACAAAACCCACACCACACCAAAAATATCTTGGAAAATAAGGAAAAAAATCATCAGCCTACAACAACCTATCAAAAACTTGCAAACTTTGCTTGGAGGAAAAAATAGCTATCATTACCTTCCCAGACCAAAATAAATTATTAAATAAAAGATCCGAGCTAATCTAAAAATGCAGACATGAAAACAAATTTTTACTACGTAACTTAAAAATCGAAAACGGAAAAAATAAATAAATACATAAACAAACAAAATGACAATAAAATAAGCAAAATAAATTAATCCAAACAAATTACCAAATCACACCTGTTAGAATAGACGAAATAGAATAAAAAATAAGGAACAAAATCAATAAATAAAGTAAATAATAAACAAATTAGCAAACTATTATGACCAAAATATTAGACTATAAAAAATCAAAACAAAAAATCAGACGAAAAATAGCTATAACTGTTATATAACGATAAAAAAAAATGAATAAAAAATAATATACTGCGTTACTTAAAAATCAAAAACCAAAAAGAGAAAATATACAGTGTAATAAATAAATAACGACAAGTATAATAAATTGATCTAAATACATCCAAATATATAAATAAACTAACAACCGATACCGATAAACTAGCCGTTTAGAAAAAACAAATAAAGATAATCAATCCAAATAAATAAATTAAAAACTGTTCCCGCCAAAAAATAATAGTCAGAACAAACCACAACAATCAACCCCAAAATTCAACAAATAGCTTTATCTTCCCAAACAAAAACAAAACTATCCGGAGTTCCTTCGTATTTTTGCTTTTATTTTTAAAAAGACAGTGCTCCATACAGAAGTAGAGCTTATATTATAATATTTTTTTTTGTTAAAAATATGATTCATTCGCTACATTCTCATGTTTCAAAAGTGAGAGCCGAGACCCTCGATATAATTATTGAAATTATGTTGAATTAAGGTGTCTGGTCACGCTTCCTCGTCAAGCGAGAATTTGGGAATAAGCTATCTTGTGGTTTGCGCGTGTTTATAAGTATGATCTCTTGCAACATTAGTTACTATGGAAATGGCTAGGGTCGGCCATATTGGTTAGGTGGTCGAAGAGTTAAGAATTAATTTTTATCTACAGACCAGTCCTCTTCAGAAAGTTCATGTCAGGTTATGTTGGGGTGCCTATTTCAAGTCTGATAGTAGCGGTTTCCGTCTAGTTGGTCTAAAGAGGCATTTTATGGCCTTGTGGCAGGTCGTTAAGTGTCGAGAGGATTCTGTTTCATTATTATCTGTCTATTAATCTCTTTATTTATTTGTTTATTCGAATAGCTATTTTCTTTTACAAACGTGTTGAAATGGATTACAATTTGTTTTTTTGACGACTCCACAAAGGGTTTTTCTATTTAATGACTGGGCTGAGCTTTTAAGGCTTTTATTAAACTATAGAATTTATTTACAAATTAATTCTATTGCAAATACAAATAAAGTTATAAATTTTTTAAAGTACACACGATTTTTATGGACACCCTCTGTGTATATATATATATATATATATATATATTCATACATGTTTCATTAAATAATATAGATAAGTGTTGTCTATATATTTTTTGTAAGTTCTTTTTACCTAAATACACACAATTTAAATATATATATATATATATGTATGTATGTGTATATGTGTTTTGAATATAATCAAGATAGATATGAACAGAATGAGATAGATATGATTTGTCTGAGAGATAGTGAACATAATTAGATACACAGGTTATTTCACACCTGAAAATATTTTTAGATTATAAGAAATTTTTTTGCGATAATAATGGTTTAGTAACAAAAGTCTCGTAATTAATGCGTAGCTGGAGGAAAAAAGAGTTTGATTCAGACGTTTCTCAAGGATATTTGCGCATAAGGGAATATAACAATCACAACAGGAATTGGAACTGTGCTCTCCAGTTAACAATTCAAAGCCATTATCTATTACACCACCTGCACATCCGGTCTGACAGCACCTGGTATTCCCAAGCACTCACCCATCTAGGTACTGACCTGGCTTGATGTTGCTTAACTTCAGTAATCATATGATGTTTCAACCTGATGTGGTTGTAAGCTGTACTAAATAAGAACAAAACAATTTATCCCAAGACATAACAGAAGAAGAATCTTCTACTCTCATAGATTTAAATAAAGTGTTTGTAATTTCTTTATGGTAACCTGGATTGACTGACACCTGAATAATAAAGCCAGACAGTACAATGGCCTAAATGTAATAATAACAACAAAGATAATGATATTAGTCAGAGCGTAAATAATGTAAAATAATGGTACCTCCTCACCACAGAAATTCAGACAAAAAAATTAGTTCATTTAAATATTATTTAACTGGATTTTATAGTTTACTTTAATTTTTACTTAAAATATAGTGAAAAATGTTTTTTTTACAGGTGTTTGCTATCGGTCAACTCAGTGAAGTTGGTATTGAGTCAGTTTTCTATACCCATGGGTGATAAAAACCCACTTAAATTTACATGCCTCTGTGGGACAGCTGAAGCATGGATGACCAAAATTTATAAGATATATCACACAAAATGTCAAAAGTATATTTCAAACATTAACAGATGATCATATGATGATGTAACAGCTTGATGGAAACTGTCATTTAAATGTATTTTTTGTTTTTATAGCCAAAGACCTCATCAAAGGTTTATTAAAAACGGATCCTGACAAGAGATATAGCATTGCAGATGTGATGGCGAATCCTTGGGTCGGTGTAAGTACCCTTTACTCATTTCATAAAATTCATGGGGTAGCAGTATATAAAGGTAACGGTAGGTGGTGCCACCATACCGTAATGTATCTTCTCAAGTTAATGTGAAGTAGAAAGATTATATTGAATCAATTACTAGGTCTTCTGGTAGGAAAGTTCGTTCACTGTGTCATGCTAGATAATTTTTCTCATCGGAATCTATCTTATATATTTATAATCTACCATTTGTCCATGCTTTTAATATTTCTGGTCTGGTGCTTTTGTTATATATTTAGAGATTCTTGATAAAATCTAAAGAAAAATTTGCAATGTTATTGGCTCTGACACTTTGGTTTCAGTCAATTTCCCACTATGGTAACAGGGTTTCCCTGTACCTTTTCAGTGAACACTTTATCATTCTGATGAACTTTCCTCCATGGCATCTCAACTTTATGAATTTAAGCGTGCTATTAAATTAGTGAGACAGTCTTCTCCTTTTACGGTTGAAATGGTGAGATGTAACCATAAGTTCTATGTTAGCAGATTTCTCCATCCCACTTCTCACTTGTAGAACTCTCTTCTGGATTCTTGCTTTCCAGTCAACTTTGATCTTAAACAATTTAAATGCAATGTCCATCGTTGTCTTCTGTCTTCTTCTCAATTCCTGTTCTGTATCCTATTGTTCACCTAATTTAAGGCCCAAGAGCCATTCAAGGTTACTAATTGAAGTTGTTGTAAAGATGGACAGGGAGGGAGCAATTGGTGCATATTATGATGATAGTTAGGAAAGATAATGGTTGACCTCCTAAACTTGACCTAATGTAGTGACTGTGGAAGCATTCCACAAATCAACTGCTCTTCTAATAGTGTGGGCAAAGATTGGATCAGCTGGTTTTCCTAAACTTGACCAGTGGCCATTGTGTTACCCCGATTTTTGATGATGAGCACTCGCAGTATAAATTGATTTTAAATGTTTCTTTATGGGGTCATTGCAATTTTAGACTTGAAGAAGCACCAAGCTTAGTCAAAATCCTGCTGTGTTGTGCCCGTGAGCCACTCAAGGTAGAGGCTTGCTAAATGAGGTTTTTGTAAGGATATACAGAGAGTGTGCCCTCATCTTTGTCACTATATTTATTACAACTTTTCAGCCGTTGTACACTCCGGACTTCTTCAGGTGGTTGGAATGTCAAACTGAACCCTTTATTTTGCTCACTGAGGTAGACTGTTCTAGTTCCACGTGCCATATTTAATGGATGTCAGTTATCAGTTATCTCCTGTTAATTTCCCTCTGAAAGTTCTCCACTACCTTAACCGGGTATTGAACTCACACTCTTTGGGTCCTGTCACTGGATCTAACTAACACCTTTATCCACTGTGTCATGTATCCTTGAGGAACTAGAACAGCCTACCCCAGTGAGCAAAATAAAGGGTTCAGTTCGACATTCCAACCACCTGAAGAAGAGTGGAGCATACAACAGCCGAAACATTGTAATAAATATGGTGACAAAGATGAGGACAATAGTCCGAATAATTTAAATAAAGTAAAAAGAAATGACACAGTAATAAACACCAACACATATATTTTGACATTTGACAAACCAACTCTACCAAAAGAAATAAAGATAGGTTACACAATAGCCAAGGTAGAGCCATACATTCCTAATCACCGTAGATGTCATAAATGTCAAAAATTTGGTCATCTTCAAAATGTTTGTATGAGAACATCAGTCTGTCGAAGGTGTGGGGAACCGGAAACTGAGCATGAATCACCTTGTGAAAGGCCGCCTTTATGTCCAAACTGTAAAGGAAAACATTCAGCAGACTCCAAAGAATGTAACAGTTGGGAAAAGGAAATAATTAGAAGAAAATACATGCAAAATATCTCCTTCCAAGAAGCCAGGAAACAGGTTGAATCTAATTCACTTCAAGCATCATATGCAAATATCACTAAAATATCAAATCAACAAAAAGTCATCGAAAAAAACAATGCATTAAGAAGCCAAAATCTTATAACTCTTATTAGTGAATTAAAAAGTTTAGTAGAACTACTAAAATGTAGTATATCACTCATAAATCAAACGCCCATAGACAAAAAAAAAAAGTCCTGTCAACCGCAAACAAAAATGACTCTACATGTACAAAACAATTAAATCTGAAAATTCCAAACCAAAGTACAAAAATCCAAGAAATAGGAACCTCTAAATATTCTCAAGAGAATCAAAAGGTACATAAGAAAAAAAAAAAAAAATAACACCACTTTTAGTGAAGAATCAAGAGAAATGGACATAGAGGAACAAAACTTTAGCCAATTACGCACAAAGGGAACCGTCATCATCCAGATAAAGACCATTAAAAGAACCGAATGGAAAACATTAGGTTCTTTTAATGATCTTTCTAAGAGAACAAAATGAAACAAAAGAAGTTCAAAGAAGAAAACCTAACAAGAAACAAAATGCTTATAGACTGGAGAGCATAGAAAGGACGGACACTTCACCCACGTGTAATATTATAAATTTCATTAAAGAAATTGGGCTCTACAGGAAATTTAAAAAAACAAAAAATAGTTTACTAAATCTGCTTTTTTGTTTTCATAACTTCATTTGGAGAAAAACAAAAAAAGAAAATTATTTCCAGCAATACATTTTTGGTTACCAGCAATACTTTTATGAAGGAAAAATTCTTAACAGCTATTCATTGTTTAGAAATAATTATTACCAGCAATGCATTTTTGAAGGAAGGTTATTACCAGCAATATAGTTTTGAAGGAAAAATTGTTATATAAATTATAATATAATTTCTCCTTCAATTTTGAAGGAAATATCATATTATCAGCAATACATTTTCGTAAAGGAATATTCCCAGCAATGTGTTTTTTGGAAAAATGTTACCAGCAATACATTCTTGGAAAATATTACTTGCAATCGATTTTAAAAGGAAGCATATTGCTAGAAATAGTTTTTTGAAGAAAAATATTACCATCGATAAAAATTTTGTTGGCATTAAATAGACAATTGAGGTTGATATACCGTAAATCTCAATCAATCTCTGGCACTTTTCTGTTTATGTCCTTGTAGCATAAATGCAGGTGTATTTTCCCGAGGGGTGGGGATAAGCTTTCTATCCTTTCTATTTATCTGCTATACTTGCATACAGACTGGAAATGGGTTTTCTTTCCACAATTCCAGCATACTAAAGCTGGACATTTTTCCTTGTTCTGTTGATGCTTTTTATCACAGTGTTTGCATCACACCTCCAGGTGAAATCCATCTAGTTTAAATTTTTTTTTTTTTTTTTTATTTTTTTTAATGATTTGATTCTTGTGACAAATTGTATAGCTTAATATATCTGAAGGCCAAATCGATAGAAATGGAGGTAAAAAGAGTGTGTTGAACCAATTTATCAGATGGGGAGGTCCTACTTTTCTTCATAATCATCATTCAGAATCTTAGTTTTTTAATTTTGGCTTGAACTGACCTTTGACACCAGGAGGAGTTACAGAACTGTAGAAGTTATGAAGCCGGACACTCGGATATAAAATTATGCCTAATCTGGCAAAAAGATTGTGTTATGCCTATTTTCTAAGTGTTTCAAATTCAGCCTACCTGCCTGCTTTGCAAAATCAGCATTTGAAACATTGGCTTTTATCTGTTTTGAGGCATGGCATGTGGAACTAGAACAATCTACTTTGTTTATTTATTAAACAGTATTTATTTATTTTTGTCTACTGGCTTGAATATTTGAGAAATCTAATTAAATATACACCCTCCAGCAGCATTTGAACTTCTGCCACCCTGTGCAGGAGAAACCGTCATTAGATCCGACATGCTTTAGTCTGAATCGGCCACGAATTGACTCTCAGAACAAGCAAAGCCAAAAAAATATTGATGTTTACAAAGTCTAGCCTTAATTGATATAATTAGCATTCATTTCTATCTAACAAATAATATTTTACTTACAAATTAAGTAAAATTCTATCATTTGATAAATATTATTCTGAGATAAGAAAAAGTTATTAAAAAGAATTCCCAATCCAAAAACGATAATCACACATGTTCAGTGCTGATTAAAGAATTCAAACTGACTTTTCATCAATGCTTAGAATGGATTAAGACTTCTAATCTGCTTTTTAGAATTCACATGTAGGAGTTATCTCCCCTGCTATATTCAACCCCGGAATGATTTTGTCAAAGATTTTGAGATAAACTTTTATTAATGTTTTGGCCTAATTTTATTCTCTTAATCGCTTTATCTGAGGCTTTTTGATGAGTTGTTAGTATTTATTTAACATTTCAACCATCTTCATCTTAGTTTTTTTTCTCCTAGACTTTCAGATAAGCTGCTGATATTCAATAAATATTTTGAACTATTCTTATTTTCATAGATATTTTTATTTGAAACTTTGAATTTTTCTTAATATTTAGTCAATGTTTTGGACGGTGGTCGTCTTTTTTGGTTTGCTGAGTTTTTGAGATGAGTTGTTAATATTTGATAAATATTTTGCACTGTCCTCATCTTCATTTTTGCAGGAGACTTAGATAAATTTCCCTTTTGTCTTTATTCCTATTATGGTCGTTTTACAGATATATTTTAATTATATCTGGAATCTTAAGCCTGCCTCACACATATATCATAGAACATATTTACATGCACTATATCTCTGATATTAAGCACTTTTACCCATAAATATAGCATACCTTAAAACTATATTTTATCATATATATATATATATATATATATATATATAGTATATATTTAGGCAGCAATTTTTCATTGATGCATGTTTCATTAAATAATATAGACAAGTTTTGTCTATTTTAAGTAAGTTCCTTTCATATTGTTTCATAAGCTTAATAACATTATCATTGAAAGACGTAAGGAAATCACCATATTGATATATGTTTAAATCCAATCTAAGCTTTCGGCTTACATATGCCATTATCAAAGATGAGAATTACATTTCAATATATCAAACAATACACGGGTGAAACAATAATGATTGTCTGTTTTTGTTGCATGAAAAATTTCAAAGCAACGACAAACTCGTGTATATGAGTCGTGGAAGCGAAAATGTTATTAAGCTTATCAGACAATGTGAAAGGAACTTACTTAAAATAAATAGACAAAACTTGTCTATATTATTTAATGAAACATGCATCAATATATATATATATATATATACATATATATATAAATGTATTAGCTAAGATAAGTTTTTCTTTTGTCTTTATTCATATTGTTTTTACAGATATATTTTTAGTTATACCTGAAATTTTGCACACACAATTTCTACCACACCAGGATGTCTTGTGCTGCACCAAATTATTTAAGTATAAAAAACTCTGCAGTAATAATCTATAACAGACATTTGTAGAAGTCACTTATCTTAACCTATTACCTTGTATTATCTGACAGTTTTCATCTTTGATGAAGGTTACAAAGCATTTTATATTTTCTAAAATTTGTGGAGCAAAGACAGAAATAATCACCAAGACAGTCAAACACCAAATGACAAAAAAAAAAGAAAAAAAGGTAAAAGGTTTCTGAGTTGGAGGATTGTTCATGGTTCCAGTTAATAGATTAAAGCTTTGAAAATAAATATTCAACATTTTTCAACCAGCAGGTTGCATTCCCACCAACAATAAAAAAAAACTTGCTTCGTGTTCCCTTGGAAGGGTATCTCAGCAATTTTTCCAGGCAACAAGGAGAGATAATGGCAACAGGTTACAATGCTTGACTTAAAAGAAATTCCCTTACACATTTACCTGTCTTCCTCACCAAGCTACATGACACTTACACTTTTCCTCAACAAGCCACATGACACACTTTCCTCCTCACTTTCTCCCTTGCCTCCTCTTTCTCACACATACAATGAAGAAATCATTTCTTTTTTATCTTGAAAAACAACTACAGACAAAGAACTTTAACACTCATACACACTAAGAAAAATTTATTTGCAAAAAAAATATACAAATGAATTTTGTATTTTTATATTTAAACATCTTTTCCGTTGTTGCAGCATGATTCAAAACTGCAAAAAATTAAGTAACAAAAGTAATTTTTTTTATATATTATTTATTTAAAACCTGGTATACCCAGAATAAACAAAATAATAGGTAATTGCTAAAACCAAACCTACTGATATCAAGCTTGCCTAAAAAAGAAAAAAGAGATAAAGAAAAAGGCACAAACCTAAACAAAACCCAACAGTGCTCAATGTCTACAGAATCAAGAAATCCAAAATGGGAAACGAAATCAAGATGGAGCCATGACAATAGCAACAACCAAAAATGCATCGAGGGACTGTAGCTCTGAGCTTCGCACTGTCATCTTCAAAGGATTAAGATCCTAACAATTAAGACAAAGTGTATTTAGGTGGCAGCAGTCCTTTATTTATACATGTTGAATAGAACAGAGACAAAGAACGTCTGCTAAGGCTTTTGGTGAGTTTCTCTTAGTGTTGAATAAATCATTTGGTGTCGAGTGGAAATCCATAAAGAAACTTGCTGAAATTGTGTGTAGTTTTCTGAGTACTCTTGACTGTCATAAATCATTTTCAAGGAAAGAAGGGGGAAGTCAAGTGACAACATGTATATTTTTAAAATAGTATTTTTTGGCAGCAATCTTTTGTTTCAACATTATATTGAATAGAATGGACAAAGGATGCCTGCTAAGAATAGAATGGACAAAGGATGCCTACTAAGAATAGAATGGACAAAGGATGCCTACTAAGAATAGAATGGACAAAGGATGCCTACTAAGAATAGAATGGACAAAGGATGCCTGCTAAGAATAGAATGGACAAAGGATGCCTGCTAAGAATAGAATGGACAAAGGATGCCTACTAAGAATAGAATGGACAAAGGATGCCTGCTAAGAATAGAATGGACAAAGGATGCCTGCTAAGAATAGAATGGACAAAGGATGCCTGCTAAGAATAGAATGGACAAAGGATGCCTACTAAGAATAGAATGGACAAAGGATGCCTACTAAGAATAGAATGGACAAAGGATGCCTGCTAAGAATAGAATGGACAAAGGATGCCTGCTAAGAATAGAATGGACAAAGGATGCCTGCTAAGAATAGAATGGACAAAGGATGCCTGCTAAGAATAGAATGGACAAAGGATGCCTGCTAAGAATAGAATGGACAAAGGATGCCTGCTAAGAATAGAATGGACAAAGGATGCCTGCTAAGAATAGAATGGACAAAGGATGCCTGCTAAGAATAGAATGGACAAAGGATGCCTGCTAAGAATAGAATGGACAAAGGCTGCCTGCTAAGAATAGAATGGACAAAGGCTGCCTGCTAAGAATAGAATGGACAAAGGCTGCCTGCTAAGAATAGAATGGACAAAGGCTGCCTGCTAAGAATAGAATGGACAAAGGCTGCCTGCTAAGAATAGAATGGACAAAGGATGCCTGCTAAGAATAGAATGGACAAAGGATGCCTGCTAAGCCTTTTGTTGAGTTTCTAGTGCTGAATAAGTTGTTCAATGAAAACATGTAAAGAAACTTGCTGAAATTGTGTGTAATGTTTGGTCATTTTTAGGGAAAGAAAGTAAAAGTAGGAAAATAGCCAGTGGGTTGATACATGTTTTACTAATTGTCCAAAGTTTGACATGAACTTTGGTTCACATCCATAAAATTGATTTCAATCACGGTACAAGTGCTAAAATGCCTTTAAACACTATGGCTGATTTTAGTCACATTAACATGCTAGTGTCTATTTGGCCACCATATTGTATATAGTATATTTAAACACAAATCTTTCATTTAAAACATTGAAAAGAATGAAGAGGGAATGACTGTTAAGCTTTTTTGCTGAGAGTCTTGATGTCAAACAAGTCATTTGGTGTTGGGTGGAAACTTCCTGAAATTATTTGTAATGTTTTTGTAGTGAAAGAGATAATCAGCTACCTCGAAAAATAGTGTGTGTTTTGTGTGCGATCTGCCAAAGATAAATTACCAAAAAGTATTTAGCAAAAATCTCCCTTAAGGACCAGAATCTATGCTAATGTTCTTCCCTCCCCTGAATGACGTGACCAATCAGAGAAATCTCTCGGTGAGAAAAGCCACTGTTTTTCATTTATGATGAGACAGTTGATTTTCTGAGCTTGGTGGACGAACATGCGTTTTTGCTGGTGAGAAGTGAAGGTTGGATGTGTGACCCCATTTTGTCATTTCTACGTTGCCTGTTGGACTGTTACGACGGACTATCATTTGAACTGTGATTTGGTTACAAGTGTTGTGGTCGAGAGACAGAAGAAATCTATTGCAGACGTTTATTGCTACTATAAGTTGACAGTTTTTTCTTTTCTTTACAACCACAGTTTTAAGTCCTTTCAGCCGCTGTTGGTCATTTTCAAAGAAAGACGGTAGAAATCCAAAGATGGTGGAGCATTTATATTGTTAATTATCTGAAGTTTGTAATGGACATATATTTACATGCTGTGGTGATGGAACAGACTTTAGAATCATGTGGCTAAAATGACGATATGATTCAAAGGTATTTGAATGCAGGAAGCAGAGTTCTGCGATTGGAAAAACTTTTATTGATGATGAATTGCCATCTTTTTGATATGAAGGGCCTCTGAAATTGTATTTATTATAATAACTGCTTGATGTGAAATACCTATTTGTGCATTGACGTTTCACTTCTTTATGTAAGCATTTTCAAAACACAAATGAATGTTCAAAGGAAAAGTCACCCCTATACCCACTCCTGCTATACCAAACACAGGTTGATCAGACATAAAAAAAAAACAAATCAAATCAATCAAAATTGTATAAACTATAATTCATTTTCATTTTGATAATATTAAATGGAAAAATAAAATAAAAATTATGTATTTACTTATATATTTTTTAAATTTTATGTCAAGCAAGGTGATAAAGCCACTAAGATGCAAGGTGTTGTGAAGAGAAAAAGCAAGAGAAAATGTTATTGAGAGGAAAGTACAATAAAAGAACCAGATTCAAAAAGAAGGAAGATGACAATTGACATTGCATTTAAATTTTTGAAGATCGTAGGTGTCAGGAAACCAGGAGAGATTTTCACAACGTACCGACGAGGAAAGCCTGTCAGAACAATTGCCATGAAAATATTTATAGAAAAGGCAGAGGGAAGCTATGTTCTATCGAGGATGTGAAGGATTCTCGGTTGTCTTGTGTGTGTGCGTGTCCTAATTTCAGCTATTTTTACTTCTCTATGTTGGCACATCCACCAACAACCTTTGAAGCCAGATTCTGCATTTGGTGGCTAAGAGGTTATCTTTTATGTTAACCCTTGAGGCTCCTAGATCTTTTGACTGAGTACAAATGGATGTTCATAGGAAGTCACCCCTATGCCCACCCCTGCTATTTATTATAAACTATAATTTTCTGTGTGATAATATTAAATATCAAATATTTCTTAGAGTGAACCCACAGTGCATATTGGGCATGGTGGGAAAGAGACTGACACCAATAATAAATTTTGTCTTTCTGTTATTTCTTCGAAACTCTGTTCCACCATCCATTTACTCAAACTCACTACGTTATGCATTGTTTTCCTTTCTCCCAGTCTGTCCTGTGAGTATCAGATTTTCTAAGCCCTCTTTCCTCATTATGTGCTCAAGAAATTTCAGCTGTCTTTTCTTGATGTTAAGT
>OZ038492.1:19797347-19802347 GCA_964036315.1 Acanthosepion esculentum | reverse complement strand
AATAAGAAGTATTAAAAACATATACAAAAAAGAAACAATGAAATCGGTTAGACTAGATACCCAAAGTATATATTCAAAAGAAATTTAAAATTATCAGCATCCCTTCTTCTTTGTGTGCATCTGTAGTTGCACCAACGTAAACATCACTTTAGTTCCGTGAGGTCCTAAAGGCCGAAACGCGTCCACAAATAAATGTTTCCACTTTGTCATTGTTTTCCCTAAAATTGTTATTGATATATATAAAACAAAAACTATATGCAGTAGAATTCCTGACAACTGGACTAAGAAGGCCGTCCGGATATAAGGAATTGGTTACAAAGTCCGGATATGAGGGATTCCGGATATGAGGAATTGGTTACAAAGTCCGGGTATGAGGGATTCCGGATATGAGGAATTGGTTACAAAGTCCGGGTATGAGGGATTCCGGATATGAGGAATTGGTTACAAAGTCCGGGTATGAGGGATTCCGGATATGAGGAATTGGTTACAAAGTCCGGGTATGAGGGATTCCGGATATGAGGAATTGGTTACAAAGTCCGGATATGAGGGATACCGGATATGAGGAATTGGTTACAAAGTCCGGATATGAGGGGTTATATTTAGATTAAAATAAAAGAACTGAAATCAGGTTTAACATTCATTTTCGATGTTTTATAGTAAACAAAATAAGCTAATGGTGAGTGAAATATAACGGAATTGATTTTAAGGAAAAAGAAATAAATTATGTAATGTTAATGAACATTCATTAAATTACGTCTGCCACGTATGCAAAACAAATAATGTAATGAGGATGTTTTAATCGCTGTTGCATGATGATTCTTTCTCTTCTAATGTCATCGTCAACTTTTTCCGCATTTCGTTTTGCTTTTGTTCTTGAATTTTTTAAATGAAAGACTCTTTTGAACTCTGCGTGTGCTGAATGCCGGCTTTCTTTCGCTAAAACTGACAACTTTTTCAATTTCAGTCCAGGTTTCATCACAATCATGTTTCTTGTGACAGCTGGAGAATAGTTTCTTTGGAAGATTTTATATCATACAATGTTGACTTTCCCATGTTGAACTCTGCCGTTAGTTATAATGAACTTTCACCAGCGTCTAGTCTGTTTAAAATTTCCACTTTTTGCAATAACTCCAAAGTTGTTCTTTTCCTCTTCTTCTCGTCATCTTTTGCATCAATACAAGCCGTCAAGGTGAAATAAACATAAGCAATTATCCAAAGTAATTTTTCTGAAAAACAGAAATTTCAAATCAGTTACATATCACCCAAATAGTTCGAATATACACCTCAAAATAAATGTCCAGATATACGGGATTCCGGATATGAGGGCTTCTACTGTATTGATTTCTCATATTTATACTTGAAAAAAAAAAAATATAAAAGGACTTCAGACAACGATGGAATCTGATGAAGTCCTTTTAAAGGATGAAACAAGTTACATTTTTTTCTATTCTGTCACTCAATTATAAGTTTTAATTCTAAATTTCTATACAGGGTGTCCATAAAGTTCGTGTGCACTTTAAAAAAATTTTAACTTTATTTGTATTTGCGATAGAAATAATTTGTAAAAAGGATTAGAAAGAAGTAAATCTATATTTTTAAAGGTTTTATTGAAATTTTATTTAAGTTTCCACATGTCCTCCATCATTAGCAATACAAAGGATAATACGATTTTGCAGTTCACGGAAAACATTTGCCAACTGATTTACAGTAATGCCTGAAATCACATTAGTTATTTTAGCTGTACTTAAAATTAGGTTACATTAAACTTTATAACATTTTTTACAAATTATTTCTATCGCAAATACAAATAAAGTTATAATTTTTAAAAAATGCACACGAACTTTATGGACACTTTGTATAACAGAACAATGTTAGCATTTTAGAGGATACTGATTTTTCTTTTTATTCAATATCATTCTTGGCCTAATAATAACTGCCTAAGTCACCGACAAAGCGTCACCTCATCATCAGGGTGGCGAAATCATGAAGGATGCTTCTATTAGTATATTCATTTCATATACGATGTGGAATGTTTAAATGATCAATGCCCATTTCTTTATATCTGTGCAAGGCATCGTCTATGAAGTGATTAAAAACACCAAGACTCTCATTTCCTCTTCCTCCTCCTCCTATTCCGTATGGGGTTTGAAATAGTTCTAGTATTAAGGTGCTCGCCGGAACTAGAAAAATCTACCCTGGTGGATGAAATAAAAAGTTCAGTTCGAAATTCCAGTCACCTGAAGAAAGTCGGAGTATACAACGGATGAAACATTGTGAATATGACAACAAAGATGAGGACAACAATGTAAATAGTGTAAATAATAACAATACCTCAACTTAGGAATATAGAAAGATATGTATGACTATCATATTCCGTGCTAATAGGAATATATAATATTCCGTGCTAATAGGAATATATAATATTCCGTGCTAATAGGAATATATAATATTCCGTGCTAATAGGAATATATAATATTCCGTGCTAATAGGAATATATAATATTCCGTGCTAATAGGAATATATACTGAGTGTTGAGTGTACGACTCAGACTTACGCGAGAACTACCGACCTTCCAATAGTAGCATTCACTACTGAATTGATTTGTTACGACCCTGTGCATTAACTGTTACCTTTATTCTTATTGTATTGGTTTTTACAATAAACCTTTACTTATTTTATCCACCTTGTGGTGGATAAAATAAGTAAAGATTGTAAAAAAAACACAGTCAAGATTGTAAAAAACAAGTCAATCCAGTAGTGAATGCTACTATTGGAAGGTCGGTAGTTCTCGCATAAGTCTGAGTTGTACTCAACAGATCCCAGCTAATATATTTAGCCACCCCCACGAGGGTTACATGTGGCACAAGGCCGGGTTTAACGTGGGTTTTCCGAGCCCGTAGGCTGGGCCAAAAATATTCCCTATTTGAACACGTATAAACGGGTTCAGGGTCAGTCTACCTCCCCGAACGAGACTCTGTCCTTCGGCGTAGCCTCGTCAGGGTTCCTCTCTGCTCAGAGGCAGAGAGTTCGACTGTTTAGCTGGAATAGATCCCAGCTAAACTCTGTAGTCCGTTGACTTACAGATACTTATAGGCAGTTACTACCTATAGTGTAGTCACTCATGGGGGTGACAGGTTATTCCATTACATCAATGACTTTGTTGACTGATATAATTCTTCTAGACATTAAGTGGGCTTGGAGATTGGAAGACGCTTTTTAATGGGTGAGACGAGAAAGTCTGTTATTTGCGATCCACACGGGTAATGACTGCAAAACTGTTTCCCCTTCCCAATTTATAGGCAGAAGCACACAAATGAGTGCTGGAGTTGCTTCCTAGCCAGTAAAATAAACGGGTTCCTGGTTTCATATGACTCAGTCCCGATCTGTCTTGCTTTAAAGTCAGAACGCTACGTTCGCTTGTCCGAATTTCCTTTTGTGTGTCAACCTCAATTCTTAGTTTGTGAGATTTTTTGCCATATTACTGTTGTTGTGCGTTATTAATATTAATTTCCCTTGCATATATTGTTTGCTTGCTTTATATTATTTTGTTGCCATGTTCCCTTTTCTTTACTTGTCGTCATTGTTTATTGCAGGCTTTTTTTGTTGGCCAGTTCTGATGTTTATTTACTTTTAACAATAGCCTTTAGCTCTAAAGGGTTGCAGAGTGATGTGAGGTCAACATAGCAGATATCCAATTTTCTATTGGAGAGTTAAACAATTTCCTGGGGATGTTTAATGACATATATGCCATCATGACACCCCTTACCAGAACAAAAGCTAAATGGTTGTGAGGATTTGATTTTCATAGAACAGCAACAGACTAGTTAATACAATGTTTACTAGTACCTTCACATAATGGTTTTTGGAGCAAGTTTTCAGTGACGAAAAACTGGTTTTTCACATTTTTTTTTTATTAGTCATGAACAAAAGCTTATACAGGGTTGATCAGATCCTGGTCTGCTACATCGTTCTTGCCACTAATGAAATGATATAAGCTATGAATAATCTTTGAAAATAATTATGAGTAACGCCAGAAGTTTCATAAAACCGTGTGGACTCAACGGACACGTGGTCTACGAAAAGCTGTGTTTCCTTGAAGAAAAGGTGAGAATATATTAAAAAAATACATCAGAATCAGATTTGGTAACAAGGCCTAAAGTGATATGGTGCAACAAGTTTAAAACTAACAATTTTTTTTTTAGATCTGATAGATGAAGAAGCATTCGAAGAAAAGGAAATATCATTGGCCTGACTCAAATTTAATGCCTATCAGAAACCTCTGATCTAAGGAGTTGATCTGTGGTGACCCCAATATGTACTGGATTCGCTCTGAGAAATATCAGAGTAAGCTTTGTACTTTGTGTCGAGGATTGACGTAAAAATGACCTCCTAGCCACAAAATGCAGAAACAGGCTTCAAAGGAACTTGGTGAATGCACCAACATAGACAAGAAGCGAACACAACTGAAATTAGGACACACACACACACAATCAAGGTCTTCGATAGAAGAAAGTCCCAGAAACCACATACCCTCCATAGCCGAAGTTATTTTGACTGAGTTCAGAAGTGCATAAGCAATTATTTTACATAAGAAAAAGTTAATTATCAGATATTACTAATATAATATTACGGTTGTTTTTTTTTTGGTGGGGGTGGTAGAGAGATTATTGCAAGCAAATAATCTCACCGAACTGTTTTGAAAAGAGGAAGAGGCACAATTTCAAACGTGCGTACCTTGAAAGAAACTAAGGTGCTATAGCGTCGGGTAACTTTTTTTTTTTAATTTTCAAATGGCTGGATTGTTTCAGGACATACATAGGCTGTCCAACTTGTTGCCGCAGCTGCTTCTAAATCTGGTGCCATGAAGGGGTTGAGCCGACGAGAGTCACCTGGTTCCTCCAGCATTCACGGTCTATACAGGACGTCCTAACATCATGTAGAGCCAGATTGATCTGATGGAGGCCCTGCGTTATGTTTTGGGTTATGTGACAAATACAAAC